>MUZC01004497.1:120099-161478 GCA_002072015.1 Radix auricularia | reverse complement strand
CTGGGTCTATTGATGGTGTCAGTGGCCCTTTTGACGTCACTGGTCCGATTGCGTCACTGGCCATTATAGCGTCACTGACCCTATGGTGTCCACTTGCCCTGTGATGTCACTGGCCCTTATGATGTCACTGGCCGTTTTCGGCTGATCATTTTCATGAAAATACGTGGCCAAATTCTCGTCTCACCTTGGTGGTACTAACCGTCAGATAACTCCATTGGAAGAATGGTTTTAAAACATGTGGCAAGTATTCAAGATTTGACCAAACCAATCGTTATCACATGTCGTTGTTCCCGCCTGCTCGATAAACACTGAACTCAAAGTCGGCTTGTCAAAGAACTTTGGTACTATCAGAAAAATATATCATACAGAATGGGACTGCATAAGGCTTTTCAATAAACAACAAAATACACAAAATAATTGTATAAGAAGACAATAAATTTAAGCTTTATTTATGAACTAACATTTATAGTCTTCTTACACAATTAGTTTGTGTATTTTGTATTTTTACTTTCAGAAAACCCGTGAAAAAAATTGTGTAGGCAAAACTCGAGGCGAATAGTAACACTCTTGACTTATCGTCAAAAAATGTTTCTGTTTGAAATTGTTATTTCGACAAGGAATTATAAAATATTCAACTACAAATACACGTCATTATCTTTAATAACTAAAGGAGGTTGTTGTTTTTTCTTCATTAAATTTAAGTAAATTGGAGACTTTTACATTCAACCCTTAAGAGTGTTGTGTTTTAAAACATATCTACAATTGCAGACCACGACCGATATCATGACATAGCACTGAACATTACTGTGGAATAAATTGCAAAGTAAAATAGGATAAACTATTTTTTTTAATTATAAATAATTATCACCGACAATACTTTTAAATTAGAAACTGGCTTATATTTAAGATCCGCCTAGCCACACCCCGACCTCTCCAACAATAATACGTTTAGACAAAGACATTAATTTTTAATGATATTCTATTTTAAAGATGTCGGTTCGCAGTGTATTTAAAATAATGTTTGAAAATTCTAGTTTTCTTGATTTAAATCCTGTTTGTAACAACTTCCTGGTCAAGGGCTCATAAGAAAAATTCTGCTCATGTCTGAAATATTTACATTTTACTCTGAACCGGATTTAATATTAAAACATATTGCGCCGACCATAAACATGCACACACAGAACAAATACACACATAAACCAAATATACACACACACAGAACAAATACACACATAAGCCAAATATACACACACACAGAACAAATACACACATAAACAAAATATACACACACATAGATTTTTGGATTTTAAAATGCTTTAAGTTTTAAATAAAAAATCTTATTACATGCATTCATTACAAAACAAAAATTATAGAAATATTTCTATAGCAACAATGATACCAACACTTGTATATTTTTTATGCTGCCAAAATTTTATTAATAAAAATGATGTCAACTTTTGTATGCTAAATTGATGTAATAATTGCTTTTACTATAATAAATACAATGAGAAAAGTAAACTACAAAATTCTAAGAATGTTAATTATTCTTTTTACATTAACTCTTTTCGACAAAGACAATCTGATTCTGCAAAACAAATTTAAACTAAGACCTAGGCGGTTCATCGAGTCATTAACCTAAATTTGTTTTACCTGTGTTGTGCTTTAAGGAGGATTGTTCTTCTCCATATTAACATACAGCTATTTGGTGTAAGTTGAACCAAGTGATTCTCTCAAATTGATGTAAGAAATAACGATAAACACGCACTGTATTTGACAGTATGGACGGTGAGATACAATTTTATACCCCCTCCTAGTTCCTTCTCTCTGTGTTCACCTCACGTATTTTACACTCTGTGATCGTTGGAGTCATCGTTATCTCCGTGAGACGAGAGGGATTCTAGTGTAGAAAGTCAGACAATATCGGCCATAAAATTAATTGATGTCTACAACAACCCAAGTGAGCACTTACCAATGACATCCGGGTGCCCAACAAATATTTTTAGATAGATTTCATCTTCATGTTTTCAACAGAGTTCCATTAAAGCAAACCGCGTGAAATACGAAATGCACAAACGATTTAATTTAAACACTTGCTTTATGTAACTGTACTGGTGAAGGCATTTGCCGGAGTTTTTACATATGTTTTTGGCCATTAATTAAGCTTTGCACTTATTATTATTATTATAAATTATTATTATTATTATTATTATTATTATTACACTTATAAATTTAATCATACAGATCGTATATCTTATTTAACAATTCTTTGCAGTCTAATTATGTATGACATTTTCTTTACTTAACAGTACAATGGGGAGCATTTTTTTCCACACAAAATTAACTCTTTGAAAAATATGAAATGATTTTAATGTCGTTATAAATATAAAAAAATTAAAAATTAAATAAGGGGCCGTCACGCGTCTAAAGGGGATGGGGGAAGGGGTTCACGTAATTTTGATGATGTATGACGAGGGGAAGTGGGTGTTAAGAAATATGTCGTCACATCAAAACAGGTAAGATTATATAAAAGTCCCACTTTAAAAATGTATTGTTCGAAATTTATTTACTGACGTTTTTGATGGCTTCACACCTTTTACAATATTAGAGTGCATTCTTACAATACATACATACTTAATTGACAAAAAAAGTAATTTGCATTATGCTAATTTTCAATAAGAAAATATGGCTTTTTTTTAATTTGGGGGGGGGGGGGCCNCCTCAAAGCTTTGTAACGTAATATCTGAAAGGGGGGGGGGTCTAAGTTTTTATGACAAAGTGTGACGAGGGGGAAGGGGGAGTTAAAAATCGGCCAAGATCGCGTGACGTCATTTATGGATGGCCCCCTAAAGGGCAATAAACTCATTGTTCGATGGTGACGTCATTATAATCCCTACATTAAATATTTTAAAGAGACATCAACAATCTGTCACCCAGTACCAACTTTATAGACGACACTAAGTACTGAAATTTACCCTTAGAACTGGTTAGGGGTCGCCCATAAATAATGTCCCACCCCTAGTGGGGGAGAGGGTCACACTTTTATGACAATGCGTGACGAGGATATGGGGGGGGGGTGGTAAAAAGGTGTTATCACATCAAAAATGCGCAACTTAAATATGAAAAGCTGCATTTAAATATTTGATTTTTTATATTTTTGTTCAAAGGGTTTTACATGGTTTCACCCGTGTTACGATATTAGAAAGCAGCCTTGGGATGTGGTTACACTGCACGCGAATTCACTCATCTAGAACACGCGCGAACGCGCATCTGAAAAGTAATTTTGAGGGTGGTTACACTGCAAGCGATTGCTTCAGCTGATATCGCGCGAATTACATTGTGTATCTTGACAACAACATTTAACCTTTATCCTTTTCGCTATTTTAACATACATTTCGTGTGTTTATATAGGCATCGCCTACTTTCGTTTTTATTTGTTTAGCTTTACCACTGTTGTCATTAATAATTAATATTTGCATATACATATAGAATTAGAATAGATAAAAATCATCTCCCCCCCCCCCCATTATTATTATTTCATTAGATGGGTAAAGATCAGATTGACATGTGGTTAAACCCAAATCTTTAAGAGAGAGTAAGAGTGTTGAATTTCATTTACATCGAAATTCGATCGCAACATATAAATATAACATTGTTTCCTAATTATGCTTAGGCCGCTGGCGTTAGGGTGCCTAGCCTAGAGCCACCGAAGAAGTTAGTCGCCCAAGAAGCTTTATTTTAATGAATTTTTCATGATGAGGCCTAAAACATTTGTTTAAAATTTAAATAGAATAAGACCACGTATTAAAAAAAAAACACTACGACTAATTTTGGATATGAATTTTCCCGAAGAAAGACTGACCTGCCATGCCTTAAAATTAAAACACTCAATACTGAGACTGAGGTGAGGTAAGTTAATTTGTGTTTGAAGTTCAAAAAAAAAATTAATTATTAAATAAGGCTAATAGATTATAATTATTAATGTAAATTAATTAACATTATTTAACTACGTTTTGATCAACGTGACAAATATCAATGTCATTTGTAGAAGTTTTGTTAGTGAAATTTTTTATAACTTTAATGGGTTTTTATAATATATTTCATTTATTAAGAATGTAATTGTAATTAATTTTTAAAGTAAGGGGTTAGAAAATTGGCAAAAACTGCGTGAAGTCATTTATAAATGTCCCCAACAAAGTAATTGTTATTGTCGTATGTATATAATTGTTACATGTATATTTATATATCTATATACAATTTAAAATCAATGCAGTTGTGTTTGGGAATGAACGGAGTTTATTTTCCCTATACCCCTCTGGGGAAAAAGTTATTTGTGTACTTGTTTTGTAAGAACGAAACTTTCTAGAACTGATTATCAATCATTTCTGTTTTAAGCATTCAACACGTATCCGTCTCTGGTGCATTCTCGCACAAAACTTCAAAAACACGAACACGCACCACTTGTTATGTTGTGGACTGTTGTCATCGGACTGACGCACTTCCTGTGTTGCTGTTTTTGTGTACCACTAATTATCGCCAACAATGCCCATCCCCTATAACCACTTAGGTTTAACTGAAGTTTATGAAATGATTAATAATGAAGAACATTTAGAGTACGCCTATATGAGAGGGGGGATAGGGGGTGGGGAATCCATGGATCCATATTTAAAAAAAAAAAAACTTTTTAAAGCTGAATAAAGAATGAAGTTGACATGTTGAATTATGAAGTGATCTTTGAAACCAAGTGGGGTGTCCTTTTTTCTGAACTTATATATGAACAAAACAAAGTGGGAAATTATCGATACAAAAAAAAAACGTCTACAGAAGTTTATTGAATAAATGATTGGGTACAAAAAAGATCACAATAGTATGACGTTGAAAGCAATGCTTGGCGCGGAATCAAAAAATGAATTATCAAAAAAATAAGTTTTACAATCAGTTAGATGAGCTTTATTTAAGTCTCTATGTTACATGACGACTTAGCGCGCTAACTGAGACAATATATCGATGTTTGCGTGAAGAATAGATGTCAAAGTTGAAACTTACCACAACAGAATCGCACTTCGATCCGTCATCCTTAGTATCAGCCTGATGCCCACGCTCATCGTCATCACCATCATCATCACATTCCAAACGTTCAGAAAACTCATCCAAAAAATGTTGCACATGTTTTAAAGTCAAAACTTCTGTGTTTTTCATGCCCAATATTTTCAGAATCTCGTTAAAAGGGTTCAAGCGATTAGACACAACATCGTTCTCACTGTCAGCACGGACACTGGTTGGAAATAATCCCAGAAACAAACATACTGCAAGGCTTAGGATCTTCATGCTACTGTCTCTGACTATCACAACACCAACAAAAAAGTTTTAGCTCTTCAACTCAAATTCTTGTTACTTTTGTTTGGCCCCCAATTTGAATGATGTTCATCAAAAATCTCGCTGGTCGTCTGGGAAGAAAGTCTTGCGTGCCGCTCAGGTAAGTAGTGCGGTGACAGGCCACCTGCTGTGCCCTGTAGCCGGTCTGTCACGGCGGGCAGTCAGACCCTGGCGTGAAGTTACCTGTCGTGTCCTCCGAACATAAAACCAGGAAACTTCGGACAACCCACGTCCTGAACATGTTAAATGTGAGTGAAATTAGGTCAACCTGGCCCTAGAAGGTGGGCGTGCGTTTGTGATTCATAAATTAAATTGGGGGAAGGTTGTTGAATGATGAATGACAATTTTTATTCACTGACGAATGACGTCATAATTTTTTTTAAAAAATAATAATTCCTTCACATAAATTTAAATATTTTCTTTTAAATTGAACTAACATACCTTTTGCTTCTACTTAATATCCAATAGAATATTTTACATACTTTCATTTTAGTTGAATTATAAGATAAACTAGTAATATTAATTACGAATGTTTTATTTAATTGCGACAGGTTGTCAAAATAAGCGCTCGCGCAATGAAGTTGTGTCTTCGAATGAAAAACTCTTGTCGCGTGTTGCGGAAAAGCTAGTTCACATTAATTAACTGACGCAGATAGTGCTCAAGTATCTACGAGTGATACGTGGATTCGAATACCAGAAGAGTTGACTTAGGTGATACGGTCAACAAACAGTGGCATGTGACTCGCGTGTGATGTTTTCAATTGAAAACCTTATAATTTGAACCATTTCTATTTAAATTTTATGGTTGTTATTTTATTTAAGACAGCTGTTGTTGCTGATCATATTCTTAAGTCCGTTTATACTTTTGAAACCATTACACGAACACACTTAATAATGAACCCATGGACAAGGACATAAAAAATCTTAGAATTTTTTTAATGAATTATAGTTATTTATCTCTGAAACTTATAGTATAATGTTTAACTGCATTTGCGAAACACAAATCCACGTTATTTACGTCTAAATACTGTGGTACGTTGGTTAACGAACGCCTGGTGTCACAAGCGATCAGTTTGTAGATCATTAGTGGTGCAGCAAGGGAAGAGAAACGTATAACAGTTGACATTTTTTTTAAAGAGTAAGGGAGAAAGAAAAAAAATTAATACTCATGAACACGAAAATGGCGTCCCGAGCGAATGATATCACTAATGAGAATATCAAAAGAAAATAAACTATCTACTCTATCTAGGAGGAGTACGTTGTTCCAGTGATTTGACCACCATTGTCCGTTAGTTGTGCATCATAACAAGGTGACAGCGCTACCAACTTCAACAACACTTCATTCTTTGGCGGCTTGCTGCAGTCATTGCCAGCTATTTCTAACACTTCATCTTTTGGCGGCTTACTGCAGTTATTGCCAGCTATTTCTAACACTTCATCTTTTGGCAGATTGCTGCAGTTATTGCCAGCTACTCCGAACACTTCATCCCTCAATTCCTCCTGGCATGTCTTGAATGAGTCTAAACCCCCGTCTTCCGCAGCTAGATCTTGCTCGTGTACATGAAGCGATGTCATCATTGGAGTGGTCACACTTCGCCCTAGTCCACTTTTAGGATCGTCAACTTCAGATGGAAATGATGAATTTGAAATCGTGTCCAACAGTGGACTTCTTGGGGGAATTTATCAGCTGTTGGAAAATCGGATGTCGTCTGCGATTTCAGCTGACCTTCCAGCTGCAACTTTCGCCAAGGAGTGTTCATTGTTTTACGTATCGCTTGCATGTCCCAACTCTCATTTCTCCTCGCTTGCGGTTTTCACATTGCTAAACTTGTAGAGGAATCGGGACATAAAGCTTTGCCATCGTCTTTCTTTCTACACCCCGTACACTTACAGAGACCACATTTTGAAAAAAGGATAGGCAGCTTTCCTTTGTCGACATTCTTTCTATTTATCACAGGCAGACAGTTTGAATTGGTAAAAGCTTGCAGTTGGCTTATGTCTCGATTTCGGTCATTTGTTCAACATAAATGTATGTTATTTATTCTACATTTATACATAAAATCCCTGAGCCTATTCATTTAGTGTATCAAAGTCTATTAAACCGCGGCGTATTTAACTGGGATTCTGACATTTAAAATAGCTCCACATTAACGTGTTATACATAACGTCTAGATATGATGTGAAAGTCATCTCTTCTTTATGAAATAATTTTTTTTTATAGAAAGATTACAGAAAAGGGTAAAAACTGCCAACAAAATCTTTGCACACAGGACACCATTTTTAAAAATTCTAAATGAAAGGCCATAGCAACTCAGTCCAATTTTTTTAAGAGAAAAAAAAATATTTTTTTTAAAAAAAGAAAACAATATAATAGCCTAAGTCACCCACAGGCTGGATAGATCCGTAACGATATGACGTCATTAATAGAGCTTATATTACAAGGTGTGAATCAGGATTTGTGCAAAATAATTATAAATTAAAGATTATTTTTGACATAGTACAACAGACCATCTGTTCTTTTTTTTTTAAAGATAATACTCCTTAGCACGTGAATTATGATTGACGCCAATCAGTTTCTCTTACATCTGATCAGGGGCGGATTAAGACTGCAAGGGGTCCCTGGCTGCAGTTCAAACTGGGGCCCAGTCCACCCAGCGTCCATTGAAATAAAATTATTCCAAGAAGCTAATATAAGGCTTTAAATTTAAGGCGTATTGTAATAAGACAAAAAATTAAATTGAAGTCAATTTAATTAATATAAAGTTATAAGAATCCAAAATTCATTAAAATAATTTTGTTTTCAACATAGAACTTTCGTTTGCGAATTTTTCTCATGGCGAAGTTATCAATCAAGTCAATAAACCTAAGTGAGCGAACACGTTCCTTTTCAACGCTAATTAGAGATAGCATACTCAATCTTTGTTGTCCCGTGCAACCTCTAACTTAATTTGTTATACTTTTTAACTTTGAAAATTATCGTTCTCCACTGCAATTCGATGTCATTAAGAGAGCACCTGTCTCAGTTTAGCCATGTGAAGACCAGGGACACGACCGATGGGCAGCAACACACTGCGACTGAGATGGAGAGTGTAGAATCAGGGGTCTCAAACTCAAATTGCTCCGAGGGCCAAGTGATGACTTCTAAAGTACCTCTAGGGCCGCATAGCCAGAACTTGTTTAAAAATGATAAAAAGTTAATAAACAAGACAACATAATAAAAACGTAGGACTTTACAAACTTTCTAAAAATCCATTTATTACAAATGTAATGTAGTCAATTTAAGTACCGTATTTGCGTATCTGTATTTGGTTAACTTAGGTTTCAGACACTTTCTGTACTGACTGCTGACCTGGCAGCGTTTTGCGTCAACAAGGGCATCAATATTAGGCTTGATTTTGTGAGAAGAAACCAATCTCAGTGTTGCTTGCAAATGTTCATTAGTGAGGTAGCGTAGAGAGAGAGAGAGACAAAAGTGACTTAATAAAAGTGTATTCTGAGTCTTGAATTAATAAACCAGTTTGATAACCTTAGAAATTAGTGTCTTGGACTAATTGTTTTTAAAAACTTAGCTAGTCTGGTGCGTATTATATTGAACATACTTTTATATTTTACCGATCAGTAAATGTTTATGCTAGTCTGTCGCGCGGTGCGTATTATATTGATCATAATCAATGCTTCTAGCTATGTCCCATGTATAAGGGACTTATGATCAAAAACTTTGTTTTTACGGTTTGTTTTTATTCTTCATATATGAATCGAATTCAGAACGCTGTCTTTTTAACAAACCAGGGCCGGCTTTAGGCATAGGCAAACTGGCAGCCGCCTTGGGCCTCAGATTAGTCTCATCATTAATAGGGGCCTCACACAAGAATTTTTCCGTATTTATTATTTTATTTTTCCATTACATTTAGAGCTATAAAATTCACTGCGCCTAGGGCCTCCAATTAGGCCGGACCTGAACAAACTCGAGGAAACATTTCAACAAATGCATAGATGAATTCAAAGACAGTCGCCGCTCTTGAGTGAGTGCATTGGTTATCTAATTGTGTCCCAGATTTCAAGTGAAATAGTGACTTCCAGTTTTTCAAGTTCCATCAGAATTCCTTCTGCTTCAAGTTCAAGTCGACTGATTTTCGTCAGTTGCCAATTCTTCCAGTGCTGCAATATTCTCATGGTATGATTTATTACACAGACCTTACAGCATCATGTCGGGCTGACCATCTTGTGTCAGAAAGCCTTTGTTAACAGTTCACACTTTTATGTGTTTTTGAAGTTCCTGCCAACAATAAAAGGCAGGTATAAAGATTTTCCAGTAGGCAAAAAAATCTAGCTGCAGCGGGACAACCTTCTGCTGCAATTTTCAAAATCAAATTAAGGGAATGAGCTGTGAACAGCACATAATGATGAAAACTGCACTCCTCAAAAAAGATACCCTGCACTCCGTTACACTTCCAACTCATATTTGCAGCATTTTCGTTTGACTGTCCACGGCAATCCTGAATTTGAATGTCATTTTCTAACACAAAATTAAAATAATAATTTGGGCAATTTTTTTTATCAAATATGGGAATATATTGGTATAAACTTAATGAATCTATCAACATAGCCGCATAGTGCTTCATATCGGATTATCAATGTAAACTGATACACAGACATCTTACATAGAATCTACAGATATCGAAATTACCTTGCAGATCTTATTTCGGAAACAATAGTGGGCAATACCACTTGACACATCTCTTCAATCAACTCTTCACAGATAGTTGAGGAAATATAAGACGTGTTTCCAAGTCCTTTATTTCCATGTTGAAAGATTTATTCAGCAAGAAATGTTTCAAGCTGACTCAAGTATTTCGATGTGGTTACCATTGCTCGGTGAGCCTAACAGTTCATTCTTGCCACGGAATGTTAGTAAGGCCACGAAAATAAAGAAATTGTAAAGCTTTCAAACTGCTTGGAAATATTAGAGTCGATTTGAATAGATGATTTACGTCCGCTTAGATCTTCCATTGCATCAAGATGTTACTTAGATTTTTCAGGACTCGAAATCATTTCATGCGCTTGCTTCCAGTTATTGAAGTCAGTTGTAAGCGTGCTCACTGTGACATCAATTTGAATACAAAACAGTAAACACAGAAACTAGCTTTTGAATAGCAAAACCAATTTCTATCAAGCCGCTATCCTGTTCGCGCATGAACCGGTGTAAACGATTTTAAAGTACAATAACGACTTTGTGCCTCCTTCTCCTACTGTATACATGATTCTTTAAAGCCGCCATCCTGATGCTTTCGTTTCCTGCATAAACGTTTTTTTTTTTAGATATTAGATCTATTTTTTTAAAATGATGTCGATTTTAGGTATTTTACTCTCTCTCTCTCTCTCTCTCTCTCTCTCTCTCTCTCTCTCTCTCTCTCNTGGATCAAACACCAAAGAAAGATATTATCGTCGTCCAAGGTGACTGGAATGCGAAGATTGGAGTAGATGTATGTACCAACTGGGCAGATACTTGCGGACACTCTTGCAATGACCTGACCAACGATAGAGGGCTTCGACTCCTCGAATTTGCACGATACAACAACCTCCTTCTAGCTAACACAATTGGTCACCATAAAAAATCCAGAATATGGACTTGGCACAGCCCAGGCGGGGAACATAGTAACCAAATAGACTACATACTGGTCAAAAGACGATTTAAATCATGCATTAAAGCAGCTAATACTAGAAGCTTCCCTGGAGCGGATATCGGCAGCGACCATAACCTGGTGCTGATGACTTTCCATCTACACCTGAAAAGGATAGCAAAACAAAGCAATACACGATTACGCTTCGACCTTGAAAAATTGAAAGATCCGGTAATCGCAGAGGCGTTCAGGGCAAAAATTGGAGGGAAATTTGCTCCACTGACCACACTTTGTGAATCGGAAAAGGATATGGACATAGATCTAATCACTGATACCTTCAATACCACAATAATTGAGACAGCAAAAGATATACTTGGCAAAAAACATGCCATAAAAAAACCATGGGTCTCCACTTATATCCTAGAGATGTGCGATGAAAGAAGAAAACTTAAGAACGTAAAGAATACTGCAGAAGGAGCAATCAAATACAGAACAATCAACAAAAAGATCAGGAAAGAAATGAATAAAGCAAAAACAAACTGGATAGAACAACAATGCTCAGACATCGATGATAATCTACAGAGAAACAACTCAAAAAAGGCTTACAAGATTGTCAAAGATCTGACATCCACCAAGCAAGGTCGCATCTCAACAATTCAAGATAAATCTGAGAAATGTATTACAGAAGAACAAGAAATAATAAAAAGATGGACCGAATACTGTTCTGAGCTATACAATGAAGACTCAAAGGGCGACGAATCAGTGCTCAATTGCCCAACGTCATCTAACATGGACATGCATTACATTCTCCGTGATGAGGTGGAGCTTGCTGTGCGAAAGCTGAAAAAGGGGAAATCGGCTGGAGCAGACAACATCCCAGGTGAACTGATTCAAGCAGGAGGTGACCCAGTAATAAACATTCTAACTAGCATGTGCAACAAGATCTGGCAGACAGGAGAATGGCCAACACCCTGGACTCAATCGCTGGTTATAACGCTCCCAAAGAAGGGTAATCTACAATTGTGTCAGAACTACCGTACAATTAGCCTGATCAGTCACCCCAGCAAAGTCATGCTCATGGTAATACTAAACAGACTAAAACCACAAGCAGAGCAGATCATTGCAGAAGAACAAGCAGGCTTCAGAGCAGGAAGGAGCACAACAGAGCAGATCTTCAACTTGCGAGTGCTCTGTGAAAAACATCTGCAACACCAGAGGGACCTCTTTCATGTCTTCATAGACTTCAAAAAGGCGTTTGACAGAGTGTGGCATGCAGCACTGTGGGCAACCATGCACAAGTACAATATTAACGCCAACCTCATTACTGTGATCAAGAACCTATACAACAGAGCATCCAGCGCAGTACTCTACAACAGCAAGCTGGGAGATTGGTTCAAGACCACTGTTGGTGTTAGACAAGGGTGTTTACTCTCCCCCATCCTCTTCAACCTCTTCCTAGAAAGAATTATGACTGATGTGCTCGAAGACCATGTCGGAACGGTCAGCATCGGAGGAAGGATCATAAATAACTTACGCTTCGCCGATGACATAGACGGCCTAGCTGGCAGCGAGGACGAACTAAAAGAATTCCTTGCAAAGCTAGAGAAGACGTCGAAGGCCTATGGCATGGAAATTAATGCAGAAAAGACCAAGGTCATGGCAAATAAGAATTTCACAAGTGAAATACGGATAAACGGTCAAAAACTCGAGGAGGTCCCTACCTTCAAATATCTAGGGGCTGTAATATCCGACGAAGGCTCAAAACCAGAAATTCTTGCCAGAACGGCCCAAACAACTGCAGCACTAAGCAAACTGAAAAACATCTGGCAAAGCAAGAAGCTCTCCCTGAGATCAAAGATTCGTCTAATGCGCTCTCTGGCGATGTCAGTCTTCCTCTATGGTTGTGAGGCTTGGACGCTCACCGCAGACCTCCAGAAAAGAATAAGTGCGCTTGAGATGAGATGTTTTCGAAAGGTATTAAACATCTCCTACACGGCGCACATCACGAACGAAGCGGTCCGCGACAAAATAAGTGCTGTCATTGGCCCTTACGAGGACCTTTTCACCTCAATTAAAAAGAGGAAACTACGATGGTACGGACACGTGTCAAGATCTGGAGGTCTCTCAAAGACGATATTGCAAGGCACAGTCCAGGGAAGAAGGAAAAGAGGCAGGCCAAGGAAGCGTTGGGAGGATAACATCAAAGAGTGGACCAGCCTTTCATTTAGCGATTCCCAGAAGGCAGCTCAGAACCGTGACACTTGGCATGAGTTAGTGCGCAGCTCAAAATGGTGCCCCAACGACCCAGCGTCGGGTTAAGGGATAGTTTAAGTTCAAGTTCAAATTTTAATAGAATTTTTATCTATTAATCGAGAAATTAATCGTTAATTTCCCCAGCCCTATTTTATACTAATTGATATTAATTTTAGTGTAGTCATTAGTAAACCCGTTTTGATTATGTAGCCTGTAATTGTAATTGGAGTTACTGTAGCTGCCAAGCGCATGTAACTAGTTGGTGTTGGTTTAGATAGGAAACATAAGTCCAAAAACACAAATACTTATAATTTAAATACGGGGCGGGCAAGACCAGAGTGTTCTATTTTTAATAAAGCAGCGAATAAAAACAGTCGATTCACATAAATGACTATACTATACAATTATGACAACTAATACTAATGACAAATGACAGTTCAGTAATGAAATACTGTGTAAGTATATGTTAAGTGTTAAGTAAGTAGGACACGAAATATAATTTATAATTAATAATATGACTATGACAAATGCATTATCATTATCATTAGACTCATTAGTTATGTTACATGCTTTTTTAAAATACATACGATATATAGCGTAGCCGTAGCAAATGCAAATTCGTTAATTTTTATTTATTTTTTATATATTTTTTTTTAATTTTAAAATAAATATACTAAAATTAAATTGTGAAATAGTTGTAGATCAAAGGTGATGGTAGAAATAATCTTCTGTACAGAAGGAGCGTCTGTAACGTATAAGATACATTTTCTGCGATACTTCTATTAGCTGCGCTACCGTTATCTACACGTCAAAACAACCAATATGGACGGTGGACTTCTTGTAAGTTACAGTTTACCGGTTTATTATAATTTGATTTAGGCCTATGAGATAAGTTTAAGATGCAATAATGTTTCTGTAAAGAAGGAGTTTCGGCTGAATCCGATTATACGTTCCCAAATTGGTTATATAGCAATTAATTCTGCGTTCTCTTCCTTTGTTTTTTAGGTTTAGATGAGTTTAGTTTTAGTCAGTTTTACTTTTTTTAGTTTTAGAATTGGCTGAAGTGAAGAATCTCGACCGTGACGTCACGACGCTACCGGTTGCTGGAAACAGAGTTCTATAAATTCTAAAAGGATGTGTTAAAATGGAAGGTTTTAGGGTTTGGGCTAGGTATAGTATAGGGTATCGGTATAGCTTTAGACTTTAGAATTTTCGTAAAATTGAAATTGAAAGTTTTAGGGTTTGAGTTTGGGTTAGGTAAAGCTATAGAGCGGCTTATAGACTATAGAATTTTAGGCTAATTATCATTTTTCAAATCCAAGATGGCGGCTGGAAAGTTGGTCGCATCCAGGACTGTATGGTTGCTATGTTGAAATTACCTCCCTTTATTGCTGTATTTCCTCGGTTGTCTGCCTCACCGGGGAAGGGGGAACGCCTCTCCTTAAAATTTGAAATAAATAATAAAATAACAACGGGTGGGGTTTGGGGAGAGTACTCCCTCCCCAAAATAAAAAAAAAAAGAAATGGGGCAGAGGTCTAAGGGGAGGGGGAACGCCTCCCCATATAATTATTAGATACTGTTCAAGTAGTATATGTCGTAACGCTAGCGACATCCTGCCGGATCGTCTGCTGCTACGACAAACTTGTCGTAACGCTAGCAACATCCGGCCAGGTCGTCTTCTGCTACGACAAAATTGTCGTAGCGCTAGCCACAATGGCCACATCCATTTTAATTTTAAAGCTTTTTAAAGCCATTAAAGGACATGCTAACGGTGCTATAACAACAAAGAAGGCTGCCATGAACGATGCGTCACGGTCGACATACTTTGCTTTTACCTAAATTTTAACAAATAATGTCCCATGGTATGCCTACTATTATTCTAATCATCGAATACGTAACTGCAGACATAGCGAGTGATGCAATAAGCTAGTGAATTTGAAGGCTAGCTCTTTTTCGCTGTGCCACTGTAGCGCAAACATCGCGATAGGAAATTTAATAGTGATTTGCTAAATGGAAGCTGATTTAAGTTTAAATGTTTAACTAGTGATATTTTGGAAGGATATAACTCGAGAATTATTTTTAACGTGAATTTTTCGTGATTTTCTTCCATTGCCCGGCCCATTTTATTTTCAGCATTTTCCCCTCAGTTGGGACTTTCGATCCGCCCACCATCTTTGTGACTTGCATAGCAACCAAAGATGACGGCCGGAAAATACCGTAATTTGGCCTGATCCGTACAACGATAATTTACAGATACAATAATCAATAAATGTAAATGTTATTTTAAAAAATGAAAATTTTATTAGCGATTAAGCTATGGAGAAGGTGTGATGGATTCTAAAAGTTAAGCAAAAAAAAGGATACAATGCATTCAAGACATAAAAAGAAAAAAAAAAGAAAAACCAGAAAAAAAATTCCATGGCTTTCAGCAATAACTCATTAATTTAATTCGAAGTCTTTAGGTCTATTAAATTCATTACTTTTATTAATGATAAGTGTTAAAATAAAATGTATGCATTGGCAGTTAATTTAAGTCATTAAAATAATATTCTGATTGTAGTTTAGGCCTTTTATATTTATCTCAGTTAAGTCAAATAACTTCTTTTTTTTTTCTGCAGGAGCCATCCCTTTATTCAATTAAGGCGATAGCAATCCTAGACAATGATGGAAACAGACTGCTTGCAAAGGTTAGCTTAAGTTTATGTTAGCTATATTTTATTAAAACATAAGCAATGACATCTTGATACAGTATGGTTGAAAAAAAAAATAAGTTTTTAAATGAAAACTTTTTTGCAGCAATTGCTATAATTTATAAGTAAATGATGAAAAATATTTTTAACATTTCACTAAAATTAATCATTTTTAATTTTTAAAGGATACAAAGTACATTAAAGCAAATTAAATAGAAATAATTATTTCAATTGTTTGTGTACAAATTATGATTTTGAAACGTTTATTGTTTGTATTATTTTAAAAAGCATATTGTTTTGTCTAATCTTTTTTTATGTTCTTTATTTTCCCTTTCTGCAGTATTATGATGAAACATTCCCAACTGTTAAAGAACAGAAAGCGTTTGAAAAGAATCTATTTAACAAAACACACAGGGCAAATGGTATGGCATTAAACAGTGGATTATTTTCTGTCAGGACTTAAAGCTTTGAATGACCTAATATTTACAAAAATGGGAAAATTCTTTTTATTTTAAAGATAACTTTTACTCTCAGGGTAGTTTTTATTAAATTTCCCTATAAAATAATTCAATTTCCCATTTATACTCGTCTTCATTTCTTTGTACTTTCTTGTCTTTCAGCGGAAATCATTATGTTTGAAGGTCTGACCTGTGTTTATAAAAGTAATGTTGATCTGTTTTTTTATGTTGTTGGCTCTTCAATGGAAAATGAGGTATTTGCATTTTTATGAATTTTTTTAAAGAAATGTAAATTGTAATAATTGTATTGCAGTTTAAAACAGCAATTTAAAAAAATTCTGTTATTAATTTTTACTCTAAAGAATAAACATGTTTAATATTATTCTGCTACTGCATTTTATTTAAGATATGTCAATAAAATTTCTTTTATTTCTCATAAGCTTATTCTCGCCAACGTATTGAATGCCTTCTATGACTCCATAAGCCAAATACTGAGGAAAAATGTGGAGAAGAGAGCTCTTTTAGACAACTTAGATGCAGTGTTTTTGGCAGCAGATGAATTATGTGATGGAGGGTATGTCATATTTTATTGTTGAAGTACTTATTCCAACTATGATACCTTTATGTTTCATAATACAGTCGAAACCGCTTAAGTCGACGGCGTTGGGGTATGAAAAATGGCATCGACATAACCGATGATCGAGTTAAAGCGAAAACCAATATGGTGGCAAAATATTAACATGTGCTTGAAATTTCTTTATGTACGTGTTGTGCGTTAATTAGTGATGGGACGATTAATCAGAATCGTATCGGAATATCGGGACCCTATTTCTTCACTCTTTCTTAAGGTTGTTAAGACCGTTCGTTTTAAAAGTCCGTTTAAGTTTAAATATATCGCCGTTTTGCGGTGATTCCCAGATTGAGCCATACTGTGCCTTCGAGGCCACTTGCTTGATTTTCCTTACAAGCTACACAAATAATGGTGTATCGTGACCTATATATGACTCATGACAAAACGAACTCTTCTTTATATAAACGTACACAAATAAATTAGGTACTCTTTTTGAACCTTCAACTTTGACATATTTTAATTAATTCTAACCAATAGTTAAATGGCTTTTGCACACGGCCACTTCTTATGAATGAAACAATGAGAACAAAGCAGTAGTACAGTACATGTAATGGTCAAAATGAGGTTGAAGGATGAATGGTTGCCAATGACAAAAAGTTTTGCACACGGCACATTTTATTATTCCATACGATCCCCTCAGCTTACAATTCCTTCGGTAACTTGATGCTAATAGGACTAACCAATAACAATGGTGTGGGAGATTGAGTGTGGGGGTGGGTAAACTGTCTGTAGTCTGTTATATTATATATTTTAAAATCTGAGGAGCTTTGTTTACAGTAAGCAGCCTATGATTTTCGTATCGTCCCATCACTAGCGTTAATAAATGATAATGTTCATGCACGTGTTTTTGGAGTTTTTTTAAAATACAACAGCATTGCCGTTATTTGTTTGATGAAGCTATCGGCATGCTATAAAATTGTACATACATGTTTGCTAACAACAAAAGGTATATGTGCACCAACTGACAGCAGAAATTTACAAATTTAAAATAAAAACCAACGTCGATTATCGATAAAAGCTTTTATTATTCTCCAACACATCTCTGAAACGTATCGTATATATGCAGTTACTTTGTGAACTGTTATTGAACGATCAATTTTATTGGTTAGCTAGCATAAACGTAACCAATCGTAAAACTTTTTATAAGACGTGCGAAAATACGGAAGTGAGATGGTGAGTGGCAACGATAAGTAACATTCTCAAAAGCTGGCGATTTAAGTTAGCAACACAGTTCTCAACGCAAGAGGGCTGTGACGTCACCAGCACACGTCGTAAGCTGATATTTTTCGTGGCCTTGATGGCCATTGCCATAGTACCAGAAGAAACACAGCGCTGAGAGCAAAACGCAAGTGGGCTGTGACGTCACCAGCAGACAATGTTGAGACAGAAATCATAGCTAACATTTTCAAAATTGGGGATTGGTCATGGGGATCGAGATAACCGATATTAAGTGGCAAATTTGACCCTTTTTTGTGCTCGTGTTATGAGGTTTCGGCGACTTAAAAAAATCGAATTAAACGACGAGAAAATGCTAAGACAAAGAGAGAATTTGGCGGTTCCAATAAAAAACGTCGACATAATAGGGTGGTCGAGCTAAGCGAGCTCGAGGTAAGTGGGTTCCACTGTATTTATATCTAGTGAATAGTTTATCTATTTTTAGACATGAATAGGGGAAGAGATTAAGGTTGTTAAGGGTTAGCCGGTTAACCGGTTCTCAGATCAGGACCAGTCCCTTTTAACCTTACTACCTAGAGTTCAATTTTTAGTGTTACGTTTAAGCATACGAGACTAACGCGAGCAATTGTGACTTCGATTCGCTTACTCCATATTCTGGTGTATAAATAATATACACCATCCCTATTAGTTTACTTCGCCTACTGCTAAGGAATGTTTTTTTTTAAATTTTAATTTGCTTAGTTATCGAGGCACTGTACAAGAGCTAACACACGCTGCGCATTTGATGTGAACAACGGTCAAGGGCACGACTGTTTCTTAATCATATTAATTATCTCGTTAATCTCAAAACATATAGAGACCCGCGGTTAACTGATTAACCGGTCTTTTTTTTAACGGTTTAACAGTCCTCAGCGTTAAAAGAGATTATTAAATTTTTAAAAGTTAGCTTCGTTAACTATAAGCTAATGCTTCAATGGGTTGTGATAAATACAATAAAAATGTTTTAAAACTATCCATTACTTCCAAACTAGCCACAATCTACCACCTTCTTAGGAATGTATCTATAGAGAAAACTAAGAAATATAATCTTTAAACTTTGCATGCCCACATATTAATCTTTTTAAAATTCAAGCAAAATTTAAGATCCTAAGTAACAGGTTTTTTTTGCTATATCCCACAACCCTAGGATTGTCTTGGAAGCCGACAGCAACGCTATAGTTCAAAAAGTGGCCATCAGAAATGAAGATATTCCTCTTGGTGAACAGACAATGGCCCAGGTAAGGAAATATAGTATTAATGTTATTATTATATCTGTAATACCCCTAGATGAATGACTCTCAACAGTTTTTTTTTCTAGCTTTCACTTTTGGTATTCCTCTATGCCCTTTTGTTACCAGTAAGCTATTTTTGCAGTGTCAAAAAAATTTGACACTGCAAGATTTTAGATAGTGGGTAGTATAGGTAATACAGTTGAAAATTGCAGTGTGTAGCGTCTAGAACATTTTATTACTATGGTGTATTGTTTTTTTTCTATCATTAGCCTTTTACATTCATTTTCATCTATATATATCTATGAAAATTTATTTGACACTCTGGTATGTATAGAGTTTAGCTAAGCCAGTTTTCTCAATGTTCTTATGCAGACAAGATATCTAAGTAATTTCTATTTACAATTTATATTGTTTCAAAAACTGGAACAGATTTTAAGTCATTTGGTTCCTTAAAAAAAAATAATCATGTTAAACATTATTTTTTATTAAGAAAGTTTAAAAAAGATGTTTTATCCTTAAAAAAACAGAATAATTCCTTTTTTAACTTCTGTTTTCCCTTTAAATTAGTTTTTCCGTGTATGTTTTCAACAGCTAATAAATATAACAATCCTTTTTTCTTAGTTTTTGAGAAAAATAATTACAGTTATTTTTGTTATTCCATATCAAAGAGATCTCAGCATGTTAAGTGATGACCAATCAATAACTTTTAATTTAAAATGAACCAATTTTTTAAAAATTAAGTACATATCAGTGTGGATGTTTATCTTAGTCTTGTCAATGTTTTGTTTTCCCTCACTATATATTATATGTTAGTCAATAGTTATGATATATTTTCAAATGGGTTAAATGATAAATAAGCTTTCAATATTTTAAAATTGATAAAAGACAAGGCTTTTCTTTATGCTTCCTTCAGGAAACTGATCAACATTTCTCAAAGTATCATGCTTTTAGATAAGTTTTCTTTAAAGAAATATATTATATAAAGTTTTCCAGTTTACTTATTGCTCCTAGCTGATTATTCTTAATTTTAAAATTTGTGAAACAATTCACTTTCTTAAGATAACCGCGAAATACAGCCAGCAGGTTTCGGCTGCCACCGATAGGGTAACGTATAAGGAATTTTGGCAACTTTAGCCATCACTGGGGTCACACTTCTTACTTGTTGGCTTTTTGTTCAGTGAGAGATGTAATGGTCTAAGTGGAGCACCCTTCATTCGTTGAGGTGGCCAAGGCCATTTTTTTTTTGTGTATTGTGCTGGACATACACTTAATTGACAGGTTAATAATTGTGGCTTAGCTTTGATGCGCGACCATTGTTTCTCAAGCTGCTGGGTTCTCTGCAAGGTTTATAATTATTTTTATGTTTTGTTCAGCTTCCACCAGTGATTGATTTAAATTGGAGTTAACTGCATCATTCAAGATCGCTTTTTATAATCACTTTTCTTCACACATCAATATTTTAGAGCGAATAAAATAGAAATAAAATTAAGGGATACTTTTTATCAGTTTGGTACTCAGAAAGCTAATCTAATAAATTAGATAGAGAAACAGTCTATTGATGGGTAGAATATTGGTCAGTTCAGTGATATTAATACATAAAATTTCTAAATTGTCACCTGTCCAAAGAGACTGAATTAGCTCATTGTTGGCATATTAATACAGCTATGCTCAGTTTAAAAATACTGGTAAAGTAGCAACCAAAGAAGCTAACTTCTATGGATAACTGTAGTTAAAAAGTCAGATGAAGCTTAGTAAATTTTCTGTTATTTTGTGTTAGCAACTTACAAAGAAGTTTGAGGTGAGTAATTTATAGATATTCCTCCCATTACCCACCCTTTCAGTTTTAACTCCCCTTTTTTTCCTTTTTTTTCTCTCAAATTTTCTGTTTGCCATTGCATCTTACAATGAATAGTCAATTTAGTGGTCAATTAATGTTTGTTTTTTGCCCATTACCTTTTTATTGGTGTCATCGGAGTCTTCTCTTTAGTTGTCCATTATTTCAAATAGAGTTCTGAAAGTATTGTGCCGCTCTTCCTCCCCTCAACTCCTTTTACATTTGATTTTGAAAAAAAATGAGGTTGAAATACATATATTTCAGTAATGAATTCATTGTGTTAAGTGTAACCCATAATAATTGTTTCCTCAAGTTCCCCTGTAACAGTTTTAGAAGGCCAGGCCAAAGTACTTAACTCGCTTATAAACTTTAGGGGCTTGATTATCTGCTCTAGAATTTTTTGTTTTAGGGGAAGGCAATCGGTAGTGCCCATCAAATATATTTTAGTGGTCATTATGTTTTCATTTATTTTACATTTTGTGTTGGGTCATACTATTTTAAGTTTATGTTTTTCTACTCCATAGCCCCGTAATACTTTTGCTAATAGAAATTTTTCTGTGTATGTTATAATTTTTTCATTGTTCTCGGATTATGTCTCCGATCTCTACATTTTATTTCAGATGCTTCTATTACTATTATATCCGTATTAGTTCTAGGGTATCAAGCTCATCATGCTTGCAAAAAAGCCAATTTTAAACATCAAACAATAAAAATCAAATTCGGAGGTTGGATTATTAAAAATCAAACCCTGGAACGGCATTTGCCATTGATCTCATAACACCTGTATGGTCAAAAATATCACACTTCAAAATAATTTCTAACTACACAATCTACTGTATATATTTAATAATTTTAATTGTGCCACTGACATAATGCAAAATATCATGTCTATTCTGAATCTTGTCACAATCACGGGTGCTGCCATTTTGTATTCTCAGTCTGTAATTTTTTTTGTCTTTTGATATCATTGGAAATTCGATATTGACCCTGACAATACCTGTTAGACCTTGCTATGTTCAATTTAATTATCTGGTTTCAGTTTTTTAATTTCAGTTAACGTTTTGTTTTTTTTTTCTCTTGCAGGTTCTTCAATCAGCCAAAGATCAAATAAAGTGGTCATTGTTGAAGTGACCTTTAGATGGCTTTGCTCTTTATATTATTTAAAAGGTGTATCATTGGTTTTCATTGCATTTTGGGCTGTTAGAGTGATTTTGTTTTCCACATCTTTCGTTGATGTCATATGCCACTGTTAAAGTGTGGGGACATGAAGACATGAGTTGGTCAGTCTGTGATTTGTGTGAATTTAAAAGGAGTATCTAAGATTATGTCAGTTTTTTAATTGATGTTTAAATAAGATCATTCAAGGTAAAAATGTTCATAAAACAAAGATGCATGATGTCAAATATGCACTTTAAAAAATGATCTTATTAAAAAAAAGTGCTTGAATGGAACTGAGGATTGGTGTTTTATCATACATTTACCCATATATTTACTTATGACAATTAATAAACATCATTTATTCAATTCTGAGCAAAGGAATTTTTATCCATTTAATTGTACCACTTGTTTAGTGATATGTTTCAGTTATATGTATTTGAACATATGGAAAAGAAAAATAATAATTAAGTTATTCCTTTATTCATTGAGCAGTATTTTTGTAGTTGAGCTCTCGGGCTAACTCCATTTGTCAAAAGCCTAGTCATAAACTACCAAAAATTATGAGCTTCAAAAAAAAATTCTTAGTATTTGAATTCTGTTCCAAAGAATAGAAATTCAAACATTGGTCATTGAACTATTTTGCCCTTTCACTAAATTTAACTTCTGAAAGCTTTTGACTGTATGATTTGGGAACTTTCCAGAATAAAACATAGAAATTTAAAACACTGATGTCTAAGTTTGCATTAAAAAAATAATCAAAAGTGATGTAAGTCTAATTTAACTCTAATGCTATGTTGTTATTTTTTTATTATTATAAGTATCAGTTTCCAAATGTTAAAATGGAAGATAAGTTTTGAGTTTTGCCAAATATCAAATCTAGATAATTTTGTGGCAAAATTAATGTAGCTTCTAAGCTTCCTGGCAATCCTGGGGGAAAAATACTTTTAACACAAATTTGATATCATTACAGACAAAGCAACACAAACAAAAATAGTTACAATTTTGTTAAAAGAAGTATAATTTTTTTTAATACAACAAAGATTTTTCACTGCACCTTTATTTTTTTTATTAATTTCACGCTGATGATCTTCAAAGCAACATTTCAAATGGACGTTCCCAAAATAGATTAAATGTTAAACTTTGTGGATTACTGTTCTCATTGACATTGGGTAATTATTATAAGAATGTGTCCATGATATTTATTTTTTTATATATGTAAGTTTACTTTAAAATGAAAACACTTAGAAGCCAAAATCATGAAAGCAACCTAACAGCTCTTTTGTAAACAAAATTTGTCACATTTTATAGGAACTATTTATGAGATGAAGAAAGCATTTCACTCATTTCTGCTTTAATTTTATTGCGTCATATTTTGATTATAAAATGAAAGCTCATAGAACTTGTTTTTAACTACAACAGTTTTGTATCCATACACCAAAAATCAATTGTGATTTAATTTCCAAACTGAATTCAAGATTTTATAAAAGATGTTAATTATTTTCTGTAAATGGCTTAAAAATTAATTATTATTTTGAAAAATGCTTAACTATAAAAATATTAATCACTGCAAATTAAAAAAGTTATTGACTGCTTTCAGAGTCCAATGACATAAATAAATACATTTTATTCTCTGAAAATTCTGGATGATCTAACAATGCAAGTTTAATTATTTTTAAAAAAATCTTTTTAGTCCTAGAAAATATTTCAATACATCCCAATAAACTTTAAATGAATGACATTGGAAGATTATTCTTTCAAAAGTTGCCACATCACATCAATAAAAGCAGGAGCTTCTGATATCCACCTGTCCGACACTGTTAGAGAGAGACCCCAGCTTCTTTACTGACAATAAACTGACAATGATTCATGTGTTGACACATGTTTATTTTATCATTGTTCCCTGAGTCAGTTGAGCATCCTAAACTTAGAGAGCACCCGATGCTGTAATAGTGTCTATAGTAGTATCTAATAGTAGTAGGATCTATAATTATAATCCAATCATGTTAATGAACGTACTGTAGAGTTAACATCAGATACAGCTTTCAGATAATCCAGAAAGTACAAAATGGCACACACTGGAAGAAGAAAGCATCTTCTCAATATTTTAACAATTTTTTTTTCCAAGTGTTTTTCTCCTGAGGGGCTTTGTTCTTCATCACAGGCCAGAATCAGACACAAAAAGAAATCTTTTGGTTTGCTCTCTTCAATCTGTAGACTATAATTATTGCTCAGTGAAGGAATTTGAAAACAGTATCATCATTTAACAGACATCAAAGACTTTTCTCTTTAAATAGAGTATTTCCCAGCTTGAATTCATCAGGGACAACAGTGCACACTCAGCAAGCTAAAATTTAAGTGATAACTCATAAACAAGACCAATCAAACAATTGATTCATACATGACAATGATCAATGACAATATGAACTAAATTTATTCCTACTCTTTGCCAATGGTTCTCACCGGTTTCAGTGGAAAATATCTCAATGAAAAAAGGTTCAAAACAACTGGTTATATAATGAAACAAGTAGAGTCACTGGTAAAACAAATAACAATATGGAGTAAAAAAAAACTTAAATAATTTCTGTTAAACAGTGTCGTTGGTTCATTATTAATAGATTTAAATATGTCAAATGATAGCATTCATGGATCATTAAATAATTAATCATCATTTAAATAAATAACATGACCCACAGCATATTATCACAATACAACATTACACTTTTTTTTGTGACATGAATTATATCAGCCTTTCTGAAAAATTCTCATTGTGACAAGAGAAAAATTTGACGTCTATGTCCATATTATCTGACTTAGAAATCTGAATAAATTTACCAAAAAATGAAAACTTTGTATTACAAAATTTCACAGTGGTCGGTCATGAAATTTGATTTTAAAGGACGGCAGAATGAAAAAATTCATGGTTCACAATCTTTTATTTTTCTCTCTGCAAAGCAAGACATTACGATTACATTATTTAAAATGCCTGGAATTGAGTATTTCCTTCTATAATTTGATAAACCCTGTTTATTGATAGGTCTCCAAAATGAGAGGTGAAACATGACTCAAGATCAATTTATTGGCGGTTTTAAGAAAATGTACCTTATATTTATTTACACTGATCTAAAGTCTAACTACATATATTACTGATAAAACATCATTATTAGAGGTGTAACTACTCATGTAACCTGAATCAGGTGTGACTCAACATCCAGTATTGTAACTAAACCCATGGGAGGGCATGAGGCAGATCATGTCCTTCTTTCCACACTGCCCTAGTGGTGGACCTATAATTTGGATCCTCATAGATGTCTACAAGTGACCAGTTGCGATATAAACACCTGGTACCAAAATACTGCAATGGCTTGGTCTAATATAGAATGATTAGCACTTGCACACCTCACCCATGACACAAATAATCTTTATCTTAAGTAATTATGAAGCAGAATAGACTGAAATCGAAGCTAAGATTCAACAAAAATGTGCAACTCATAAATGAAAAAATGTGGCTTTTGCCTTGATCGTACATTTTACTTGTAAAGTAAAAATAAAATCACTTTCTGAAGAAGAAGAAAAATTCCATAAAACCTTAGCAATCAAAGTAAGTAGAATTATTTTTTATACTTTTTAGATACAAATATTTTTAATAACATTATTTTTTTTCATAGATTATTTAACTACCAAAGTGGCAATAAATAATCATCCCAATTAGTGATGCAAATTTATATCTGAACATTTTATTTTGTGGTTCTGTCACCTCTGAGAAGTAAACAATATCAAGAAAGTTATTCTTTGGGATGCTTCTCTCATTTTATTAAATTACACTGGTTGAACCTTGAAATTTTAAAAAATTTAATGAAGATTTAAATATATAGATTTTGAGAGTTCTTTGTGACAGATTTTTATTTTTTTTAAAAAAACACCTATTGTTTTTTTAATTTATTAAATTGTTTTTAAAAAGTATTGGATGCTTCAAAAAAGCAAGAATGAAAAATCTGCATTCTGTGACTTAAAAAAACACTTCTCACAATTACGTATACATTCTTAGTAGTATAAACAATATATATCAATGAACCCTTCGCAATATTAATTTTTTTTTAAATATTGGAATGTATAAAAAAAAATAATCCAAAGATATGAAAAAGTTTCCTTAAAAAATTAACATTGATCTTCTGTGTTGCGTTCATTTTTTTTTAGTTCATTTTTTAAATTTTTAAGTTTTAAATCAAAAGACAAGTTTATGGAGTTAAAATTTTGGCTAGATGAAAAAATATTTAACTGCAGGTTGGATCAATAAACAAATTATAACCCTCATTTAAATTTTTGTTCTCCCAACTCTTAAAATATACAAGAAAAAAACTGGACTGGACTTGTTCAATTATACAACTACAACTTTTTCCATTACTATTAAATGTACAGCACAAGCCATTACAAGACTTACTGATAGTTTTTTTTCAAATCGGTCAGGTCAACAAATGCCAAATGCCTCGTTCATTAGTGATGTTTATTGAGGGACATGAGGCAGTTGATTCCATTTAATGCTAATTTGGTCACAACAATTAAATAAACATTTGTTGTACCAGTTAGAGCATTGTTAGAAGGAAAAAATCTCCCCCTTTCAATACTTTAACTTGATGTGCAAACTTTTTTTTCCTTTAAGCAAAAAAAAAAGTTATTTATGAGAAGATAAGTTTTGTTATCAAATATGTGTTCAATTCATCTACCCTTTAGATATATTAACATCACAATCAAGAATTTTTTAATACTTTCAACCAAGCATTGTTGTTGTTTTTTTTTAAAGTATCAGTGAGGGCAATCTAAAAAATCCATCTACCTTCTTTAAAACATGATTTAAGAAAAGTGCTAGTGAAACTAGCAAATTACTCTGACAGCCCAATATGGACAGTGTTATCACATTAAAATCAATCAATAAATAAAAATCTTTTGTTGTGTATGGCAATAGACAAAATATTAGTTATCAGGAAACAACATTTTTTATAGAGAGTTCTTGCTCCTCATCCATCAGTGAGAAATAATAATCTATTCTGTCTTGGGACACTTCTTCTAATGTAGCTGGTTCCCACTGTGGAGACTGGTCTTTGTCCAGAATGGCTGATGGAATGATTTATTTACAAAATTAATTAGTGAACTGTCAAACCAAAATAATACTCCTAATAATGATTATCTTCAAATAAGTTCCGTTAGATAGTGTTACATTTTTTATGTACAGTAATTAAAACATACTCTATCAATTTTATATATACTTTTAAAGAAACTATGTAAAGAAAAAAGGTATACTTTATGCAATGATATGGTTCTGGTACATGAGCTTAAATAGAAACAAAATTACTTTGAAAAAAATATATAAATGAATATAATTGAACATTTTTAAAATCATGTAATAAAAAAATATTAACCTCTAAATGTTTGATGTTTGTCTTAGAGATGAAACAATTTACTTAGTATTTTCTATTGTAATCTAATGGTGGCTTCACACTACCTGCTCTAATCCCTTCATGAAAATCTTTGTCTGCAATACATCGCTGTGTCAACCGATATTCTGTACACAGTGTCTCTGCCAAAGACTTTTTTATTCCTTCTTTTAATAAACGGAATGTGATTTTCAGAGAAGTGGGACTCTGAAGAAAGGCGAATAGTAGAACATTGAATTTTGAAGACTATGCTGAAATGCTGTTTGACAGTTAATGCGGCCCTCTGACAGAAAAGTTTGGAGAGAACAAATATCTACTAGGCAATTCTTTCTTATCATTTCAGAGTCGAGAAGTAGTTCTTATCATATATCACTTTTGTAATGTTATTCTTAGTTATTAATTACTTCATATTAAAAAGGGCTTGTAACAGGGTTGCCAATTCAATAAAATAACATTTACTGACAAATAACTCTCAACAAAATTTACGAACAAAAACAATTTTTTACAGACACATTTAGCATAAAATGTTAACCTTAAAACGAACAAATATGAAGCATACTTAAAGCATTGTAACTAAAAATTGTAAAGTATCCATATGAGCTCGTCTCTATTACCATGCTCATATTTTATAACTTTAGAGTATTGTATGACATTCATCATAAGTGACAGTGTTTAATTCCTCCTGCTTAAATTATGATCATAGATAGAAAAATGTACACTGTCGATCATTGTTGGAGTAATTTTTCCCAGTCCATTTCTCACAGTCACTAAACTTTCCAATATTGGAGTAGACAATTTGTTTTTCAAGTTCTACTTCTGTAGTTCCATGTGGAAGCGGCAACATTGTTTGTGCAAACTTCGAAGTAGCGGAAATCTGTACTCTTTGTTTGTGATATTTCTAGTCATTTGTGATGCCAGAAAGCATCATAAACTCCGTCAGCCTTTTATGCTTTTATCCCCAACTTTGTAGTCAATAAACTCGGCCTCTAAACAATCAAAATCTGATGGAGACACAATTAGTGGAAAAATCTGAGCCAGTTCCAAAATTTCCAACTGTTCCACCAACATTCTGTTTGTGGGTTTTAGTACTGACATGAGCTTCAGTACTCTGTTGATAATAGTCTAATAGGCATTCTTTTCTGGATTGCACCGACTGCATTGGTATAAAATGCAAGAACAGCAACATAACACTTTTCAACAGTGGATGGATCATATACTTTTTGCAGCTGTAGTTTAGTCTGATAACCAAGGAATAATTTATCGCGTGATTTAAATTTTGTACTTTCCTAGCTGTCCAGAAAGCTCTTACAGTTTATTAATAGAGCGCGGGATTCCACTAAAACAATTTTAAAAGTAAAATTTGAATCGAGAAAATAGATATCACAAAAATGATTTACTGATTTTTTTTAAACATTGAGATTAGACGTTTTGTCAAATTTTTTACGAAGGTCTTAATTTTTTACGGAATTTTACGAACAGGCAATTTTACAATAAATCTTTACGGACTGTCCATAAATTTATGGATGGTTGGCAACCCTGGCTCGTGACCGCAGCATCTAACTAGCTAGGAGAGACAAGGTACTTTTTTTTAAAAAAAGGTTAACATTTAAATTTTTAGTGCACGCTTTTTATAACTCTGCCCCAAAACATCAAAAATTAATAATATAAGTCGAACCATATTTATTGAGGAGAAATGCCCACCTCACCAAATTAATTACATTTTAGCTACTACATTTTAGGTTAAAAATCCCTCTGGTCTTTATTAAACCTATATGTACTGTAAGCTCATAATTTTAATTCTCTTTGACTACCATTTTCTTAATGTGCTCCAACTGCTTGACTGCCCACTCTGAGCCATCCAGCTGTAGACTCTCCACTATCTCCTCCACTGATGCCCCACTGAAGCATTTGTTGATTTGCTCTTTGTGTTGCTCCAGTGAAAATCTCTCTGTAACATTGGTTTCACTCTGTCAAAAAAATCAAATCATTCACATTAAGTTTTAAGTACAATGCTCACATGAGTTTAGATAAAATTTGCATTTATAAGGGCTGTTAACAATTAATTTAAATTTAATTGTTAACTTTTTCAAAAATTATTGATTAAGTAATCGTTAATTTCAATTAAAGCCTAAAGTTGAAATATAAGTAACCTTTATTAAACGTACTTTTCGAAAATTAAAATAACACTGGAATGTGTTTTTTATGCCATCTTTTAACCAACAGCACAAACAGACAAGTGTATTGAAATTATTTGGTTCATGTGATGAGCGGGTCTACTTATTGTCAATATAACCAGCCGAGCTAAACAATCCTTCACATTACTTTAGATTGTCTCAGCTGAAGTTTCTGATACTGAAGTAGATGTTTGGTTTGCAGGTGATATGTAAGCAAAGTGTTAGAACCATGGTAGCAATGTTCCCTTAAAGCAGCGCGGCTGCGCAGATATTTAACAGACACGCAGGAGTTTAGAATCACGGCGCAGCAAATTTTGTAAAATATTGCACAAAAAATAGACGTTGTGCAACTTTGCACACAAGTTGTTTTTTTAACCTTGCACGCGAACCAACGAAGCTTAGACTTAGAGGGAACATTGCATGGTAGGCAAATGATTTCTCTCAATGGACACAATAACCTTTATCAACATTTTGAACATTCATGTCAGTCAATAATTAAAAACCAAAATGTGCGTGCAATCGTCCTGAAATTAGTTTATATTTATCTGCCGAAATATTTTACTTTTTATACTTCTAGTACATTTTTAAGTGGTGGGTCGATTAATTGTTAAAAAGCTTAACGAATAATTGAGAAATTAATAGTTAATTTCAACAGCCCTAATATTTTTACATTACAAACATCACTCCTGAAAGTAGAAAGTAGTAATAAAGCTTTTCATAGTTTTAAATTAATGTTGAATATTTTTAGATTTCTGATTTAAATTTAAAGATTAATAAGAAGCACTACTTACTTTTCTTTGAAATTCATTCAGAACATTGTTGACTTCTTCCATTGTCACTGGATGAGAAAGGTTTTCTAAGTTTTTCTCTAAAAGTTTTATCTGAAACCAATTGTTGTTTTTTTAATGTAATAGTGGAATACAGTGTTCACATCAAAACTGCATAATGCCAAACTCCATAAGATCTGAGAAGGTTAATATAAAGGTCAACGCCTTATAGTCAAAACTACCAGACAACACTATATAACATCATTTGTTATCTAAGTTTAAGATGGTTGTGTAATTTAACATATTGATTAAATAATCATACTTGATTGTAATTTATGTAGTGGGAAGCTAGAAGCTAGTCCAACATATGGGATGCCTCGACCTTTTAATCTATAGTTTAAATCATTTTTAATTTTAAAAAGCGCGGTAAAGCGTGCCTTGGTAGTACTCTCTTTAGTAATGAAATCATAGAAAGTAGCAAGTCTTCATTTAGTGAGAGAAGCTTTAGTTGACTTCCAGAAATGGCGGCCGTTATTGCTTGTGTTTTTGCTCAGTTCACGAAGTTTTGTGGTAGATTTTACTTTTTTTTTTTTTTTTGAAGATGTGATTTTGCTATACTTTTTTGTAAATATAATAGTACTAAGCTACAGGTAAAAATAGTACTAGGCTCAAGCCAGTCTTTTGGATACGTAAAATAATCATTCTTATCCTAAAAGATGAAGTCAATATGACAATAATAATATAAATACATTTTCAGCAATTTTTTAAATTTCATAACCAGTTGATTGCAATACGGGAAATTTATTACAGGAAGTTTACCAAAAACCTTATGGGGGTTTAAACGACAATCATACTTGATTGTAATCTATGTAGTGGGAAGCTAGTCCAACATGCTCGGTGTCATGACCTTTAATCTATTGTTTAAATAATCATACTTGATTGTAATCTATGTAGTGGGAAGCTAGTCCAACATGCTGGATGTCTCGACCTTTCAATCTATGACCAGTTAGTCCCAGAAACAGTCCTATGTTGCCAGGCAACCGAGACAAGTAATATCCAGAACCAACATCAGGGAACAAACCTATAATTTTATATAATCATTATAATCTACCACACAGGTGTCAGTTAACAACACTGAACTATTGATATCTATATTATTATAAATGCATTAAAGGCAAAACTTTGAAAAAGCTTTTCAACTCTAGTTAATACAAATGAAAGTTACCAAGTCAATATATTTTAAACCAGTTTTGTGAATATCTTTATACTGAGTAATATTTGAGAGAAAAAAAAAACATTTAGTAAATAAAGAAGTGCAAGAAGACGAATTGGCTAACCAATTGCACATTCTGGCATGCTAAAAACACTTCTTTCAGTGGATACACAGAAACGTCCTATCACACTCAAGCCAGCGGCCTGCAAAAAGTAACAACAAAAGCAAAGTATCTCTGAATTAATAAAACTTTAAAACAAAACTTGCTTTACAAGTAAGGGTTTTATTTTAGAATATTACGAAATATGTTAAAACCTAAAACTAATTTAAAATGGCTATTTATTGAAAAAAATGTTACTTACAAAAATAAAAAGGTGTTAAATAAATAAAAGATTAGAACAATAAATGAGTTGATAAGGATTAGTTTTTATCAGAGCTGTTACAAGTAAGCAGAGTTCATGACTTACACCACCAAAAGTAATGCCATTTAGTATAGAGATGAGTGGCTTTGGGTATGTTCCTAAGAAATACAAATGTGCAAGTTGAATGATTACTTTATGGATTTTTATCAAAATATTGGTTGTAAATTAAAGCATTTAAATGTGAAAGAAGTGAAGGTACATCTTTTTCAAATTAGTTTACTTAATAACTAGATCTAAAGAAAACTTAACACTAAATTTTTTCTAATGAAAATAATGAGATTATAAAATACTAACAATGAATTCCATTTTGTTCATAAAAGATTACAAGAAACAGTTTGTCAATTTATTAATTTATAAGAAACTCGTTTAGGGGACATGGAATTTTAATATACAAAAATATCTTATAATTTTCATACTTACGATACTTTTACAAGGTATAGAATACTACCTATGATGTAGTTGAGAGTAAATTCTTCCCTGAAAAACTGCTGGCCATAGTTACCACCTTCTTTGGCAGAGAAAGTGATTGCTGCAAATAATTTATAATAATTTTGCAACCAACATCTAGCTGAAAAAGTCTCAAAATATTATTTTTTATTAAAAGCATAAATTTTAAATGATCAACTATTTTGTAAACTTCAATACATTTTTTGTTTAAATCTACAAATTATTTCAAGTTATTGACATAAAGATCTAAGTGTGTCAATCTTTAAGGATTTAATAAATTTAATTTGAAGGAAATGGAAACATGCCAATATTTAATCTTGCTGTCACCATTAAATTTTGAATTCATTTCCAGAAAATAAAAATAGATGACTTAGAGATGGTTCCTTAGCAATTTCTGTCCCGCACAATGAATATAGAATTTCCTATTAACAAATATTAAATTATAATAACAATTATAATAGATCCTCTCTCGCTACCAACATTAAATGAGACGACTCACATTTCAAGTCACCACCAGCACAAAATGCTTTTTCTCCAGCACCTTTCAAAGTTATAACTGAAGTTTGAGGATCATTTCTCCAAAGCTGAAAAAAAAAATTCAATCATCAAGTTTTAACATGTTTACCTTTGTACTTAAAAATAAAGTTTACATTTTTAAATGTATTGTTAACATGACTTATAATATAAATAAACTACCATTTATGTAGTCTAATTATTACTTAAAAATAAAATATACATTCTTAAATGTATTGTTAACATTAATAATATGAATAAACAACCACTTATAGTAGTCTAATTATTACTTAAAAAATAAAGTTTACATTTTTAAATGTATTGTTAACATTAATAATATGAATAAGCAACCATTTATAGTAGTCTAATTATTACTTAAAAAATAAAGTTTACACTTTTTAAATGTATTGTTAACATGACAAATAATATAAATAAACAGCCATTTATTGTAGTCTAATTACCATGAGTTTAGCTGTTAGATCTCTGACCATTGATAGGTTGATGGCATTTAGAGTTTGGGGTCGGTTTAAAGTCACATGTTGGACATGGTCATGTTTTTCAACCAATATATTACAATCCACAACGGCCAATGCTTCCGTCATAATCCTCCGCTGGTGTTGAGACACACTAAAGAAACAAAGACCATCAAATGAGAATATAAAAGTTAACTTCAATTTGTTTTCATTTGATACAAGTAACAGATAATTGGTAAGGAACATTATAATGTGACGGTGCTCTAAAAGAAGCCCTTAATTATAAAATAATTTATAAAACCAAGTCAATTTAAGAGTCATAGACAAAATAAAATGTGTCTGTTTATTATTCAAAACTCAATAATGCTTTAAATTGTTTAAATTTATGTCAGGTACATAGATTAATTTCTTAATATGAGTCTGATATTCCTTAAACTTGATAAGGAGAAAATACACAGTGTAAAAGAAATGATGGTCAATAGATAATAAAGATTCGTTAACATTCAAATACATTGATTTAAGTGCATTGATTATCAGTATTAATGGCTATTTTTTCGTTTCCTTGATCACACTTGCACATGTTATGAGTTACAGTTTTTCCCACTGGTGTGGTTTACTTTTGATTATGCAATATTTGAACTTTAAAGAAAACTTTTTGTTTGGTCCTTGACACTGATAATTCCAGACGGACATAAAAAAGATAAATTTTTTTAACATTTGGGATTTTTATTCATAAATTACATATTTACCCATAACTCAGATTCATTTTATCAAATTTGTTGTAAATATAAAAAATGCAGTATTATTGTGTCTAAAGAATTACCATTAATTTTTGTCATTTTATTTAGTTCACTTACCCCATGCTGAATGTAAATTTAGCTGCCGTTTGGTGCTCAAGTTGGGAATTTTACTTTTAAGGCTATAGAACAAATCATAACTAAATAACATTTTAATTTATTTAAATTTACAGACAAGTTAATATTTTTTGCAAGATTTCAAAGCTAATGTTTTCATAGAATCTATTATAATTTAGGTATGTGAACAATCACAAGAAATTTATGTCTGAAATAGGCAGATCATCAGTATACTAAATGCTTTATGAAAATTTGAATTAATGAATATCTTAGCTATCTGCTGGTACTTTTGTAATATATTAATGAGTCATTTATCCAGAAAATTTTTAATATCCTTAAGCAAGAAAAATCTGGACGAAATGTATTATTATTTATTTTTTTTTAAAGTAAGTGCCTTAGTGCCTAAGCAGATATACCAATTTAGAAGAAATAAAAATGAGCAATAAGATCCTGTTTAGGTTTTTGATATTTATAAATACTGCAGGAAATCCCAGAGATGATTATAATTTGATGACCTTAAACTTACCATGTTTTTATTTAAGACATTTTAATGAAGCTAGTTTTGAATATAGCAGCTCATTCTTTTTTAACATTTATCTAACATTCTAATTTATCTATGTTTTATTTGGTGGACAAGACCCAAACAGAAGATGCATATTTTCAAGTAAAGGTTTGACAAACTAAAGATAGCATATTAGTTTTATGTTCAGAAAACATTTGTAAAAGAGTACTTTAGAAATGATGTTTCAATTTTAAAATTTTATCTTAGTCCTCAGCAGATTATTGGACACATAAGGTACAACTACTGATTTCAATCCAAAGTATTTTTAAAGTTTACTGGCGTAATGGCAACTTTTTAACCCATGAAACTCCAAAATAAATCAGGGGTTGTCTTATAAACTAACAAATGGTAAGGTTGTCAATATTTATGATGAAGCGCTTCATATTACACACAAGCAATGGTTACATCAAAGTGTCTTCTTAATATGTGGAGGGGGGATGGAGTAAGAATCACATGTGTACATCCAATGTTCCATTTAAACTTATTATCTGTGTTTGTGGGTGTAAATTTTGGACAAAAAATGGATGCAGTGCCACTTTGCACACAAGTTTTTTTTATTTTGCACACTGACCTTTTTTATTTTGCACACTGACCAATGAAACTTAGAGGGAACATTGTGTATATATACTTGTTAATGGCATAAAATGTATGTGTGACAGTGTAGAGTACATAGAAAGTATTTCATTGTATGAACTGATGCATAATTTTAACTTAAGGCTAAAAGACCATTAAAGTACCACACCATGAAATTAAAATTATGGGATAATGAAGAAATAAAACAAAAAAGTTAAAAATCTAGGTTTGATTATCATCAGGTAACAGCAATGTCAAGTCAAAGTGAGGGCCTTTACTTTGCATAGGCCTATACCAGTATTCAATAAATTTGTTCCAATCAAATTTAGGTATCTCTTAGTCTTATTTATAATTGAATCCTATTTGACTTTTAGACATGACTTAAGCACTTTCAAGATTGGGTGTTGAGCTAATTCTCAGGCCAGGGAAAAAACAATTCTTGATATTAGAAATATAGATATTACTGGATTTATTAATGAGCAAGAAGCGACGTCTCAATCAGTTAAAAAAAAAAAAAAGAAAGTATAATTACATTATTAAGTTTGATTTCATTATGATTAAGGCCATCAATCAATAAAGTAAAGACTATAAACTACAAAAATAATTACTTTAACCCAGGGGTGGGAAAACATTTTAGGACAAGGGCAGCATTAGTATGAAATGAAAAGTCAACCTAATCAAAATTTAGGCTCAGTTTTAATATAAACATCTATGTTAAAAATAAATTTATTAATTTTTTCAACATAACTGCAGGCTTACGAGGGCCACAAGGAACTCCTTAGAGGGCTGCATGCGGCCCTCAGTTTGACCACTCCAACTTTAGCCAATATAGTAATTATAGCGACTTTACTTTAGTTTAGGTTAAAGCTTAAGTTACAGACAATTGACAACAGGCTATATTATCTATAATAGTATAGGCCTAATACTACTAGATACAAATTAGGATCTTGCTAGTGTTACAACTAGTCATAACATTAGTCAGTAAGCTATCGCTCTGACTAGTTGTAATATTAGACAGTAAGCTATTGCTCTGACTAGTAGAAACACAAGATAGGAATATTAATGGTACGACTATTTCACTTTCTTACTAAAATCAAATTTCATTGGATGGGGGTCTGAGTATTTGTGACAATGTGTGACGAGTGACGTCATTTAAAGTCAGTTCTTTACTTCATACATTACATGTTACATATATATATATAAAAAATTTTTTATATAATTCACCTAATTTTATTTACAGGCAGGAGTGTGTATTAGTGTATTAAATTTTAACATCTTAAGTCTTAAGTTACTTAAACTTAAATATAATATATTAAAACACAATATTATTTCTACACCTCAGACCTCAGCTTTTCAGAATAAGTAGTACAAAAATTACAATTACAAGCACACTCATTGTGATTTTTTTAAAAATAAATTTAAAAAATTTGCTGTCACTGGGTTTTGAACCACATATCATTATCAACATCAATCCATCCGCCTATTCATTCATTCATGGGAGCAAGAAAGGATCCCGCAGGACTTCAAAGATGCGTCCATTGTACATCTTTGTAAAGGAAAGGGAAATAGACTGGCTTGTGACAACCACAGAGGCATATCCCTGCTTTCTATCGCAGAAAAAATTCTAGCCAGAATCCTGCTCAACCGACTCACAGCCCATCTTGACCAAGGACTCCTGCCTGAAAGCCAGTGTGGTTTCCGAAGAGAGCGAGGAAATATCGACATGGTTTTTGCTGCCAGGAAGCTGCAAAAGAAATGCCAGGAACAGAACTCTGACCTTTACTCCAACTATGTTGACCTAACCAAGGCTCTCGACACAGTTGGCAGAGAGGGTCTGTGGAAGATCATGGCCAAGTACGGTTGCCCAAGCAAACTCATTTCCTTGGTGCAACAATTCCATGAAGGCATGCAGGCCAGAGTCCAGGACAGAGGAGAGTCATCTGACCCTTTTCCAGTCACAACTGGTGTCAAGCAGGGATGCGTCCTGGCACCAACGCTGTTTAGCATCATGTTTTCTGCCATGCTGACAGAGGCCTTCAGAAACAAGTGTTGGTGTAAAACTGAGGTATTGTACAGATGGCAAACTGTTCAACCTTTGGAGGCTTCAGGCAAAAACCAAGGTCAGGACAGACACAATCAGGGACCTGCTATTTGCTGACAATTGTGCCCTAAATGCTGCCTTGGAGGATGACATGAAACACACTGTTAACTTGTTCTCCAGCGCCTGCACTAACTTTGGTCTGACAATTAACACAAAGAAGAATGAAGTCCTTTATCAACCCGCTCCTGTAAAGCCTTATGTTGAGCCCAAAATCCCTGTCAACCGCCAGAAACTCAACGCAGTGAAACTCTTTACATACCAAGGCAGCATAGTGTCTCAAAATGTCACCATCGATGATGAAGTGGATGTCAGAATTGCCAGGGCCAGCTCCACTTTTGGCAGGTTGTACCCGAAGGTCTGGAACAGAAGAGGCATTACCACCCAGGAATCAAGACCAAAGTGAAAGTTTATAAGGCAGTGGTGCTCCTTACACTGCTTTATGCATGCAAAACATGGACCGTGTATCAACACCATGCTAAAAAGCTGAACCACTTTCGCACAACAAGTCTCAGGATGATCCTTGACATAAAGTGGCAGGACAAAACTCCAGACATTGGCAGGCCTCCCCAGCATCTTCACCCTCCTGATGCAGTCACAGCTTCGCTGCTCAGGGCACCTAGCCGGAATGCCAAATGAGAGACTACCAAAGAGACTCTTCTATGGCGAGCTCCAGCATGGCCAGCGGTCCCATGGTGGACAAAAGAAACGTTTTAAAGACACATTGAAAGTAATAAAAGCCTCTCTGAAAGCGTTTGCAATAAACCCAGACAAGTGGGCTAAGTGGGAAGAAGCTGCAATGGCAATGGACCAGTCCCATGTCCTTTCTGTTCCCGAACCTTGCGTGCCAGGATCGGTCTCGTCAGTCGTCAGCCATCTGGAATCGGTCTCGACAGTCGTCAGCCATCTGACATCTGCCAGTCCCAGCATCTCTCGGATGACTAGAGTGGTCCTTATAGTCATAGTATTCATATTCATATCATTGTCATGTTAAATTATGATTTTTTAAAATATATAACAGTTCTCACTGTTTCAATTACCGTCGCCGTCACTGTTCACTGTTGTTGACATCTTACTAACTTACCATCTTATTTTATAAAAATTTATAATATAATATATAATTTATAGTTTGTATAATTTTATAATCTAACAATATTTTTTACTAAATAATTACTAATTACCGATCTGCAGATTTTTAAATCTTATGTCACTTATGTAGTTTTATTATTGCATCGTGTAAGTGTAGTAGCAAAATGACCGATGTTGGTAAAGTCCATTAGTCATTAGTATTTAATTTGTAAACATAGTAATACTGAAGTGATAGATGTAAACACAAAATCAAACTCAAACTGTGACTGTTTACGATGCAATTGTACACAAATTTAAGGTTAATCCATCTACCGAGTTATGCAACAATACATGAATGAATATGCAATTTAATTATTAAATCACACTCTCACGGAATGAAATGATGTAAATAGTTTTAATTTTAATTGACATTGATAAGGCTAATTTCTGTATGCTATTTGAACTAAATGGCTTAAAATATTATTGCATCCTGTGTTCATTTTTTAAATAAAGCTCGTAGGCGTAGACCATGTTTGTTCGCTTGGTAAGTATAGGAGCGTTTTTGACCTCATGCCTCATCTAATGTAGGGTACTCATTATAACTAGGTGGATTCAAAGAGTCTCGAGCCGTGTCACTTGGTACGCCAACCAAACGCCTATACACTACACCGTGCACCCTTGTATTTGTGCAATTTTCTTAGTTTCTTAGCGGAAGGTGGCATTGAAATTCTTCTGTCAATTAAAAATCTGAGTGCGACAATTTTTCTCTTCAGGACATTGTCCAGCACTCGCGCCATTCTCATTGCCCTGTACTTGTGCAATTTCCATTGTCCAGTTCTTCGTCATTTGCATCTTTCCGCCCGGGGTCCAGCATGAACGCAAGAGTAATAATCAAATCATTCTTAATCTTTGTTAATCTTTAATTGACTTACCTGATAAATTACGTAGATGAGGATTGCCTTGCACTATGTCCACTTGAATGGTTCAATACTACTTCATACTTTGTGATATATAGGCCTAATGGACTACTAGCGTGCGTCTAACAAACCTCAGAAATCTGAAGTCATGCGTGTTAAGCATATCTAAGATTTTAATTAAAATTTTCATTCCTTGTGTATATCACTGAATAGATTCTCAGCAATCAAGTATGTAATCTCTTTGTATAAATTCTAATTTAGAAATACAACACAAAGATAACGTAATACAACCCTTATAAAGACATAAGGATAAAAACACCTCTCTTATTATGTACGCAAGAACAAACGCATACAAGTTTTCTTTCTTCCCGTCGGGTATCCGGGCGTGGAATGGGTTGCATGAAGAAACCCTGGAAACCAGGAAATCATCATTTAAAACTATAATAAGAATACAAGACTTAACGCAAACCATAGATAAACTTAGGACGCAATAATCTTCTGTATAGAAGGAGCATTTGTAACATATAAGATAAGATAAGATAAAATACAAACGCATAACATAACACTTCTAAATCTCATTAATACATCGAAATACATCCTCTGTATCACAGCGTACTGCTTATTCCTTAGCACCTATCTCAACTTATTGTCAACTATAGCTAGCCTCTCACTCATACACGTTATTTGTATAACCTCATCAACCATGATCATCTCAAGCAAGTTCAATCCATTCAAAACACACGCGCGCGCACACACACACACACGCATTGGCAAAATTGGATCTGATACCTTTGACGATGGCCAGCAAAAATAAAAGTGCCTAGGTCCTACGAAAACCTTAACACAGGACAGCCCCCATATGGAACAGAAGTATTTTTATGCTTACGCCTATCTTATTATCCTAAATATGGAAAGATGTCAAAAGACCTCAGTTTAGAACTCTTACATGTCTCCCAGATAAACTTTTCTAGCAATGATGCCCCCTTCCCCCATAAATATTATTTCTTTAATTGAACGCATAAATTAGTGGTCGAATTATATACTTTGACCTGCTACATATACAGTTAATACACGGGTCGCGAAATTTTTTGTCAGTTAGATTACAACGCCATTAAATCATTAAAACAAAATGTTACTTTCCGATCCGACCACAATCTGTTGTGCGGACCCTTTTAAACACATGCACACATCGTCTGCTATTTTCGAAAGCAATGTACGGCAGCCACACTTGAACAATTTATTTTTGCCACTTCTCCTAAGAAAGCACTGCGATCACTTTGATCCCGAATTCCAAATATATCACCCTTGAATAGCATTCCCTCTCCTAAGGCTACTAAACCCTAACCTTGATTATTTTATGTAGTCTATTATGTATGGTTCCAATGGCGTATTCTGGGGGGGGG
>MUZC01004497.1:92524-112008 GCA_002072015.1 Radix auricularia | reverse complement strand
TAACACATTACGTCACAGTGAAACTAAATCAATCAATCAAATTCCTTACTATTACAATTACAATCAAGTTCTATAGCTAAAAATAAAAACAATGAATATGAATCCTCACAACATGGTTAAACAAAGTCATGAACACCTAAGAAAGATTTACAAAAAGGCAACCTTAGATAATAATAATAGTATTAAATGATAGATAAGGGATTAGAAAGCTATGGACAGTTTGAATTTGGAGAAAAAAATGTTTATTGCTTTGGTCAAAGTACAAGTAAAGCTATTTACTGAGCTATTACAATAAATAAATAAAATAAAATAATTGATTTATGGGGTTGAAAAACTTTTGATTTTATCACGATTCTAAAGCCGGACTTATAACTGACCTTACCATTTAGAGCCCCTGTTATTCTTAGAAGTGTCCCGTGTCCATGATAACATGTTGACATCAACAGAAGACCTATTTTTCCGGAAATAATTTTTTATTCAACAATTTTGGAGTTATCTTCGTACAATAAATATAATTTTAAAAAATAATAAACCTGTCTGACAATGAAAAATTTAATCAACAAATAGCAAGGAAATATCGTAGTAATTAAAACCATAAAATTAAACAATAATAAAATAAACATATGGGTATCAAGTATTTTAAGACCAGAAGTGCTATAATTTATCGTGAAGTGCTGGCTGAGTGGTCAAGATGCTGGGACTATGAACGTAAGAAGTTGTCAGTGGTTCAAAACAGGGTACTGACCTTTCAAAGGTTAATTATTATATGTTAAGCTCAGATTAAAATGATGATTATATCAATATCTATCCTAGGGTTAGGAAACAATATATAGGAAACTAGATGATTAAAATAAAATAACGCAATTGGAACAGGTGGTTTGCAGTTGGAAATCTAATGGTAGGTGGGCTGGATTGCAGCCGGGTTTAATTATAGGATGGATGGGATTGCAGCCGGACTATTAATTGGAAGGTGAGCCCGCAGCCGGGATTAATGGGACAGTTTGCAGCCGAGAGTAAGTTAGGAGGGTGAGTTTGCAGCCGGGATTAAGTAGGAGGAGCTAGGTTGCAGCCGAGATTAATGGTAGAAGGGAGAGCTTGCAGCCGGGAGTAAGTTAGGAGGGGGAGTTTGCAGCCGGGAGTAAGTTAGGAGGGGAGTTTGCAGCCGGTATTAAGTAGTAGGGGGATTTTGCAGCCGGGATTGATGGTTGGAGGGACAGCATGCAGCCGGGAGTAATGTTAGAAGGGGAAGTTGCAGCCGGGAATAATGTTAGGTGGGGGAGTTTGCAGCCACGATTAATGGTAGGAGAGGCGTTTTGCAGCGGAATGTAGATTTTTTTTTTATTATTATAAAATAGTTCTTTTTTTCTGACACAAAATTGAACACTGTAAAATTTTAGACTTGTGATGGTGCCACTGAAATCAACGATATGCGTTCTTCTGTACAACAATATTTGAAAAACTAACAAATTCTTTTAGAATAAAACAATATAAAAATATATATATAATAATATAATATAATATAAAAAAATATTATTCTATCAATATGTAATTTACTTTATTCTACCATACGTCCTCTTATTAAGTATTACGGTAAAACAATGGGGGACTGGATCTCGGAGGAATGCCTTTTTTTTTTATTTGATAACTTCATCAGGTTCGATAACTTACTCCGTGACAAAGTTATGCATGTCATCTATCGGATTTTTAGATTTTTCGATTTAACTTAGATAGATGCATCTAGATTGCAAGATTTCCTGGATTGAATTAAAAATGTTTGAGATAGTTTCTTAATTATTTTTTTCATGACACAAAACAAAAGACATTAAATTTAATTTTAAGATAATGCGTTGGAAAAATAAACCATTTAATTGCGCCATCAATGTTTTTCCCTCGGTAGATTATTTACATATATCAAAATTTCATCATATATATGTATCAGCATATTAGTGTCATGTTTGTAAAGAACTTCAGACCTTCAGGGTCGGTCTAAGCATATGCGCGGCTTTGTATGCGAAACGGATTGCACGGAGCCCACTTTGGGTTGGGATAAGGAATAAATTTGGATATTAAGTGAACATTGCAATAAGTGGGGCTTATGAAAGAGCGGCATAGCTTGGAGTGGCCCAAGACCGACCCTGCTTCAGATCCTATGTTTTTCAGCTCTGTAACATTAATATTAAAGACTAAAAATAGAGTTTGATATTTTGAAATTATGAAACCATTTACGTATTTTGATATAGTTTCTTCACTTCTTTAATTTTTTTTTTATATCCTTGGGGCCGTCCTTTGGGGGTCACACTTTTGTGACGATGCGTGACGAGGGGGGGGGTCGAAGAAATGTGACGTCACATCAAATGGGTAACTTTAAATATAAACTTCCACTGAAATATTTGGTGGTTTACAGTTTATTTTATAACTTTTTTAAAACCATCAATGCTTCTCAAAGTGCTGTCGTTAGGCCATCAAACTTTGGTGGGCATAAGTTATCAAGAAATCAAAATTAAATCTAATTATAATACTTGTACTTAAATTTGAGAACCCATTAGAGAAAGTATGAAATTGCTACACAGCTTCTTTTGATGTTGACATCAAAGCATGTGTGATGTAGCCGCTGCTCCGTTTGGTTCTCTTACGACAGAAGTCAGCGAACTTTTTTGCCCGTTATCCAACAATATTCAAGTTTATTTGTGCGTTTCATCCCCCCCCCCGAAGGCTCGAGGACCTTCCGACATTACCACATGAGTAGGGGATCTGGGGGAATGGCGTAAGCCCCCCCCCCCCCGAAATGCAACTGGTGAATTTTAGAATCATGATGCGTGTGTAAAAATTATGCAAATAGTATTATGTGAAGGTATTTTAAGTCAAAACAACATGGATTTTTTAAATTTTATTTTTTAGCTGAAATCTATTTGCTAAAATGATACATGTTTTAAGTTTGATATAATTATTTGATTGGTTTTTGGTCTAACCAGTGGCGTAGCTAGGGGGCGGAGGGGGCGGTCCGCCCCAGGTGGCACTCATTCAAAGGGCGGCATCTGTGGGCATTTGAAAAATAAACCCAGCCATTTCCGAAAACCACCCCTTTTCTTTTGAAAGGGGAAATCATAGGGAAACAAAAAAGAATCTCAATTTTGAGTTTAAATTAACGGATTCGTGCAACATTAGTTTGATTACATAGTGGTTGTTATAACTAACGCAGAACAGTTTAAAAATTTTAAATCGCTAAAAAGGTAACTATTTGTTTGCAAAATCAAGCGGTATACGTCACAGATGGCGCTTTTATAAGAAAACTGCACAAAAAACAACACATCACCGCTGGTCCGAATATATGTTGTATTAATATCGCACGACAGTTTTAGCGTGGAATTTCGACATTGGCAGAATGATGCGTTGACAAGTACCTACATGCCATAGTGGTTCAAATATTGTGTTTAAATTGCAAGTAGTAAATTATATTACTGTTACAGGTTTTATAAAATTATTTTAAGGTAACTTATAAAAAATAAATGTATATTGTTTTTATTCCATTAAAGTAACACATATTGCTTGTATTTTCATTAATATACGGTTATTCATTAAAAATGAACGATTATTAATTTCTTCGTTAATAAACACCAAATTCTTAACAAATAATTACGAAAAAGAATACTCAAAAATTTCAAGCGAATTGGAGAGTTCGCGTCTGAGGTAACTTGTAAACCGATATCAGATTCTGGAATTTTACTCAGTTCATGGCAATCTGTTACTTTTCTATGGTGTCTCAATTTATGGGAACCTGTCTTTTTTAAATTAATGCACACCCATTTGATGAAACAAAGATATATGCTAATACAGAAGGCTGTTACAGAAAGTTGGAAATATCGACTACATACCAAGTTAAAAGGAGAACAATATGAGTGGGGAAAATTCAGAAGACGTGTTTCTATCTTTAGAGCAAGAAGTACAATGAGAACTATTTTTTATCCATAGATGTAATTAGAAAAGAAAAGAAAAGAACGAGGTGATGAATTACATGTCTTTGCAAGAAAATATTCGTGTATAATACTATAAAATCTAGGATAATAAATGAAGAATTTGAACATCAATTAAATTAAATAAATGTTTGAGATTGAAAGAGAAAGGATTTAGTTTTTTATGGCAGTACACGGGGCCGGTCTTAGCTATTGCGGGACCCCTATTCAGCTTAGTATGCGAAACTGATTGCGTGGGCCCCAGTTTGTGTAGGTATAAAGTATTAATAAGGATAATAAGTGAAAATTAAGATAGGTTGTGCCTATGAAAGTGCTGGGCCAACTGCGACCGCATAGGTTGTAGGAGCCTAAGACCAGTCATGGCTGTACCTACACTACAAGAAGAGGAATTATGTTTTTAAAAAATAGAGGAAATACCCCCTTGATCTATTAAAATATATTTAACAGTAAATATTAGAAAAAATCTTTATCCAACATTATAATTTTGCTAAGATTTGTTTTTTTCAACAATTACTTTTAGTGTATCTATTTGTGAAAGAAGCTTCTCCAAACTGAAGTTGAAAATAAAATATTTTCGTCCCACAATAAGTGATTTAAGACTGCAAAAATTATTGCAATATTGTCCATAGAACATGATGTTACAAATTTTGGTAACATAATAAACGATTTTTCGACTATGAAAGTTAGGCGTGTAAGTAAATTTATAAATAATTTAAAAAATATGTTTACATACTGATGTAGACAATTTCCTTTTTTATTTTAAAAAAAAAATCATATATTTATAAGAATAAAAATAAAAGCATATTAATTGTTAATGTTTTTGGGTGCGAATTTAAAATATCTTTTGTCTCATTTAAGGTGGGAGGGGGGGGGACCTATGACCCTATAACTTTCTTGTGGCCTTCAAAACAATTAACTTGTATTTTTATAATGTGTATTTATAGGTTTATATATTTATATAGGGCGGCATATTGGAAACCGCCCCGGGCGGCAAAAGTCCTAGCTACGCCACTGCTAATAAAATTGAGTATAGAATCATAAATTGTGCTTGTTGTTACTGGAAGAGTCAATGCTGTCGAAAAGGCCACCTTAATCGTGGGGAAAACAATGGTTTCATCTAAAACCTCGGATAGTCATTGTTTCTGTTTTTACTCTTCATTAGTTTTACATTTTCATATATCTTACCAGGTTTCAAGTGGCGTAGCTAGGGTCACGTGCGCCCGGGGGCATGACACAAATTCTGCGCCCCTTGACGGACCAAAAAATTCTGGGGCCCCAAGAAAAATTTGAAATTTTACGGTTTATATGGTTCATTTTTTGAAGCAAATGATATTTTAATGAAATACAATACAGACTAATAATTCTCTATACGATTATAAACAATTTATTTGAAAAAAAAAACTCTACTAATTATACATGACTCGAATAGACATAATCTAAAATAAATTGATCTTCCTTGATTTGAATGTCGTCAATCTCGCTGTTAAAATTGATATTCTCAAGTGTTCTCTTTCGATGCTAAGGAGTGCAAGATCATCTAGACGATCTTGATCCATTGAAGCACGTAATTAAGACAAAATAAGGTTTACTTTGCTGAAGGACCGCTCACAGCTATTAGTTGAAACAGCAATTTTTAGAAGTATTTGAAGTGATATGCGCAGATTCGGAAATACGTCATCTCCATATGAAACAATAAAATCGAGAAGATCCAAAGTAGTTTCCGGTAGAACTTCTGTCCGGGTACTGAGCATCATTTTTTAGTCTTTGATTTATGTAAACAATGCGTAGAAATTAGCCAAATCTAAGCAATTTTAATGAAGCGTATCGACTTTTGTTTCAGCAAGAAGAGATTTGACGTCTAGTAAAAAATCCTAATTGGTTGTTTAGGTTGTTTAAGACGTAAAATCCGTATTGATATCTCCTGTTGGAGTTTATCAATTTCGCTGTTCATAGCAGGTGCAATTTCTTCTTATGGAGAAAGTTCTGCATCTCTTTTTAATTCTCGAAGGCATCCTCCGGTGTCGTCTAATCTTCTGTCAACCTCGATTCTCCAAGTTGTGCATCTTCTTTCCCATTGTCTACCGCAACATGGCTCAAATTAACACGAATGTTGACAATTTCTTGCTCAAGCGATTCAAGATCAGATTAAGCTTCCTTGAAACTCACAGTAGGATTCTGGATCCGTTTCTGGACACTATCAATTTTATCAAGTATGATGTTCCAGAAATGTTTAAAATCAAGGAATTTAAAGTTTTATATACCTACCAGCAAAGCTTCTGCATCACTTCTGGTGTCAGGCGTCATATTTGTATGTTCTGATAATTTTTCCAACAGCCCTGCCATGTCATCTAGTCCTTCATAAATTGCTATAACAGCTTCTGATCGTGCAATCCAACGTGTTTCAGATTCCCTCTTCATTGTGATTGGCACAACTCTTTTTTAATTTTTTCCCAACGAGTTGTTGAAAGGGAGAAAACATAAATTTCTACTTTCAACTGGATCGTGTTTGGTTGAGTGTACTCTTGCTAAATTTTAAGCTGTGGTAGCCACAGTTGATGAACAATGCTCTGTGATTTCTAGCACATTTTCGCTGTTGAATGCCGGATACATTCACGGTCATTACAGAAGCATTGTCATAACATCGTGACCGACAGTCGGATAGTGGTATGCTATTATATTACAGTTTCTCTATGATAACTATTTCAATGCTTTTTGCGTCTTTGGAATGTATCTGTGCAAAATCTGAAAATGATTCTTTGATAGTTACTTTTTAGTTTGTAAATCCACATCCACAAATCTGATGACTTGAGAAAGCTTTTCCGGTGTCCTAGATCGATTGGAGTCAAGTAAGATGCCGTAGTACTTGTGTTTTCCTTCCACATGAGGATTGGGGAAGTACGATTTATCTTTTTAAAGAGTCACAGCATGCAGCAAAAGGGACGCGTATTAACCATTCTGTTAGCCAGTGGTTTTCAACCTTTTGAGATTCCAGGACCACTTGAAAAATATGTGTCTTAGCTACGGGCCACTACTAAAAATTGTGCTACTGCCGTGCTGAAAAGTTAGATATAATTATGCTGTGTATATAGATAGCTATATTTAGTAAACAAAACATGTTAGTTAGTAAACTATACTAATATGCTACGATTTGCGTGCTCCTTAAACAATACTCTTTCTTTTGTAACGAACAAATGTCATTTATATTATTCTCATAGTCTTCTTATTTAATTCAACTTGCTAACTAAAAAAAAAAAAACTTTAAGTCATTAACAGTAGTTTATATTTAAAAGACTGCTATATTAGTTTATTTAGTACGAACGATTTTTTGTTTTTATTGTAAGCACTGCAGACAAACCCCTTTTACAAAGTTGCAAAGGGTAAAAGAATTTTAAAAGCTTTCTGAGACAGTTCGGAGTACTCCAAATTTCATTAACCCAACTTTCTGATGCAACATATTCAAATTGTTATCACTGGTCAGTTCAATTAATTGGTTTAATTACGATGTTGGTAATTTCATCTTCATTGTGTTCGAGATTAGGACTGGAAACCCACGATAAATATCAAAATAGAAGAGATAAAATTGGCCCCGCTTTTATTAAATATGTTCGGAGCTCCAATATTCAATCTTGCAAACGTATTTGGGATACATTAGTTTACATTAAAATGAAATTAAATAATGAGTTTTAATACTCATTTTGGCGCCCCCTAACGTGGCGCCCGGGGGCATTCGCCCCCGCCCCCCCTCGCTACGCCACTGCAGGTTTCACTTTCCTCGGTTAACTAGCCTAATGGGCGGTAATATTCAGCAATAGCCCTGGCTTGATCCTTAATTGCGAGTCTTTCTTGTTTTGTTATCAAAAAGGGATGCAAAACTAAAAGGGAAAATGCTGGTTTATTTTCTACACAAAATCGAGTTTTCAGCGATGATATAATAGAATTAAGGCTGGGTATAAAAATAGTTATTCTAAGATAATCCTCAGGCAAATCAACTTTTGTATTTTCGTTGTCCAATTGTCTTCTAGCTTGTCGTGGAGGTTGAATGTCAACACCTTTTATAACGCTAAAAATGTCCTTATACCTTTCATCACAATTCTGTCAATCAACAGCAAATGCAGTCAACAATTCTACAATTTATTTTTGTACTGCCAGTAAATCTAAATGCACTGACTGCAATTTTTGGGTCACAGCTTCTAGCGTTGGTGAATATATTTTATAATAACTAAACAAACAACAAATATAGCAATTCTTACAGCACGAAGTAATAAATGTACAACTTGCTAGCTTTTTCCAGATTGCTCTAAATACTCCAGTTGTTAAAACAATTTCTGGCAGATTTTCAGCAAAAATCCGCAAACTTTCATATTTGTGTCCATCTAGTTTCAAATAGCAAAGGAACATTTGGAACTAGTTATCTTCGCTGATTACTTTATCAGAATAACACTATAATTGACTTATTTGTTCATATTGTATTTCGTACAGCATTCACATTATTTAAATCGTTCACGACAAGATTTAGTTTATGTGAACTGCATTGAACTTATGCTGCTTTTGAGTAAAATTTTTCGAAATATTGTTTGGACTCATCCTTCTTTACCTGCCATTGTAGAACATCTGCCGTATCCTTGACCAACAAGCTTTGTCATACCTAAGCCACATTCTGTAATGATGGTGTTGCATATGGCTAAACCTTCAGCTGTTCTATAGACAATTGGTATCTATTTAACAGGAGTTCTTCTTTAACATCGATTTTCCCATTTTGTTCCTTAACAAATCCAACACCAAGTGACATCCGCTCAATGCCTGAAATGTCAGTTGTCTCGTCGGCAAGTATAGAAAATACAACTGAATAATTTGCTTCACGAACAATGTCTTCACGCAAGAGAGACCCACAAATTTCGATAATAGTGTTTTGCGTAGTTGTCGAGATATACCAAGCACCACAAGAACCAATTGACAAATGATTACCAAAAACCCTATCTCCAGATTCAACACGAGGCTCTAACAGGTCATAAAAATTACCAGAATTTGATTATTTTTCACGAAGTGTTAAAATCAAGCATGCCGCAAAATAGGATTGTAGAAATGATGGGACCCAGTTTGTTGGGATTTTCTTAGATTTGTCTTCTAGATGATGAGTTCAACTGCTCATCAATAAAAACTGCTTTGGCTTTCTATAATGCAAAAAATTGCTTGCATCTTCGTTGTCAGTTAAATTAAAAAACGTGCCCCCCCCCCCTGGAAAAATTTCCAGCGACGCACATGGCTGCTCTCCCATAGATTGATTGGTCAACCTAAATTCGACCTCCAAAAGTTTACCCGCTTCAAAACTTTCAAGAATTGATTTACATCACGTACGCCTTTTAAAAACAGAAACTAATAATTAAAGTTATTGACTTATGACGAGTATTTTTTAAAAGGAGGATTTATCCCCCAAAATAATTATATAGATCAAAGGATTCTGCAGAAATTTTTATAATGAATATCTTTCTGCGAGCCAGATGCAACCATCAAAAGAGCCAAATATGGCTCGTAAGCCATTGTTTCCCGACCCCTGGGCTACACCCTCGGCGCCGACCTGGCTGATTATAGGAGTCTTTGATACATGGGCCGTCGCTAGATCATTAAAGTGGCCTGCCAATGGGAGGACAGGACTGGAATCGCGACTCTCCAATCCCATCCCTGTGATGCCAAGAGCACGGCACTTCCATCGCTGGGAACGTCTCAAAACGTGGCGGTGACCCTGTCTGAAGGTTGCCTCAAAGCTGACGTCCGCAAGGATCCTCGAAGTACTGGTCGCGTACTAGCACTCTCTACCTCAGCCTCTCAAAGTGTCCTTCCCAGCGTAGCCCGCCCTTTTTTACAGCTTTATTTCTGCTGCTATAGTGAGATCTTGACTTAATTGCTCCGTAGATTAAACATAAAATCATCAGCAAATAACCAAAGTTCCTTTTTATTCCTGATGAGATGACGTTGGATAAATCATTTTAGTTAATTAGGAATAGAAGCCCTTGAGAAGGTCCTTGTGGAATGTTTTATAAAGGTTTAAGCATGACATTGGTGCTGCCATGATGGTTGCTTTATCACTCTTTTGTCGAGATTCTAATTTTGGCTATTCTATTCTTAAGAAAACAGTTTCATCTATAGTCGTTAAAACTCAATTAGGGAAATTTCTATTATATTTGTATTCCCTAAGTCATTGTGTACAGCTAGAAATGAAGTATAAAAAAAGCATCAAAGAATTTTTAATTATTAAAATAATTTTATTTTGTGTAAATACTGATACTTCCAGTCAGTCCTAACAGAATCAATTCTCACTTCAAACATGTTAGCTCTATAAATTTGTACACTCAAAAAAGAGAAATGAAAATTATGAGCTGAAAAAAAATGCTATAATTACATAGATATTTATAGATGATAACAAAAATAATTCTGGAAACATTTATACAATTCAAGGCATCTTGTCAAAAAAAGTATGACTTGAGAAAAAAACAAAGGTGAAGAAGTTATGATTTCATAATAAAAACTTTGGTACAGAGCAGAAATGTTAGTCAATGCCTCTCTCTGAAGTATGTCATAGTGATACAGTCTGTTGTTAGTGTTATGTTAATTAAAATGTCCCTATTACAATTCATTAAAAAATAAAGACTTTGGCATCAGAACTTCAACTTGTTTACATTACTGTCTATAACTGATCCCACTATTAGATGGTGGGGGTTATTTTGATACCTGTAAATGAAAATATATTGTCAAGAAAGGATATTATAACTTGAATGAGACTGGAATTTTTCTCTTTACAGCAATGATCTATATCTTAAGTCAAGTGTGTTTTCTAAGTCTAAGAATGGACACCATAATTAAAATTACTTTTTTAAAAACTAAAACCATAATGGAACCTATTAATTGCTGTTTGGGTTAGCCATTTCTACATATGGATTGTTACAATTTTAAAATCACATATCTTCATCTCAAAGTGATTAAAATTTTAAATTAAGGTAACTGGAAAAACTCAAAAATATAAAGAAAGATGTCATATTCTATACATAACCAACAAACTGCAACACAATATATAGCAACTATTAATTAGAGATTACAAAAATATAAAAGTGTCTGATTTTTAATTTAAAAAAATATATATATAATAATACAGATTCATACAATTTTCACTAACATTTTATAACAGGAAATCTTGGATATAACCTAAAAAAATGCACTATCCCAAGTCTTTCATAGTGGTTAGTGTCTTGTAAAATAGTACAGTCTACAGATGATGAAATTTTAGTTTTGAAATAAGCATGTGACACTATCTTAATATTTCATCCAACCTATTATTATTTATATGATTTGTAAGGTGTCTATCCACCTGCCCATAGAGTATTGCCTTAAATTTGTTGGATAGTACAGATTACATCGTATCACTGGGCAATGAATAGCACCTACCCTGTAATTATAACATGACATGGTGGGGTCTTTTTGAAAGAACATTAAAAGAAAATGAATTGACTTAACTTAATTTCAAATAAATGTTCTTAAAATCATATTCAATCAACTGGGACTATTGGGTTTTCTTTTGAAGAGCTGAATTTAAAATATAAACCATAAAATGAACAATTACTTCAAATATATTATAAGGTTTACACCAAATTAGATACAAGTACAATGTATATGGAATGAATGTGATTCCAATAGTCTTGAAAAATTATTTAAGCATAGGCATTACATTTTCGTTCTTAACTAACATAAAAAATAACACTCATCATACATTCATTAAAAAAAAATATATATTGTTTTTAATTCAGCACTTTTTGAATATTTCTAAATGAAATAACTGCAAGTCATCTTAGTAGAAGGTAAAAGCATAGTTTGATGCATGTCATCAGAGATCTCACTGAGTTCCACAAAAGTGGGATGATGTGATATTAGCTAAGTGGGGAAAGTTCTACATAGTTTTAAAAAAATATAATAGCACACTAATGAAATTAGTTTAACCAGTGGTTCTCAACCACTTTTGGTTGGCGACCCCTTTTTATGAAAGCCATGTGACCACCATAATGAATATTTTTTTAGTCGCCAACTGAGTTAGATGAAATGAAATTGTGCACTAAATGGATACACATTTCAGTTGCAGAACGTGTATGTAATGTACAGCCTTTTAACATCTCTTACTCCATTGCAGCAGAGTTTTTCAGATGCCTATACCTTATTCTTTAGCACTGGCACTAGAACATCATAATCCTTTAAATGACCCAACAGTGAACAGATTAAATCCCTAGTGATATTATCTCCATTCCATTGCTATAATACAAAGTGTAATTAGTAAATTCAGATTCTGCGGAAACAAATTTACTGGTATTTTTTTTTTAGTTTAGGTTAACAATCATTCTTTGGCACATTTCATGACAGCAAACAATCTTGCATGCATCTTGTCTCAAACACAATCAATATTATAATGCCCTTATCTGTGTAGCTCTGAGACCTATCACTTGTATCACAAAAGTCATATGGAAAGTGTACCAAAACAAGTCCTCAAATGTATAATACAATATTACTTAAAAACAATAAAAGCACTTTATTGGTTACTTTGCATTGCATCCGTACAAATCGAAACAAATTAAGACTTTCTAACTGTACATAACTTTTGAAAATTTTCTTTTTTAATTAATGTCATAGAAATTTATTAACAATGAAAAACAAATGAGCATAATATGACATATAAAAAAAAATCCTAAAATCTATTAGCAAAACAGTAACACCCAAAATGAGCGTCTTTTCTATAGAATTTTAAAACTGCAAAAAATTACCCTAACCCAGCTCTCCCCAACGCCATCCACCTAAAAGCAAAAATTGATAATTTTGAAATATATTTTTAACCTTAGTTTATTCCAAAATATACAAATTATCCTTAATTAAATACCACAAAAAGGGAAATATAATATATGAATTCAAATAAATTAACTTAAAACTCTCTGTATGGCTATTCTTTTAGGATTGTATACAATAATGTTAACACAATGATCCACTTGGTCTCTTTCAATTTGTCAGGTAACTGTTCTCGAGCAACTGTTGGACATCAATCTCTTGGATTTGTCCCATGTCGTCAGGCATGAAGTCGGTCAGTTGGTTCAGGTCCATCTCCGCTAGCCCTTGGCCAATGTTGTTCAATGGTGTCATTGGAAGCCTAGAGAGAAGAAATTGATAAATATAAAAAATATATAAATCTATAATGGCAAGTCACAATGCTACAGCATAATGAATATCACAGGAATGACATGATAATTGAAAACTTCTTTACAAGAGAATGTCCAGTTATTAAACAAATTATTTAGCAAAGCTGCAAGGTATGGAACAGGATAATTTTTTAAAATGAAAATATCTACATGTTGGGTTTAACAATAATTTCATAACTGTTTAGGGGGAGAGGCACTACGACACTCAAGACTGACAGGAACTTGGCAAGAGCCCTTAAATTGAATGCATCATTTCATGTCATTAGCTTTTAATTTGTTCACCAGGCTTTGTAGTTAAAAAAATCTTTTTTAGTGTCAACAAGTATTCATCATCACAACCTATTTTGTTTAATATATACCTCTCATAGCGAGTTTAATTTGTCTTACTCTTAAAACAAAACAATTTCTCCCAAACAAATCAATGTAAAATACGATAATGCGTTCCATGCTGAAAATATTAACATTTATTCAAATAAAATAACTTAAATTGTAGCAACTTGGAATACAATTTAGACTTAAAACAAAACATGAATTTTTGAAAAATAATTACTCATTTTTAACTAGAAAACTGTCTAAAGACATTTGTTTTTGCCATAAAAATTTGACAAACATGTGTTGTTACCGTTTTGTAGATATTTTTGACACTCCCTTTGAATCATCCTTTCTTTAATTATTATTGTTCTTGAGAATAGAGCTGATTGTTGATGTTTGTGGTTTTAATTGTGCGCTAGATTAGCCACTCTTACACCTTGCTCTCGCCTTTATATGGTTTACATTTCCTTTCAACAATCATTTTTTTCTCGCTCTTAAGATTATCTTCTTGTTTTTTTTTCTAAAGCCATATTAGCACAGGTTATAACACTTTGCACATAAAAAAATTATGAATACTGTTTGATTACAAAATTTGTAAAAACAGTTGATCACACACAAAAACAATATGCTAACAGATTGAGTGCTAACGCTAAATAATACATTAGGACGGAAGTGCCAGCTCACAAATGAATTTCCAGGAAAAAGGGACTTTCCCTTTCTGTGTCACTCATGCAAATTTTTCGCTCGTTAACGGAGGACTTTTTCAAATTTGTTATATTTATAATGGAAATTACTCGTTATGAGAGGTTTCAGTGTATTTTGGATTATATTAAGAGCAACCACTAAAATTCCTGTTTATGATAATGATGATGATAAACAATTTACATTTCAATGTACAGAAATTTAAACATAAATATATGGGTGATTGCTAAATGGCTGGAAATTTGCTTGCATACATTAGGGGGTAAAAGCTTTGCTAAAGCCAAGATATGAATGAAATTTTTCCTCCAGGAAAAGAATATCAAATGATAAAATTCGTAAAACAAGTTTTTTCAAAATATTTCTTCGCAAATTTGCCACCTTGCATGGCCTCATGTATGGACAATAAGTAGCCATTGGCAAAGCAAAGCCAAGCAAGGCTACACAGGTGTTGCCCAGTAATAAACCAGATATGGTAAAGTTCAATCTTCAAGTTCTTGACCATCCACTGGGTTATGATGACTTGGGCTTTCATTAATTGGTATTGTAGGTTCAGAAAGTCTTCAAAGTCACCACCTTGTCACTGAGGTCAACAGGTACAAAGTCAAAGCCAACAATGATTTCTGTTCATGTGCTAATTTGTTTGTTAAAGTAAATGATTGTTAGTTAAATAACAAAACTGACCATGACTTAAAAAACTGACCATGACTTACCATGAATGATGTGAGAGAAATAAGCCACATTTTATACTGTTTGATTTTAAATGGCAAATTTTTTCTTTTCATTTTAGTTTAAATACAAGCTTTTTTAACAGTGCATGTGACACCCAAAAATTAAAGCAATAAAAAAAATTTACTCCAAAGAAACTCAGGTTAGAAAATCAATATACATAATATGTCCCGTCCATCCGTCCCATCCTTGACGCTACTAATTTTAGAAAGCAGTGCACCAAAAAGAATTCTTTTCGAATGTCCGCATAAAATTGTTATATTTGGAAATAAATGAATAAAACAAAAATTAATAAAATAAATGAAAGTTTTATATTACATTACTTTTTTTTTCCGATGAACACTTGCTAAAAATAAATAGTACAGCTGAAATATATTTATTTTGAAAACTTCCATCATTTTTGACGGGTGATACCCTAGTGTTTATATATTTATGTTTAGTATTATTAAAAATCCAGTTTTGTACTTGGCACCATTATTCCAATCTTAAAAAATTCTAATAAAAGCAGTGTTTGTTTAAAACTTTTATTCAGAATTTCAAGCAAGGGAGAATACAATTTCAAAATCACGAATGCTTACTTTAAAATTAATCGTGTAATAAAACATAAAATCTACTTTTTTCAAAAAAATTAAAATTTTTTGAAGAATTAAATTTTTTTTTTTTTTTAATAATTATCCACTTTTTAAGATTTTACCATTGGTCAGAAAATGTATATTAAACAAATCTAATGTCTTTTTATATGAAAAAATAAAGTTTGCAGCTAATTCCCTATCTTTAGTTACCCACCTTATCTTCACCTTATTGTAAAAACAAAGGGCTGACCAACAGGAGTCAAACGCTGCGTTTGAGAGAGAAAAAGAGGCCCTTGTGGGCTTAGACGTATAACAGCACATCATTACTTTATTAACAAGCAGAGAAAGAAATTGGACTCCCAACATATAATTATAATACCACTGCCTTTAAAAGAATTTGCACAAAATAATTTTGTGGCGAGCCCACAACCATAAATTATTAGTAATGAATATGACAGATGAATCAAGAGAAATAAATTTATTATTTTTTCTATTCATTTGCATATTATAACTTTTATATTGTGGCTAAGATGACTTATAAAAGAAATTACTTGTCACCCCTGCTAAACTTTAATTATGTCTTCTTTAAAAATAATTATGTGTAATAATTTGTCGAGATTAATTATGTTTAAGAGATTTATTTTATCTTATTTGTTACAGACGCTCCTTTTACACAGAAGATTATTGCATCCGATGCTTTAATTACCAAATTTTAAGTGCCTTTTGTGATAAGAATAGGCACAGTCATGAAACAAGTAAATTTTTAGTTATAGAAATAAGGGAAAATATGTAAGAAACTATTGACATCTAAGCATTAGAAATAAACTTCAAATAATAAGTGATATAGAAAAAAAAAAGATTTTCTAATCAAAATGAAATTAATTCTTGCTTTTATTGATGTAGGCAAGATAGCAAATTGTAAACATGAACCGGGAAGGATTCTTGCAGATAATAATTGTTTTCAGAAGATTGCATTTAAACTTTGACCCATAAACTGAAATTGACAGCAATGCAAACTGTCACATGCTTAACAGCCAGATGTTGTTTTATAAAACACACTGGTTTATGATCACTTTCAAGCCTTCCTCACAATTCAATAAATAAATCCATTTTTTTAAAGAAAAGTAATCAAGATGCTGTTTAAACCTACTTAATCAAGATGCTGTTTAAACCTACTTAAGAAAGCAAACATGCACAAGGGCTAAGTCATTCATTGTTTCTTTGAACTTACTCTTCCATATTCTGCATCATGTTGTCCCCACCACAGTCAGGAGAAAATGGCTGTCGCATATCCATGTCCCCGGTGGCATTGAACTGTCTGCAAAGGAACAGAACAAGTCTCATTACAGATACACTTTTTATCATTTTGACTGTTTGATAAAAGAAATGTCACCTATATTACCTGAGAGATTTTTTTCAACTGCAAAAATTTGTTACAGCTAGCTGAGAAATTAATATGAGAGGAATAATTAAGGTAACTTTAGGTATCTTTATTTTAAATTTATTTCTACTATGAATTTGGAATACCTGGGTGCTTGAGGCTTTCCCTACTCATCTTTTAACTGCAAATATTATGAATCCCCCTAATTGTTAAGTAATTAAGCTTCTGATAAAATTTGCCTTACAAGGTTCTGTGACAATTATTAGTTATCTTGGATCAGCAAAACTTTGGATAAAAGTAAAAGATGTTAGAGACAAAGAAAAATTCATCACTCATATCAAGAAGTTTGTTTTTTTAAAATCTAAGCTATAATTGAGCAGGTTGTGCTAAAATTTGTAATTTAATTAACTCTTAATGCGCCAAAGCGCGATAATGCGCGATTTACCTTTTTATACCTCAATAGAACTCTCTTTAGAAAAGAAATTACAGAAAATAAAAACTCTTCAGTGCGTGATAAACAATATTTTCGACTTCCGGCAATGGCGGCTGTTTCCCTCGCTAGTGTTATCGCTCGATTCGCAAAGTTTTTTGGTAGATTTTACTTTTTTTTTCGAAGATACTATTTTGCTATACTTTATTACTAAATTAATAATACTGAACTACAGGTAAAAATAGTTTTAAACTCAAGACGGTCTTTTGGATACGTAAAATAACCCTTCTTATCTTTGAAGATGAAGTCAGTATGACAATAATATTATAAATACATTTTTAGCAATTCTTTAAATTTCATAACCACTTGATCGCCATTCCGTAAATTCTTACAGGACTGGGGCGGAAGTTTTCCGAAAATGTTATGGCGCATTAAGAGTAAATCAGCAGTGTGTGTTATCAACCAATGATAGATAGAATGGTTAGAGAAACAAAACTCAATGATTAACTTACTCAGGAATTGTAGTTTTAAGGTGTGGACGAATGTAGCCATCGTTGTTTAAATTCTCTGAGGAGAAGCAAATTTAACTGTGATAACTCAACAGGTAGAAGAAAGGCCAATTTATAAGATAACATGGACATTTCAGTTGATCCTGGATAAGTCAATTGTGTTAAGATGCTTACAAATTTGATTAAACATCATTTCTTAAAAACTTATCTAGAGCCATCTGCTGTTGTAAATCTTTAAAATAAAAATTGTAACCAGCTTAATTTTCTTTTGTGTGTCTATTTTTAAGTTTCCCTGATTGCGATAAAAAGGCTAAGGTCATTTGTATACTTGAAAGATTGACTGTAATAGCAAGGTTCATTTTTAGTATAATAAAAGACAATATTTATAAATTTCAAGGCTTCTCTTACAAGGTCTAGAGAAAATGTATTGTGAAAAGTTAAAAAGTTAATATTTTTTTACCAAAAGCAATATATTTTTGCATTCATACAAAAAGCCCTTAGAGCAAAAAACATAAAGTTATGAAGATAAAAACAGAAGGGTTTGATGTAAAAAGAGGAAGAAACAGAGAGCAAGCCAGTTAGTAGAGTGAAATTTTCACTTGCACTGCTGAAAGTTTAGTAAGTATCTCATTAATTACAAAGTTTTATTTTAAAATGTATAAATATTTAAGACATGAGACAGACTACGAACCAGCAGCGCAGGTGTAGTACTTGGAGAAAACAGCATCTTTTGGTTTTTCAGGGAAGAGGTAGAGAAGGTTATTCAAGTCCTTTATCCTGTCAGCAAGGCCACGAATAACAAAGTCTTTGGAGGTGAATGGTGCCAGGTTCCAAACCTCTGTTCTGTCACCTGAGGAAAATCACAGGGAATTCTTATTTGTAATTTTTTTTTAAAAACACAAAATTTTCTTTTGGTCACAAATCAAATTAGAACAGTCAAGCTAAATCTCAATTTCCCAATTTTCAACATTCTGCATTCTAATCTTTATTTCAGGTTTCTGCTGACCTAGATTCAGCCAGTAAGAATCATCCTCTATTTCCTTATAAACTGATAAAAGCATGTTATTAAAGCATTTATTTTACAGAGATTCATAACTAAAAGTGTTAACAGATTAAAAAAGAACATGCTAATTTTTTAAAAATAATGCAAGAGATAATGAAGAGATTTGATTACATGAGTTTTGGGAGGGAGACAAGGATATGTTGCTTAATTATCTGAACTCTTTTTAAAGTTTTCTTCAAATTACACACCTTCAATCTATCACAGCTGAATGGGAATCAATAAATTTACATTAATATATTAGCTAAAGTGAGGGGATCAGAAGACTCTTTGACTTCACTGCCTTACAGAGAATAAAGCCCCTAATTTAAATAAAAGAAATAATCCCCCCCACTCCCCAAACCTGCACTCAGAGTAACAAAACTCTTAAAACCTTACCTGTCCAAGCAATGGTTATGCCACCAATCTCTGAATCACTGAAGCGTAAAAGGAATGTGCCCAGTGGTTGGCTTTTAAGCCAGTCTTGAGCTTGATTTTTGCTTACAAATCCAATGATGGCCCTGAATGGAAAGATACATCAAAGGGTTGATAGATGTCTTCAAAATGTGTTTTTATATTCCATAATGACCTATAATTGTAATATATATATATATATAT
>MUZC01004497.1:65027-89122 GCA_002072015.1 Radix auricularia | reverse complement strand
TATATAAATAAATTGTTCATTGAGTTCCTTGTTTGAAAAAATACATCTTGTGTGTTGTCAAATAGCTTCTCTTCATAAATTAAGCTAAACAGCCTCACTTTGACTGTCTGAACTCTGAACTGAGGTAAAACTGATGATATTGTGCACAAGGTAAAAAGAGGCCTTACTAAAGTTAAGTGTTGAATCAAGGGCCGGTCATAGCGATTAAGTGGCCTTCTGTGACTTAGTATGCGAATTGGATTGTGTGGAGCCCAGTTAAGGCAAGGATAAGGAATTAATAAGTGAAAATTAAGTTAGACGGGGCCTAGGAAAGCATGGGACCCACTGAGGTCGCATAGGTTGCAGTGGCCTAAGACAGGCCCTGGTTGAATGTATGATACTGTATGAGACAAATATGTCATGTAGTGAGCCACACTAATGACTGTCTGAACTGAGGTAAAAAAAAGTTGATATTGTGCATTGATTAGGTCAGGAGAAGCATTATCAAAGTTAAGTGTTGAATGCATGATACAGGGTAAGAAAAGCAGGCAAGAATTATTATTGACTGGATTTCTTTAAGTAAAAAAAAAGTGTCCAGCTTAGACCTGAATAGAGGTAATCATTCTTAGCAAAGTATAATGATAATGATACATCAGAAATAATTTATACACATGGTGATAACAACACTGTGGTCAATAGACGCTTGAATAGATTTTCAAGAAATTAGAATTAATTCCCATTGAATGTCTATTCTTTCCAATAAACGAAATCAAACAAATTTTTGGGGGCCATGGTGGTCGAGTGGCAAGCGCGCTCGACTGTCGTTCCGATGGTCACGAGTTCGAATCCATGGGAAGCATAGGACTCGTTCCCGGGGCCTAGGGCGTCCCCGAGTTCCCCCCAGCTCCAAATGGGTGAAAAGCGGCAGGGTAATGCGTGGAACCCTTAGCCGTGGCATGTGAACGCTGCATCACTTGCCAAAAAAACAACTGCTGCCTTGCAGATGGTCTTGGCTGACCAAAGGCTATGGAAGCAAATCCAGAAAATACAGCAGGCTAAAGTCGGAGACCACGGGCCTATTGGCGCAAAACTCGTGGCACGCAAAAATCAATATTGAGAACGAAGAAGAAGAAACAAATTTTTCTTTAGTGCTCAAAATTAATCTGGTCAAGTAAGAGATTTTTATATAAACAAAAACATCTTCCTTCTTGATATAGCAAATTAAAATAAAGCTCTATTTAAATAAGATTTACAAAATCCATTCAACTAAAGTATTTTCAAATATCTAATAGATCAGTGACTCGGGCTACAATTAAAATACTCACTCATCAGTCCACAATTCCTTCAAGTGTTCCTTGGTGAGCTTCTGGATGGCATAGAACCACTCCCAGAATGTGAAAGATCTGCCTGATAGTGTGTCCTATAAAATATGATGATGTTTTTAAGTATTATAACATCAGCCTTTCAAATGAGAAAAATATAAATACTTAAAACAATTTTTTGTGTGGATGTTTTCTATGTTTTATTTTTTAAATATCATTTTTAAGTACAAATTGTTGCTATCTGAAAAACAAACAAATAGAAGCTTTAAAAAAATATTCCACTATTATGACTTGTCTCAAATGAATGACTGGCCAGTATTAATAAAATGGCAACATAACTTTGTTTTTATTATGGAGCAATGAAATATTTTAATGTGTTCAAAAAACAAACTGATAACAGCTACAACCAATTTACTAGCCCCTCTCTTTTGATAATAATCTTATCTTATCTTATCTTAGATATACAGACGCTCCTTCTATGCAGAAGATAATTGCGTCCACAGACCATGAGAGATGATCTGTTGGCAAGTGATGCAGCGGTCACAGGCCACGGCTATAATCAATATTATTTATAAAGATAACTAAAACTAATTAATTTAAACACTTTTTTATAGTATTTTAAGACATGAGGGGCATTCTTAAGGTAATGAAATACCTTATTAAACTGACTCCAAGAAACTGTGGAGGATTTCGAGTCTTTATTTCCTAAAAAAAATAAAAGAGACAAAATTTAGACTCTTTCAAGGCCATAATGAAAAAAAAAAGACAGTGTTATTTCATTTCAAATAAATCATTTTACAATTTTTGTTCAAATAAGATAAGGGACATAAAATTATTTAGTACCATCATCATCTACACTTTATCCATTGGTTCTCATTAAATCTCCCCACTGCTAAAATGACAATATGGGAGGGGGCAGTGGCGTAGCTATGGTAGGGGAGAGAAGGCCAAATTTGGAAGTCCCTCCCACTGAAATTTTTTTTACATTAAATATTACTCTGCTGCTATGTATGTTGGGCCCCGACAGAGGTTAAGCTCCCCGTGCCCCCAAACCCCTACAAACTCCTAGCTACGCCACTGGGAGGGGGACAACAAACTGATATTCACAAAGCTGAGCTTAATAAACTTACCAAACAGCTTAGAGGCAATATATTGGAGGTTGGTCTCACTAAGCCCCTTCCCAGTGTGAGACATGAACTTCATGTTAAGTTGGTCAGCCAGTTGACTCCACTCAACTTGATCTGGTACACTGAATGGCACTCGACCCTGCAAATAGAAGAGTATGGTCTTTAAATATATAGCAAGAATTAAGCCATAGCGACTATTATCAGTAAATTACATCTGCAACTGCTTCATCTTACTTTCTGAGGAAATGCAATGATTTTATTGCTCATAAAAAAAGATGTGTCAAAGCTATCCTGTGTCACTAACTTTTATAGGTAACCTTACTCTTTGCACAAGTTAACCTGTATGGTTTACCCATTCTTTATTTATAAAGCTTTTAGGAGTTTTGAAAGCTGTTTGTGCATTAAAACATTGTTCATATTTTTTCATATGACCATTGAAGACTCATTGATGAACTCTGAATTGCCAAGGAAATTAATAATAGAAAGTTGAAATCCTATTCACTAATAATATTAAAACAATTTTTTAACAGTAACTACTTTGAGTAGAATGCCATCTTATTTTATGTTAAAATTATTGCGTCCTACGCTTATCTATGGTTTGTGTCTAGTCCTGCATTCTTATTGGAGTTTTATATTTTGATAAAGTGTTGGTTTTCCTGGTTTCTTCAGGCAACCCATTCCACCCCCCACCCCCAAATTCCGGATGGGAAGAATCAGAATTTGTATGTGTTGCCTATTTGTTGTAAAAAATAAACAACCCCAAAGATCTATTCACTTGGCTTTCCCTTCCTAGAAGCCATAATGATCAGACCATTGATCTGAAAGCCATGAGAAATGGAAGACGTAAATGCTAAATATATGGCTGAAAACTGAGACAAATCTTAAAATTTCAATAAAATGGGGAAAAATGTAATCCTTGATAACTTTAAAAAAACTAAATGCATCCCTCATCGTTTAAAAAATATTTGTCAGTTTTAATGAAGCAAAATTATTTAATGAACATATCTATTGATCCTTCATAACTTTAAAAGCCAAAATTCCTCCATTATTTTAAAATTATCGGCCACTGTTAATAAAGCAAAATTATTTAGTGAACATATATTTTTATCAATTTTTATCAAATTAACAATTTCAGTGAATTTATTAGAAGACAGTTAACTTTGCATGTTTGAAAACACAGATATTTAATAATGAAAAAGATATATTTCAAATGTGCTCTTTTTTCTGTGGTACAGTTTTTGTAAGGATTTTGTTCAGTTTTTTAAAATACAAACAGAAAATTAAGCATGCTTTTGTGAGAGATTCATAGAAAATATTACTTTTAAACTAGTTTTATCTGTATATTTAAAAAAAAAATTAGAAAACACTAGTTATCTTACAGGCTCAGCGAAAGCATTATCCCACAAGACAGTTGCTGTAGCATTACATTCCTGATTGCCATGGACTGTTACAACAACAGGCAATGACAAAGTCTGAAACATAAGAAAACCCATTTTTCCATTTCAATTTTTTAAAAAAGTTTTAATTATAATTAATTTTCTTCTTCAATGTTTAATTTAAAAATGCAACACAAGAAAATTCAAGTCATGTAACAATAGAACTGGGACCATTTACTTTACAGCAGGGCTGGTGTTGATTAAAATTTATTTTTTTCTATTAATCGGGAAAAAATTAAATAGATAAATTGATTAATTTCAATTAATCATATTTTTATGACCTATATACAGATTCATTATTTTGTTAAATCGGTTAAGTCGTGGAATCTCCATGGCTCCAAAATTTTGTGACATAACACAGTAAATTTGTTCTGCTATGCAAGAAATAAGGAAGAAAAACCTTTTTGTTTACCTTTGCATGTCTAAATAAATAATAATACGAGAGAAAAGTATGTAAGTAGCAAAAATATAATTTATTAATAAATTGGAACACCAAATTTTGAAATATTTTCTCAAATTTTAATTTAATTTTAATTAGTCAATTGAATTTTAACCTATTAAAATTTTTAACAATTAATGAATCGCTGATTTCCACAGCCCTACTTTATATATATTTTTTGGGTAAGTTGAAAGGCTTTACGGAATTTGTTGGGCGAGAGTATGTTACTAAAAAGAATTATTTTTTTGTCTCAAATCTTTATAGCTGTAATTTTAAAAACATTTCTGTAAGATTTCTAAAGATTCAATAAACATTAAACTCTGACTTACCCAGACTTGAAAGACCAGTTCATTCCCACCAACACTAAATTCTGACTGGAACAAAATGCAGAATTTTTCCTCTGTGACAGCCTGTGGGTAAAAAAAATGTATTGGGTTTTAAAAATGTATTTTTAATATAACCTTTTATTTTTTATCTCATTACTTAAATATTTTTTAATGTTTTCGCCATCAACTTTAAAAAAAGGAAACAGGTTTGCCATAAGGGGATTAATTTATTATAAGTCACAAAATAGATTAAGAAAATAGTTACTTCTGATCCTTTCTTGTCTGCCCTTTTGATCTTTTTCAATTGCTGAAAATAATGAGAGTGGAGTTTAAAGTTTGTAGGCTTAGAAACTGTTTATGAACAAACAATATATCACTAAAAAATGCATGAACAAAATAATTGTTAAACAGCTATCAAATATTATCTATAGAACTAGTAACTTAACTATTAACCAATTCCCTGAATTGAGAACAAATTATTATCATTACAGAAATGTTATACTGTATATACTCGTTTTAAGCCAACCTTTTTTTTTGGATAAAATCTAGGGGGAAAAGTTTGGCATATGAGAGGTCAGAGGTAATTTTTTTTGCATGTATATTGAATATCGGTGTTGTTATTGTAGATCATCAAAAAGCTTTTCTACATTCTAAAAAATTTGACTACTCTGCCAGAAGCAATTATATATTATTAAACATCTGCACTTACCATATTTAATAATTTTATTAATTTTGGTGAATGTTTTACCAAATTGTTTTACAAATTTTGTTTTCAACAAATATTTTTAATGAATGTGCTGTCGCAACTGTTTAGGAAAGTATTTTTTTTTTAAATTACCAGTAACTCTTGATCATTAAGAAAAAGATATGTAGTATAAAGTAAACAATCGTAATGACTATTTAACTTGTAGTTTTGAAAAAATGTATACCATTTTGTTTAAGCTGTCCTATTATTTTTGGGGGGTTGGCTTACGAGCGGGATACAAACTTTTAATATTTTTCCCTTCAAAGAGTGTGGGGGGGAGGGGGGTGTCGGCTTATGAACGAACAGGTTATAGAACAAGTATATACGGTAAATTAAAAAATGATAAAGCTGTACTGAGTGGCCTTGTGAATATTGTGAAATGAAAGTAAGCCTATAAGTATCTCCTGTTTAACAAAAAAGGAATGTTGTAAAGGTTCTTTCAAAACTTGTTTACCATATTTCTAAAGCTAATGCTCAACTGGCCATTGTTGGGTTGATATTCCATGGTACCGGTATTGTTGAGAATGTCTCCACTGGTATCATTCTTGGCTTTCACATCATTCCTCAGTAAGTCTTTGGCTTGATTTTCACTGTGAAAATAGTGTTACAAGGATTTGTAAGATTTTGAAATAGTAAAAATTATTTTTCTTTTCTTCTTTCCTTTAATCAAGTGTGTAATATATTTGTTGTTTTTTTTCTATTTATATAACTTTACTAAACCATCAAAGTCACTAAAAATTACAGGGTGGATTTTTGTAAAGCGTAGAGGCATTTTAAACTACCAACAATGATTAAGTTTCTTTTATTATTTGGCATTCAGGGTTTTACTGGATCAAGAAAATGGTTTGATCTATATCACATATGTTAAAAATAAGACTTTTGGAAAAAGATGGGCACTAAGACTGAAACTAATCATGGACGTCCATACCTTATGATCGTGGCTTTCACCTGAGGTGGGTTCATGTGCACATTCAATTTGCCTCCAACCAGCAGGCGAACAACAGCCCCAAACCTGGCATCTTTTTTCAACACTTGCGGAGGTTGGTGCTCCACAATAAAAGTGCTGTGAGTGGTGGGAGGAAGAAATAGGCAATTATTTTACAATTATAAACAGATGCAATAAAAAATACCTATATGGAAGTTAGTTTACAAAATTTCCCAAAAATTTGACATTGTCAATAATTCTTCTTTACTTTATCTAAATATGGAGAGAGGACTAAAATATATTTATTACTTTTATACCAGAATATTCAAGTTATTTGCACACAAAAAAGGCTCCATTATTTTTTTTTTTTCGGAAGTACACTTATCTTTAGACTATTTCTTACTACTTCATCTTTCATAAAGTATATTTCACATTAATTTCATCAACTGTTAAAGCCAACATACTCATGCTCAATATATTTTAGTCTCTCTGAAGACCATTTTAGATTTATTCTTGTAACCCACACAACAATTTGGTAGTGTATAAAACTAGAGGATGTTATTTTTTACAGCACCCAATTTTATAAAAATTCTTGAAATTTTACCTTGTGACAAGTGATGACAGGAGACCAGTAATTGTGTCGTTCAGCTTCGGCAAAATATCCTCGTGTCCATCTGGATACTTTATAGGCAGCTGTGACTGTAATTGGGTGGATTTTTTAATTTGCTGTCTATTTTGCCAAATTAAATCTGCCAATGATTCACACCTGTGGGATAGAAATTTTTTATATATTTATTGTTCAGGCTGAAATATAGTAGTATCTATATAACTGACAAAAAATGCTGTCAATGATAAAATATAGAAGTTCCACTTACAAAAAAAAGGGATTTTATATAATTCACAATATACAAAGTTAGTTTTGTGAATTTGTTAATCCATTTAAAAGATAAATAATATAAATAAATTTGAAATACTGTATTTAAAATTTTTGCTGTGAGCTCTTTTTCTTTTCAAAGCTTACATTTTGTGTGTCCAAAATTTAAATTGTCCATCAGACAAATAATCTTAGTTCCTTACCAACTCTGCAATGTTTCAATGCTAGAGGTGTCCATCAGAAGGCCATTCCCAGCCAGCTGCTGTCTTCTCTTCCATGAGATAAGCTCATTATCCAAAATCTCCTTTTGTAACTCTTGTAGGCTTAAAATAGTTTTCTCATACTTCCTAGACAATTCCTATGGATGAAACAAAAATGTATTGATGCGAACATCATCTTAACTAGTTTTAACTTACCTAACATTCGATGCTAGTTTTTGAATTTAGATGAGTAACTTCTAGTTTTTGAACTTACTTGATGCAAATTATCATTCTTACCTTGCTCAGAAATCTAATCTTAATAATTTTGGAATAAGAAATTAGTAAACTGACAAGTGAGACTAAACTTTTAAAAACCCAGTCTGTTTAAAATTGCAACTCACTCCTAGACTATTGCCAGTGGCGTCACTAGGGGGGTGCGGCGGGGGCAGGCTGCCCTAGGTGACACCATCAGGGGGTGACACCAGAATGTAAAATTATATATTTTCCTGTTATTTCGCACTGGAAAACTCGGAGGAGTTCTATGGGTTAAATCATGAGGGGGTGACACCATGAGCTACCGCCCCGGGTGACACCAACCCTAGAGACGCCTCTGTCTATTGCCTCATAAAACCTTCACTGCAATTACTACCCACAACAATTAGTTCTATTTCAATAACTATCTCTCAAAACCTTACATAAGCCCCCATACATTGTTGTATTTTGATATTGATAATTTTATTGTAAATCAGAATAAAATGCAATTTTTAGTTATTAACATGAAGTTCAAGATTAGCATTTGGCAAGTTGTGAATCTGGTCAAGAAAAAGGAAGTGTATTTTTTAAATTTACAGATTCTATGTTATGTGTCAACCAATTGAATCAGAAAATATTTTGTCAAAATTGTGAATGTATTTCCTGTATATTTATCTGGTGGATTTTTGTGATATAAATGCGGTGATATTGGCTGTTTAAATTTCATAATATGGTAAATGAAGACAGTATTTACACAAAGTTTTCTTTTAAGCCATCCATCAATACAAATTTCTCCAGAACATAGACAACTTTAGTCCTAATATTGCCCTTTGAACCTCGACCCCTTTACTCACCAGCCTCAAGTGTAGCAACTGCTGAGCAAGCTGAGCCAAGTGATTATCTATCTGTTCTTTTTGACCTCTCAACAACTGTTCCTTCTGCATTCTATCCTCTGATGGAGGAAGTTGTAGGAGCTGTTGAATCTGACCTGAAAAGTTTTGAAAGTTTTATATTCCTCAAATGACATTTTAACAGTTCTTTAACTCTAGATAAGATTTTTGTTTTCTATCTAATGAAATAACATCCAGGTCTAATAATCTAATATTTTTATTATGAAATCAATTAAACTTAGATGATGATGATGATGACATGTTTAAAATTAAAACTATACATTGAATTGATCCTAAAAGTCAAAAACAAGAAAAAGCTAAGTTCAACTCTTTTCATAATATATGTAGTTGTACATTGAATTAAAGTGTTATGCAGCCATTTTATGACAGATTTTACAGATGCTCTTTACTGTTTTCATACATTAAAATTATTCAAGGAAGTCCATACTCAAAGTTAACTTTTTAAGACATATCTTCTAGGTATAAATCAAAATTCTAAAATTTATTTATTTTCTCACCAGGGCTGCGGAAATTATTAATAATAAATCAGTTAATCAATTAAATTTACTTTGACCCATTAAAATTTAAGAAAAAATGTCTCATATTTTTTCCTCCAATTTATTAATAATTTATATCTTTTGTTACTTAGATACTTTTCCCTTGTAATATTATTATTATGTATTTAGACGTGCATATGTTAACAAAAAGGTTTTTCTTCCTTATTTCTCGCGTAGCACAATGCATATGCTGTGTTAAATCACAAAAATTGGGGCCATGAATCACTGCGACCCAACCGATTTTGCAAAAGGATGATTCACAACTTAACCGATCTATATATGCGTTATAAAAATATGATTAATAGAAATTAATTGATTAAATAAAAATGGTTTTTCTTCCTTATTTCTTGCATAGCAGAACAAATTTCTTTTGTTCACTCACAAAATTTGGGGGCCATGGAATTACTACGACCTCGCAGCAGGTGTCAAAAAGGATCACTGAATTTTTAAACATATCAAAATCATGTCAGTATCCTGGATAAATTTTCTTGCATGATTGGAGAAAATGGGACAAAATGCAGAGAATCCTGAAGAATTGGGCCACCTCCACAAGCTTATTTTAATTAGGGTTCTACCGATATCTAGGTTTCAGCAATACTGTTATCTGTAGCATTTATAGGCCCCGAAATTGACATCACTGATATTTCATATTAAGTGACATTTGACCAAAAAAATTCAGAAAAAATTGTCATTTAGATTTATAAATAGCTCAACAAATTAATATATCAATCCTGATACTACTGGTATTTAAAAAGAACCAAAACAATTCTAGTATTAATATGTACAGCCACGATACAACATTCCATCTGCTATGATATTGTTTAAATTAAAGTAGTTGGTAAAAATAATAAATTAATCTAAATCTTTATTCAAGAATGTTTTTGTTATTATTGGTAAAAAATGTTTTGATGTGTTATTTTATTCCGATTATTGTGGTATTACCTTATTTATCTAAAAACAAAATCTCCAATCCATATTCCTGCATTGCTTATGAGGAAAAGAAAGAGGCAGGAAGTGTAGAAGAATGAACAGGAAATACGGAAGACCACAATTGGCACACACTAATAATTTAAATGAAGTTGTATGATTTGTTTCTTAATTTTTGTTTGTCTTAATTAAACCAGTAGCATAACATATAAAATATAAATAGTTATGAGTCATTAATTTAAGAATGACATTAACACCATCGAAGATATCTAGTAAAATTTGGCTATTTTTTGCTCATACAGTGATACCTCGAGATATGAGTTTAATTTGTTCTGTAACCTTGCTTGTATGTCAATTTGCTTGTATCTCAAAGCAATTTTCCCCACTGAATTTAATTCAAATGACATTAATCCGTTCCTGTCCCAAAAATGCTACCCCTAATTGTTTTTGTTACGTGTTTTTCAATAAGAAAAATGTATTTATAAATGACAAATATATAAAAACAAAATCAAAGAGAATGTAAGCAAAAAAAACCTGGTTTTTATTAAGTATACATACATATTTGTTAACTTAAATGTTACTGTATGCTTAATTTTAGTCTTTAGTCACTGTTTTTCTCTTCACTGGTCTTTGCCTTTTTCTCTGGATTAAAAAAAAAAACTGTCCAAGGAAGTTTGTTTCTTTCCTTTCAGAATGCTGCAGAAATGAGTTAGGCAAGTGTCATTAAATAGCTCCAATACACGACCAGTTGCAACTTTTGGGGTGTTTCTTTTCCACAAACTGTGAAAATCTCTCGGACATACCCAAGATCTCTTTAATCTCACTTGTAGAGATAACCTCCTCCACCTCTGGCTCTTTCTCAAAACCAATTTCTTGCTGAACCCCAAAATGCTGCTGAGACTGTAATTCTGGTAATTCCTCAGACGTCAGTTCCTGAGAGTGCTCCACAACGAGCTCATTTACATCACTCTCAACCATCACCAGGCCCATGGGTTTTCACAGAGACACTATCTCCTCCTCCACTGGCACTTCGGGCCGTTCCTCGTATCTCAACTATTGCTTTTATTTTTAAAAACAAAACTTTGCTCAATCGACAGCTCGTATCTCAAATAACTCGTTTGTTAGGATACTCGTATCTCAAGGTACCACTGTATTGGCAAAAAAAATATATTGGTAATATCTGTATCAGCCAAATGCATATTGGTAAACTCCTAATTTTAGTCCCCTTTTTTGTAAACATTGTCATGCAGCATTAAATAATAGTTCTCTTCAACTTCAAGACACTTCCACAAGATTCGGTTATGTGATATTTATTAGGGTTTTTTTTTGTTGGTTTTTTTCATATTTAAATTGAAATTATTTTTAATTCCCTGATGCAGAATGAAAAGTTCTTGAAATCAATTCTTTGTGCTTTGTGTTGTATCCTATTAAGATTTACCTGCAACTTTCTGGGAATCACTAAAGCGAATGATGAAAGACTCTTGTTGGTGCTGTAAGTTTCTACAATCGAGCTCTGTCATCTGAAAAAAAATATAAAAAATAAAAATAAGGTCCAACAATCTAATATTCATCATCATCAGCCCCGTGGCTGTTGCAGTCGTTGAGGGAGCACAAGGACACATCAACATACAAATTTATTCACATCCGCCTATCTTGAGCGGTGGCCATTAATTAATTAAACACCAGCCTTGTCCAATCTTTTATGTTGTTAAGCCAACTTTTCCTCTGTTGACTTCTTCGCTGGCCCCTTTCTACAGTGCCTTGAAGGATGATATATTGCAGCACCTGAGCGAACAATGCCAGCATGCATCTCTTAATTGTGCCTAAAATGGTTTCTTTACAACTTGCAATGGAAGTTATTCTGTCCCAGACATACTCATTGATCTTGTGTTCTAGATAAGAGATCTGGAGAATTTTTCTCATGCATTTGTTTTCAAATGCTTGCAGCTTGCTTTCAGTGGGTGCCAGTAGTGTCCTATGTTAATATTCTAATATTAATATTAGTTCCATGGAAAAATCAATGACTATAACTTATCTTTTATAACAAACAAAATCTATGTTTTTAAAAACTACCTTTGTTTTTCTTGATAGGGTGTCTATTTCTACGAGTATTTTTTGATTAATAATTCCTTGTTGATCACCCCCGGAAAGGTTCACCTGTTGCTGAGGCAGAGTTTGCGCCTGTGGGGAAAATATCAACCAAAATTTGTCAATGAAAGGGAACAAAAAGCAAGGATTGAAATTAATAAAAACATGAGCACAAAATAACTGTATTTTAAATAATGCATATACTCGTTCTAAAGCCGACTTTTTTGTACAAAATCTATGAGAAAATATTAGGGGGTCGGTTTACGAGCGGGTCAAAGGGGATTTATGCAAGTACATTGAATATTGTTTTTGTTATTGTAGATCACCAAGTCCTGTGTCTACATTCTACAAGATTCGACTGCTCTACCAGAAGCTATAAAATATTATTAAACATCTGAACATACCCTATTTAATCATTTTAATTATTTTTGTAATATTTTAATAAATTGTTACACAAATTTTGTTTTCAACAACTAATTTTAATATATGCGCTTTCCCAACTGTATACTAAAGAAACAAAAAAATACCATTAACTCTTGGGGCCGGCTTACAGTCGGGTTACACACACTTTTTTATACTATTCTCTTCCAAAAAGAAGGGGATGGCTTAGTAACAGACGGGCTATATAGCGAGTATATATGGTAATTATATTGGTACTATACAATTTGATACAGATTATGAAAATTTAATTTTGTTTCTTAAACTAAATCTCACAGGATTGGATCTTTTCTCATTAAATATCAGCCAACAAAACATTTCACTGTTTAGTGCACTTTTAAAATGAAATTAATGATTTTTTTTAAATGATTTTTTTCAAATTTTATTTTAACTATTAAATAGTATCAATGGTTTTTAATCTGGAAACTTTGCCAACTTAACATAAAATAAAAATTAATTTCTTTCTACTAATTAGATGAGTATGTAAATTTTTTAAAATACAAACAGAAAAAAATTAAAAGAAAATGATATTGAGCAAAAGATTTAATTATTGACGTTTTGAAATATACCAATTTATTAAAACAACAATTTTTTTACAAATTAATTATCTATATATATAATTCACCAGAACAAGCTCAAGACGAGTGCAAATAAGCATGACAAATGACTCTCACTCGGGTTGGCCAATCACAGTTTATGGTTGGCAAGCTAGGGCAGTGCAGGGAGCTAACCCCAGTGTTTTTTGGTCCGCCTGCATTTCCCTGTGAATGACACATTGCATAGATTCTCAGCGGCAACCTTCTATCCTAATAGTTAAACCAATCAGTCTTCGGGTCATGGCAGCAGCTCCATTTGTGCATATTTAGAAACAAAATGACCATTTTAGTTATCTTCATATAAAATCATGGCATCCAGTAACTTGAATATTTCTGCCCCTGTGATATCAGTTGGCAAAGACTTGAATATTTCTGCTCCTGGGATGTTGGTTGGCAAAGATAGTAAACATGAATCATCATGCACATTCTTCTGTTAAAGATATCACACATACACAAACAGTTTGGCTTGGTTATTGATATCTGCAGAGTGTGTATCAAATCGATATATAAATCCTCAATCGGGCCTCAACTTCTATGGCTATTTCTATAATGCATCAAGTCACAGTGCTAGCCAAAAAAAGCACATATTATATTTTAAATAACAGCTCTCCTTAAAGTTCATGGCAAATGTCTTCAGTGGAGTTCGAGACTAAGTCTTCGGCGATGGTGCATAGCTTTTTAGCCTCAGCAATAGGGTTAGCCACCATAAATGATGCTTATATACTGTCCTTCCTGTTCAATTTTTATTTTTTAAAAATTATTTTCAAAATAATCCAAGGATTTGCATTCAGAAAGTCTTATAATCCAGAGACAAATACACCCTAGTAAAAACAAAGTAAATAATTTAATGTTTCTTGGCTGCCAGGTACCATTTGCTCCAAGGACCAGTAAAAGAAGGGGGGGGGGGCTTATGAACCATCATGCTATTGAATGAGAATATACTGTACTATCCTAGCCAAAGTCTTTTCAATATATATATTTTTTTAAAATAAAAATGTGTGACCAACAGGCAATGAAATTCGTTTAATGAAGCATTTAAAAAAAATAAATAGTAAAAAAAAAACAGCAATATTTTAAACAAATGGTTTTGTCCAGTTAAGTCGAATCCTGATAATGAATTTGATTGAATGGTTGATGATTTCAGTGAAGTCAATATTTGTTATTTTAAAACTATTTGTTTTTTAAAAACTATTTTTAAAAACTAACTTTTTTTTTTTTACATTAAAATTTATTTTCCCTTAAGATATAAACTATTTGAGGTTCAGAAAAACAAACAAGGCAAGTTAAATTTTTTACATTAATACAAATATGGAAGAGCCACACCAAAAGTTACATTATTGTAAGTGAACCAGTAAGTAGCACATCAAATCTAACTAAAAGCTGGCAATTTTCCAGAACCAATAGCCTGCATAAGATCTATAGAATATTCTGATAAAAGAGAAAATCAAATGAAGAAGTGAAGCACCTATCTTGATTGAAAAACACTACAGCAACTGCTTGTATGTCTCTAGATACCTTAATTGTCTTTTTAGAATTCCAACAAGAAAAAAGCTTGAATGCACAGCCAAGAAAATAAAACTGTAAATAACTCAAAGCAACCTGACAAACTGCGACACAGAAAAATTCAAACAAAATAATTGATCCTTGCCCAAAACAAACAACAAAGAAAACAGTTGCTAAAAATATTTGAATGTGCATTTCTGAGCATTAGACATTTTTAAAAATCGTATCAACATAGCCCTTAGCTTATTTTGCTATGTCATTTTTAATCACTGGAACCACAAACTTATCAGGTATGGGTTGTATGACTTTTAAGATTTTTAAATGTTTAAACAAAAATTATTGCCTTTAATGTGATACAAGTTAAATAAAATACCTCTGTTTCCTCAATAATCCTTCGTTCCGTTGACAGACAATTCTTGATCACTTGGATCATTTCAAGTGGGTTTCCTTTAACTATGCTCTGTGAATTGATTATTCAATGAAATCATATGGATGGTCATATAAAACATTTGAACTTCTGAACATATCTTTGGGTTAGACTAAAGTGCCCTAGATGCTTTTCAAACATCCAAAGGTGAAAAGAATTAAACAAAATAACTAGGGCTGTTATCAACAGCTGTTAACGATTATTTTAAATTTTAATCGTTAACTTTTGAAAAATTACCAAATAATTAATAAATATTTTTTATTAAAGCTAAAAATAAGATATATGACGTCATTAAACTGAAAATTTCAAGGGAAGTATTATTATTATTATTGTTGTTTTTTTTTGAAGTAACAAAAACAGCCAATTGACATTTTTTAAATTTAAATATAAGTAGTTCAATATAATGTCAATGAATTTAAATTTTGAAATTGTTAATTAATTAAAAACAATGTTTAATTTTTTTATATCATTTTCCTTATAAAAACAGCTTATTTTAAAGTTTACATTTAAAAAAAAATTTTTTTTAAAATGGAGAAGTTTGTATGTGAGCAAAGAAAACTATTATTAATTATTAATAATTAGTTATTTATTAAAAAATTGTTTAAAACATCTTCTTTTATTTTAATCGCTATTTTATCTATTAAAATAATTTTAATAGATAATTTTTTTTACCGATTAATCGAGAAATTAATAGTTACTTTCCGCACCCCTAATTAAACTCATTCTTAATTTTTCAAATAATATAATTAGGTCTGCGGAAATTACCGATTAATTTCTCGATTAATCGGTAATTTATTTTATCGATTAAAATTATTTTAATCGATAAAAATAGTGATTAAAATTAAAGAAATATTTTTTTTTTTAAATTCAATTTATTAATAAATAATTAATAATAGTTTGTTTTTTTATTTACAAACTACTCCATTTAAAAAAATGACTCTAAAAGTGTAAACTTTAAAAAAAAAACGTGTTTTATGAGGACAATGATATTTAAAAAACATTGATTTTAATTAATTAACAAGAACAAAATTTTAATTCATGGACATTATTTTGAACTACTTGTATTCAAATCTATCTCTTTAGAGTATTATATTTTAAAATTAAATTAAAATAAGTACTTAAGTTATGAGCATTTTTTTTTTAAATGTCACAAACGGGCACAAAATGTTAAGGTAAAAACATAGTGAAAAAAAAAGTGATTATGAGGTCTTAGGAAAAATATCATTATTTTGAACCACCTGGGCTTGGGATAAAAAGATGATCTTTATGGTTTTGTTAATCATCAAAAAATTTCTATATAGCCAATTACTTTTTTTATTTTAAAATTAATTTGAAATTTTCTGCCAAGTTCCTAACTTTAATGAGTTATTTAACTTATTTTTATTGCTAGCTATTATTTAAAAATAACTCAATAAAAACAATTCAATTGACTGTTACTATTACTTCCCTTAAAATGTTCAGTATAATGACGTCATACATCTTTATTTTTAGCTTTAAAAAAATTATCGATTAATACGATTAAATTTTATTTAATCGATAACAGCCCTAAAAATAATTTTGTTTTAAATCTGTCTTGATTATAACCGACTCATTAAAATTATCTTATAAAATCATAGCCTGCTGATAAACAAATCATTACACTTTCGCCATGTTTGCAGTTACACCCTACTTACTTCAAGCTTGTTTAAAGATTCCTCAAGCTTCATGCGAATGATGAAAAATTCTTGACTGGTTAATTCTGCAGCTTTCTGTCTCAACAATTCAAGCATTTGTGCCAACACAGCCTCTGCGACTGGTCCATGATGGGGATTTGTTTCATCAATTAAATCCCTGGCAAACATATGAGCTACTTAATAAACAATATTTTAAATCATAGGCTAATTTTATGCTAAGTTTTTTAACTATAGCTATATATGAAGTGATTATAAATTAAAAATTAAAGAGTAAGGTAGAATAAAATAAGAATATGCACATTTTGAACCACAAACATCTTTGCAAGGTAGATAAATGCCATTAAACACTTCTTTGAGTAAAGTTTTTAAATGTATATACTCTTGAGAGTTTTCGAAATGGGCTCATGCGAAACATGTTAAGAGTTCTTTGTTAATTTCATGGCTGTCGATACTTTTAATAAATGCTTTCTCATTTTTCAGTAAATTATATAAACAATTTAAAATTATTTCATATTATATGTTAATATCAATTTTCACCTTTTTTTTTCACCAATAAAATCCTTACGTTTTCCAAAAACTAAAGCCTAAAAAATGAGTCAGTCTAACATATGTCATATATATATGGTAACATGTTTCAAGCATAAACATTAACCAAAGATTTGCAACACAAATATTAAAGGGTTGATTTAGAATATAAATCAATTGAAGATAATGCATTCAATTCTATACTTAACCTACCAGTTCTGATCCTCAATCCACTGGCATAAGAAATATCTGACCTCCATTGGAAAGTGTGGTGGGTAATATGTCTGCATCTGTCTAAAGATGGTAGGGCTTTTCTGGACTTTGGCCCACTGGGACATATTGGGATCGAATGGTCGATTTCTATTGATAATGGGCAAAATCTTGGAAGAAATGAAATACAGAAGATTAATTGGACAATCATCACATTTTCAAAATTAATGTTATGAACACACTAAAAACAATTTGTTTAAAGAGTGTTTCAGTTAATTATCTCTTAACCAAACCCCTATTACTTAAAAAAAATTAATAAATTAAAAAATGTAAGTTTTTAAGTAAGAAAGACATTTTCTTGGACCACACATCGAATGAATACATATTCTTAATGATTGTTAATCATTAAATATTTATTTTTAAAAATAAATTGTATCTTTCTTAGTCTTTTAGATGGAAATGGTGTTTTTATGTCAATAATATTGCTTTTAACAGGATAACAGTTTCTTTTACAGTTTATAACATTTTGTGGCTAAATCAAAAAAAGTGCACGAAATTCTTGTTACAATGTTTTACATTATTAATTACTGAAAAAACACAATTTTGCCATTTGCAGCCATTAGTAAAAATATAGCCACTATTTTCCTACAAAATCAGAAAACATCAAGTAAAATTATAAACAGGTCCAAAATATTCTAACAAGCTAATGTCACCTCAAATTCAAAATAAACTCATTGCACTTTAAAGAGATAAAATGGGCAAAAATATTAACTATGAGACATTAAACACCAAACTATATTATTTCCTAATGAATATTCAATGGCACAAAAGATATTTTTATTTCAGAATTAATAAAGAAGTCTTGTTAAACAATCTGTAAACAATAAGAATCAGGAAGAAGAAGTTGTCAAACCTTTTGAAAGATTTCATCAAAACAAAATTAACTACTTATGACTTATGACCAATATACCCATTTGAGCTGCTATCTGCCAGACACCATGTAGCAGTTACAGGCTACCAAATTTTGATAAGTATAATATATTTTTGTTTGTGGAATGTAAAGTTTTGCGCAGAAAAAATGGCTGCTATTCAACATTGCACAGAGTTAATTTTATTGCACATGAACTAACAAAACTTACAGAGACAATGGTTTTGACATTTCTAATATGATTTTAAGAAATGGTCATGATCTTATTTAATGAGTGGTCAAACATTTTATAACACTGGAGTCATGGGTTAAAAAGCATACAAGAGTGAAAAAGACTCAAAGTCATAAATCTTATTGTCAACTTTGTGCAGTGCTAAAAAATAATTTAACCTGTTTATTTTTGTACATGCTGCTTTAACTAAATTGAATTCTGTAATTTTATTTTGTAAATTAGAACTTTTTTATGCCTTTTTCCCATGTCCAAAAACTGCTGAGAATTTCTAAATGATGTTCCTTCAGGCAAGGGATTAAACTGACATCAGGAAAAGAGATGATGTGCGAGAGCTGACACATGGAGCCCTTTTAAAATTATTTTGACAGCTACAGAAAACTGATAGAGGCACCACGAAGGAACTGTCCTAGACACTAAAGAATCTTGATATTTTCTACCCTCTTTTGACTTACGCAAACCTTCAGTTCATGATGTGAATGATGCCCAACATTATTCACAAACAGACAAACCTACTGTTCTGAACAAAATTAATGCATTGCATTCGCTTCTCACAGAGACAAATGAAAATGGTAGAGGATGAGTTGAGTTATGGTAAAATTTTATGTGAAGATTTTGGTATTTTAATGGATCCTCATGACTCATAGACCAAGAACAAGAGAGCTAAATTTCAGTGATGTAAGTAAAGATCCAGCCTTGTCACATGTTTATTTTTAACATAATTTATAATTTTGTTAGTATTAATTTCTAGTTAAAGTACTCTTTTCTTTAAAGCTTCATTTTATTTTATAAACTTGGGGGGGGGGTGCGCGCACATAATTGGCATCTGCACCCCACCCCCTAAACGGCAAAGTTTCACGCTGCACTACTGACTACTGGGCTACACCATTATACTTCATTTACCACAGTTAGAAGAGAGATATAAAAATTCATTATAGCTGGGAGGGAAACTTTCAACAACAAAAAGAAAGTGTCTATTGACAGAGAAATGTAGAGGGTACATCACCAAATTCTAGGTTTAATAGCAACAGAATAATCTTAAAGGCTATGGCTTTTTCTTAAATTTTTTATTTTTATTTTAAAAATCATTTAAGTGGGCAAACAAAAGAAAATTTAATTGATTTTGTAACTCTTCAACAATGTCAGAATTGAAGCTGAAATATATGTACAATGATTTTTAATGTCCAAGCGAAGTTTTTTATTTTTAAAAGCAGACCTAAAAAAAGTTATGTTAATTTACCTGTGCCTTTGTATCACAATCTCCATTCATCATAGGGGTAGCCATTTCTGGTTATAACTTGCTTAAAACTAGTTGTTCCTCATTATTTGTGATCATATACTTATGAAATTAACAAAACTTTAGAACCAACATTTTTAAAAAAAAACGTTTAAATTAATGTTGGGTACATTTTAGAATTTGAAATTACTTTGTTACAAAATTTTAAAGACACCAGCTAAAAAAATCCACATGCTTAAAATTTTCAAGAAATAAAATAATTATGGATTTTCCAAATTTTCTATTTATAAACATCTCTATTTGAATAAAGCCTCAATTTCAAATCCATCATAGTCACACCTTTTTCCAAGAAGAGATAAGTTTTTCTAAGTAGCAGCAAACAGGAAGAAAGCCAATAAAAGTAGGTTAAAAGCAAAAACAAAATGAGTTTTTCAAGCGTGTCAAATTTCAATAAAGAATTTATCACAAGAGGAGTATTAATGTAAATTGTTTTTAAAAAGGCAGATATACTATCAGTAATATGTTCAATTAGATTTTAATATTTAGCAAACAATTGCATTTATTAATATATATGATTCCATTTATTAAGTAAATTGTTTCTTAAAACCAATTTTAGACTTGTATTAAAACTACTCAAAATTTTTATTAAAAAATTGACTAAATTTCATAATTATTATTACCAAATTTAGCTACCTTAACAGGCAAGCATTATGTTAAGTATATTTCCTTGCAGCCCATATATTATTGCAATAAATGAATGAAAAAAATATCAATTAATGAACATAAAACTAAATCTTTAAAGTTGTGTAATGCCATTGCCATTGCGTTATTTGGGGGAAGACAGTAAAAAAGTATATCATCTATAATAAAGTAAAACTGCATTGTCATCATTGTACCCGAAATAGTAGAAAATACAAATTAATATTAATTAAATAATGGTAACTGTTATGCAGAATTTCAGCAAATAATTTGCACTAATTAGAGGGTGTTCCTTTTCTCATTAACTGATCTAAACATTACAGTTGAATTTGGGATACATATTTGTGTCAGGCATTATTTTATTAAAAGTTCACTATTTACTGCATAAGCCTTAGAACCAGTAAGAGTGTTATATTACTAATATAATACAGACAGAGCCAATAACAAGGTTATGAAGTAATAAGTGATGATATTTTCTACGAGACTATACACATTTAGCCTCTTTAAAGTATCCCTCAGTGGAATAAAGAATTTTCAAACATTGCTTAACATCTTTTGAATTTAAAAATAATTTTTAAAAAAATAACTAATGGGCCTCATTGAGTCACTCTTCTTTAAATAAGACAAATACCGATCTGCTAGAACTGGTAAAAGATGATTTACACATAATTAGATACTAATACTTGCCACTCAGTGAATGAGGAAGTAATATTGTAAAAACACATTCCTTGGCTGGCACTAAGGTATTGCCAGTATTGCTGCCACAGATTTTCATGGAGAGGGGTTTTAAGAATTTGACTGTAACTTCCATGGTAAAAATTAACTTCAGAGAGAGTAAAAGAGTTGGAGAGGTAGGGAAGCAAAGGGGGTTATAAACTAAATATTCTTTGCAAATTGTGCCCTGATCACAATTAATGGAAGCTTACAACAGTGATGTGGAGCAGTTCTAAAATATTATGTCACACAACACTTACTACTTTACTTCTAGTTTCTTATTTTCAGTGCTTTTTTAAAAGCATATTTTTTTAGAGTATGTGATTACTATGTAATTTTTAGCTATTTACAATCATCAAGGGTCAAATGTGATGAAAAAAGATGTGTCACTTAAAGTCAAATGTTGTGTTAAGATGTGTAGCTCAGGATAAGTGGAGGGTGCTGATAAAAAAATATTGAATTTTTATGTTTAGTTATTGGTAAGAATTTCAGGGCAAAATGCGTTAAATGGAGGTCACAGATGAAAACATGTAATGAATGCTTTTGAGGTCATTGGATGTAATTTAGAGTATGTTTAGATTAATGGAAATCAACATGTGGTTGAATACTGATATGTATGATAGTGGTCACTCAGGGTAAGTCATGTTACTGGTGACAAACATTCCCTCTAATCTTCGTTGGTCCATGAATAAAATAACAAAACTTGTGTGCAAAGTTGCTGGGTATCCATATTTTTCAAAATTTCAAAGCTCACAAATACAAATATTTTATCATCCTTTACAAAAATTTGATGTGCTGTAATTCTAAATTGCTGTGCGGTGTCTGGCAGATATCTGCGGCGCTCTACAGCAGGTGATGTACTGATAATGTCAGGTTTTATTATTTAATTTGATTTGAACATTCGACATCAGAAAGTGGGTCAAAATTATGATGCAGAATTCCACAACCAAAACAAGTTAATAAAAGAGTTAAAAGTTGATTTCTTTTTTTTTTAAATAGAGTTGAATGAATGTAATAGTGTTTGCATTACTAGAATTTACTGGTTTATTATATTATATGTTGGAAATTCAAAGTTAAGCCCTGGCAGTGCATCAGCTTAAAATACAGCCTTAAAAAATTTAACCACAAAATCTAACTTAGAAGTCTAAGCTCCAATAAAATCAATGTTAGCACTTTTCATTTTCAATACCTAATTATTAAGGCTAAGGATTAATAATACTGAGCCCCTAAAATTAAAACGCAATAGTAGTCTTGTGGTAGTTAGTAATGATAGAAGTAGTAAATAATGATAAAATTATGATAATTACAATTTTTTTATAATACTAATTTACTCTATTAGACACCAACCCTTTCAATGTTATTGACATAGTCACAAAGTTGTTGATTTCAAAGTATTCATCAGCCACCATATAAACTACAACTGTAAGACTAAGTGAGAGAACTAAGTCTAAGATGAAATTAATGAAAAGAATTGTGAGGGCCCAGAAGGGAAATCGTGTGCCAAAGAGCCCCGCTCACACTCACAAACCTAAGAGCCCCACCCACACTCACAAACCTAACGCCAATGCCAACGCTGACAAATCTATAACCAGTGCCAGTAATACTGACAGTGTTACCAGGATCAGTAATAATTATTAGTGATGGGACGATTAATCGGAATTGTATAGGATTAATCAGAATATTGGGATTTTTCCAAAGTCCAAAGCATCGGGATTCAGTATCGGAGCTGAATAATTCAGACCTGACACCTGATTCCGATATCAAAACGATTCTCAACTGATTAACTACTACAAGCTTCTCACAGCGCCAACTTCATCTTTTGCAGCTGCAAGTATTAAAATTAGAACAGAAACATCAAGGTATCTTATACTGTGATTAGTGTGATCTGATGGAAACCTGGACTAGTTAGACTAGTAGTACTGTTAATAAATAATATTATAGTGTTGACAGTGTCAGTGTTGTAGTTGTAGTTAAAAGTAGTAGGCCAGTAGGCTCTAAATAAACTAAATATAAGTTTATAAGACTTATAATAACTTATAATATAAGTATAAGTAGTCTAAGTCTAAGTAACTTTTAGTAACTAAGTAGTAAGTTAGTACTAGTACTAGTAACTTCTTAGATTCTTAGTAAGTTAAGTTACACTGTAACTGTAACAGCTCAGTTAAGTAAGTAAGTTTAAGTAGTAAGAAGGCAGTAGCAGTAGTCAGTAGTAGTAGTAGGCTCAGTAGTCAGTAGGCTGGCTGAGTAGATGTGAATGATCCCACAGTCGTATTAAAAATTGTTGAAGCTGGTGCTAACCAAATATGAAATTATGAACTGCCAGTACCAACAAACATCTACAGAAGTAGAATTGAAATAGAAACTTACCAAACTTAAAGTTACTTAGAATTAGGTCCTATATTTAAATAATTTTCACTATCAAAATCAGCGTTTCTCAGAAACGTTTCCTGTTCTAAATATATCTCACAACAGGCTGGGGATGTCTTGTTTTCTCGATTTTGATTTGTTGAAAAGTTCGTTAAGTTGACCAATAAATTCAATGTAAAAAATACCAAAAAATTGTTTTAATTTCCTTAAAATTGAATTATGAAAAACATTGGCTAGCGTCTCAATAGCCACTGCCAAAAACATTTCCATAATATTAATAAAATTCTATAAAATGTCGTTTTAATTATTTTTTCATAATGTATAAAATATTTTAGGTTGATAATATGTTTATTATTTTGTAAAACAGTGTTTAATTATTACTTGGATTAGTCATTTAAGTAATTCATAATTATAATTATAGTTATAGTATAGTATAAATTGGTAGCACACAAAAATGGGGGG
>MUZC01004497.1:25434-58718 GCA_002072015.1 Radix auricularia | reverse complement strand
GGACCTGCGTTGTAGCGTACTATCTTACTATCAATATGACCACACAGACACACATTCAACGATGAAATTTTTAACCTTATAAAAAAAATGTTACCAAGAATAGCAATAACCGGAAGTGAACGATTGCCTAGGCTATTTATAGCACGCGCCGATTGCGAATAGGGTTTGAAACCTATTCGCAATCGATTGCGAATAGTCACTTCGTCGCAATAATATCTTAACAAACTCTTCTTTATATATATATTATAATACACCATTAATAGATCTGGGCTTATTTGTGTGTATTAATTCTAAAATTTAAATTAATTTACATAAATTATTTAAAAAAGAATAATTATTAAATAGATTTAATATTGGTCTACTGATTATAAATATGTCGGACGAATATGCTATACTATACTATACTTGTGTAAGTGTAAGTGATGCCAAGTATTAAAATTTAGCATACTGTAAAGTAAAGCCGTAAATGAAAATCCTCAAGAAACGATTCGTGCACAATCGCAAGAATGTAAAATAATTTGTTTCTTGTGCAATAATAAAATGTACCGTGTGCAGACTTGTCACTGGAAACTATTCCATTCATCCTTCAACTTCATTTAGACTCTATTACTAATTACTCTATTACGATTACTATTACTTTTGGCTATTGGCGTATTAGTATTGCTTTGTTCTTGTTGTTTCATTCATAAAGGTTGGCTGTGTGCAAAATTTATTTAACTATTAGACTATTGGTTAACAATTATTATTGTAAGTCCAAGCCAAAGTTTGTTGTGAGTCATAATTAAATTAATTATTCAGTGTCTTAATCATACTTAATGTTTATCATCTATGTAGGTCATGATCTAGAACTTGTAAACATATCAGTATCAGTATAATTATAAGAATCAGAAACTTCATTTTGGCAAAAATGAATATCGGTAGACCCCTAAGCCCCAAGATTTAATCAACGTATCTGCTTTTCAGAATAATAACAAATCAGCACACTCGTGATTTTAAAAAAAAAATAATAAATGAAATTTTTAAATAAAAAAAAAACTTGACGGCAGCGGGATTCGATCCCGCTATCATAAAGTGTCATATCAATTTCAAACTAACCCGACTATCACTTCGTCTAGCGAAGCTGTTGTGCAAATTCAATTATTTAAATTTATAAGTGTTTTTCATTTAATGGATGAATCTAAAAAATTTTTCACCTTTAAAATTCATTAATAGGCTTACCTAGTAATCATGATATTTTATTATGAGAACCATAGTTTAGTATTCAAGTATTAGTATTAGCATAATTGAAATGCAACAAATTGTTTACGACATGTCGTAACAGCAGACGATCCGGGGGGATGTTGATGGCATTACGACATGTCGTAACAGCAGACGATCCGGGGGGATGTTGATGGCATTACGACATGTCGTAGCACCAGCCACATCCCACGGGTTGTCTGCCCTTACTTTGTCCTTGCAGTAGACACTTCGAATTAAAATTTTATAGACTATAGCTATCCTGTCTATACCTAACCCGAACCCTAAAACCTTTAATTTTCAGAAAATTCTAACGCTATACCTAGACCTAACCCAAACCCTAAAACCTTCCATTTTTGAAAATCCTTTTAGAATTTATAGAACTCTCTTTTCCAGCAACCAGTAGCGTTGTATCGTCACGGTCGACATACTTCGCTTCAGCCAAAATTGATTATACATAATTATTAGTGCCACATGGTAATCATGCAGTTTCTACACATATATTAATATTGGCTAATTATCATTGTATGGTTCCAAGATGGCGGCCGGAAAGTTGGTCGCGTCCAGGACTGTACGGTTGCTATGTTGTAGTTACCTCCCTTTATTGTTGTATTTCCTCGTTTGTCTCCCTCTCCGGGGGAGGGGAACGCCTCCCCTTAAAATTTGAAATAACTAATAAAATAACAATGGAGTGGGGTATGGGGAGATTACTCCCTCCCCAAAATAAAATAAAAGAAACGGCAGAGGGGTCTAAGGGGAGGGGGAATGCCTCCCCTTATAATTATTAGATACGAATCATCGAATACAAAACTGCGGACATAGTGAGTGTTGCAATATAATCAATAAGCGCGCGAATTTGAATGCTCACTCTTTTTCCGATTTGCCACCGTAGCGCGAACATGGCATTGGAAATTTATTAGTGATTTGCTAAATGGAAGAAGCTTATTTAAGTGTTTACTAGTGATATTTCGGAAGAATAAAACTCAAGAACTATTTATAAAGTGTATTTTTCGTGATTTTTTTCATTTTCCCCTTAGTTGGGGTTTTTGATCCGCCCGCCATCTTTGTGACTTGCATACAACCAAAGATGGCTGCCGGAAAAGACCTTATATCGGCCTGATCTGTACAACGATAATTTACCATAATACTTCTCAGTGAAATTTAATTTGGCTAATTATTGCTGTACGGATCAAAGATGGCGGCCGGAAAGTTGGTCGCGTCCAAGACAGTACCGTTGCTATGTTGTTGTTACCTCCCTTTATTGTTGTATTTCCTCGGTTGTCTCCCTCACCGTAGGAGGGGTCTAAGGGGAGGGAGAATACCTCCCCATATAATTTGAAATAAATAATTATAAAATAACAAAGGGGTGGGGTTTGGGGAGGTACTCCCTCCCCAAAATAAAAAAAAGAAGTGGGGAGGGGGAACGCCTCCCCTTATCTTTATGAGATACGAATCATCGAATACAAAACTGCGGACATAGCGAGTGATGCAATTAGCACGTGATTTTGAAGGCTCGCTCTTTTTCCAATTTGCCACTTATTAGTTTCTAAGGCATTATTTAGGTTCTCTTCTACACATAATCCGGTGACGATACATCCATTTTGTTTATCTAAGCACCCTACTTGCCAGATTTTTTTTTATAATGCTAAAATAAATTTACTGACTGTAGATGTTTTTAAAAAAGTTTCATTCATCTATTTTAATGTGCGACTTAGATTCTTAGAAGATCAATAAATATATTAAAGCACATTTAATTTGTCATCTTACTGTGACAACCCGGCAAATAAGGTGATAAATAAACCAAATGGTTGCTTCTCGTTCTGACTATTTATTGTTAAGAGCCGAAAAAATGCCTTAGAAATTAATAAAACTCACAAATTAGCTCTATACTAGCTAAAATACAACATATAATAATGCATGCACCAAACTAAAATGTAAGTTCTCACACTCACAAGAAAATTAAATTTCACTGTGAAATAAATTAAATAATTTACATATAGAAACTGCAGGATTTCAAAATGATTCTGAACAAGCGCCCTATAAAAAAACTATCTTTTTTACATTTATTTTCTTTATTTTTTTCCAACAATTTTAATTACTGACAGGAAGTTTATCTAAAACCACATGTTATCATGTTACTCGCAAATACTGTGTTAGTGATGCCGATACCAAGTATACCATAAATGTTCTAATAGCAAAGATGCACGCAGAATTGTAGATTTCTAAAACATTTCGTTTCCCATGGAATGACAAAATGTGCCTTGTGCAGAGTTGTTGTCATTGGCAACCATTCATCCTTCAACCTCATTTTGATTCTTTTACTATTGCTTTGTTCTCATTGTTTTATGCATTAAAGGTGGCCCTGTGCAGAAGCCATTTAACCAGAATTAATTTTGAATTAAGGTTGAAGGTTCAAAAGGAGTTCCTAAATTTATTTATACTCTTTAGAAAAGACCTTGGCTTTGAAATACGCCGCACATCTTTGTTACCGATTCAGCAAGCCAAGGTTGTTTATCTAATTCCCCCCCACCCCACTCACACGTCCCTCCACTCCTATCCCCTTCACACTTTTTAAAAAAAAGTTTAATCATTGAATTATTTTCACAATAATCACAAAAATAAATGGTGGGGTTGGGTTAGTCCACTCAGTATGACATAAAAATAGGACACTAGAGCGATAACAAGGAAGGTCTAGAAGTGATCCTGGCTTTGACTGAAATACGCCGCTCATCTTTGTTACCGATTGAGACGTGCCATTTCTTTGATCTATCCCCCTCCCCTCACTAACATGTCTCCAATCCTATCCCCACCATACTTCAAAAGAAATAAACACCTGCTATATTCTTTTTTTGTTTGCTTTTATTGATTTATTTTTTAATTTTATTTTTCATTATTATTTTTTAAAAATAATATTGCAATCATTGAACAATTTTCACTATTTTACAAAAATAAATGCTGGGGAATGAGTCCACTAAGTAGGGGCAAGTCCTGAAAAGTTTAGTCAATAAAAACAGTTGTCAGCCTCAGCTATGAACTAGAAATAACCCGCCATTCGATTAGCACCCCCTTCCCCCACTAAAAATCACTTTAGCACCACTCTGCTCATTATTTTTACAACACTGTACTACAGTAGCATTTCAATGTCATCATTTTCACATCGCTGACTCATAAATCAAAATTGGCATTTCCAAAATAAACGAAGAAGTAAAGGACTAAAGGTAGTAATAGCTGGCTTAATGACCAAAATTTTGAGGATTTCGAACGGTTAACCCGGGTACCCATTCAATTTTTAGATGGGTACCCGGGCAGCACTTTTCAACAATATTGACAGCCCTATTAACTGGTCCTCTAATTTAGAACGGCTTATCACGAGTCCTTAAACATTTTTAAAAAAATTGACTACAAACCATCACTGTTTACTTAATTCTTTGCATTTTTTTTTATTTTTAAAAATTTGTTTAATTAAGGGCATAGTGAAAATAGCTGAACGCAAGCGGGGGGGGGGGGGGGAAGGTTTTTTTAAAATTATCATTACATTTAGTTCAGTATAGCAAAAAGTTCCGATTTTAACGAAAAATCTAAAAATGTAAGGGGGGGGGGGGCAAACCCTCCCTTTTAATTTTAATTAATAAATATTTTAGAGAAAGGAGTCCTCTCCCCAAACCCCACTCATGACGTTGTTTATTTTCATTATCATTTAATAAGTGTATGAATACATTACTTGGAAAAAAAATATACAGTATATATTTTTTGTAAGAGTAGATAAATGTAAAAACAAAAAAAGTTTATCTAGAAGTTAAATGTAGCAACCAATAAAGTAATGATGCCACCATTTTGCCCCTTCCCCCCAAGTGATATTCAGCTTTTCTAATCAGAAACAAGCACCAATATTAATTCTATTTCTCATAACTTAAGAATCCGAGAACAGTTTCATTTTCAAGTGTCATTAATATACATATGAAAATGAGCATGTTAACCATAAATTTATATATATATATATTTCTAGCAATGTATTCATACACTAATTAAATGATAATAGAAACAATACTGATACATAGAAATTTAAATTCTATACCTTCGCTTACTGCTTAGTTTAGAAAAATGGTGGAAGACTTGGGCAAGGAATGGTGGTTGGAAAATAAGATGAATTCTGAGACAAATGAAAAAAATGGTAATCCACCAAAAAATTCTTTTCCTCATAATAAAGCTGGAGAAAAAAGAAAAGTAGAAACATTAAATTTTAAGGATGAAATAAAGAATAAGAAGAAAAAACTTAATAATTTTATATTTTTAATGTAGATCTTTTTTAAATGGTAAAAATTACAAAATTAAAGTGCAGATCAAAATAATATAGAAATTAATACCATCGCAAAACAATTTTTTTTCTTCTAATAGCAAATTATTTTTGCTCTCTTTTCTTCGTCATGCTTAACAGGTTACAAGAACTTACTCAATATTTATTAATTAGTAAGTAAATGTATAGAATAGCCGGAACTAGGTCTCACCTTTGTTATTGATTCTTTCTGTTCACAACATAGCTTTTGCATGATCGGACACTTGAAGAGACATTGCTAGTGTTCAGCAAACATCAAATACAAGTCTTCTGGGATGGAGTCCATCCACTTTGCTTGTCTGTTCTTTTGGGTGAAGAAAATGATGTTGAAAGGGATAAGGTATTGAAATATAAAGATTCCTAGTTGGTTTAATTTTTTAAATAATAACATCAATTGTTATAAGTGAAAACTATAAATACAAATTTTATAAAGAATGAACAATCTCATTTTTTGTTGGTAGTTTCTTATGTAATCTTTATATTTTTGTTCTCACCATTTTTATTTTTTAAACAGCAGTTGGATAAGATGTGCCATATTTTACACTGTATTACCAACCTTGCTATTTGCACTTTAAAGTCTTTACAACAAAGTTGTAGTGGCAAAAAGGAAAAAGGCACCCATGTCTATCTAGTTATTCCAGAGTCTTTGAAAGAGCTAGCTATTATTATGCATGGTAAGAAATATTTCTATATTTTATTTGTAATTTGAAGGAAAAAAAAAAGTATTTTACAGAATCTATTAGAAAGTGTTTTGGGATTATTATAGCCAAATAAAAATAAATATTCTAGTTTTACCGCAATAAAAATATGGCTTTTTAAAACAATAATCTGTTTGACTTTGAACTTAATCCAATACTATCATTGAAAGGTTTCCAAAGGAATATTGAGAATTTGATATACCCAAGTTGGATGTTAATTAAAAAATTGTTTTATTACTTAATGAAAAAAGAACCCTAATTTTAAATTTTCAATTTCGTGTAAAAAAAAATAGTAATGATTTTTTTGTTTTGTCTAAACATGAAGGAGTTTTACCAACATTGCCCAATGAAAGGAATTCATTGAAAGATGAAATGTGTCGTCTTTTTGAAACATGGTGGGCATGGAGAGTTCCTGGTTGTGAAGATTTAATGGGAAATACTATTGTTTATCTCCTTTTCAAAAGTACACAGGCAAAATCTACGGTGTGTTCAATATACAATTATTTATTAATTTTTTTCTGGAAATAATGTCAAGTGGAATCACAGAATTAAAAAAAAATCTTTTACAGGGAAATTAGATAGTTAAAAAAAAACAACAGGTTTTTATATGGTCTTTTGAAAGGACATGTTATTGAAACATTAATAAGCTGTTTTTAAAAAAATGAAATGAAGAAACATTTTTATAATGCTGTAAAAATAAATATGCTGCGTAACCCTGATAAATATTAATTTACAATTATTAAAAAAAGTTTCATTAGTGCACAATGGAAGTAACTTAAATGTTTTTATTTTTTTATGACAGAAAGCGGATGTCACTCGCCTGAAAGCAGTACAAAAAGTTCTGTCTGCCATTGATTTCAAAAGTGATGATGCATCAGTTATTGTGTCATTATTATTGCAGTGCACATACCATCATCAATTTGTTAATAACCCCATGGTTAGTCTAAGTATTCATTCATCAGAACTAGGGAACAACCGGAAATCGCTCTGGACATTCGACCCAGCCATATATTGGGTTTTTCGGAACTATTCGCCTCAGCAAATAGTGCCTACACAAATAGGCAAATATCAAAAAAAAAACAAAAAACAAAAAAAAACTTTAAAAAATGCAATTTAGGAATTTGATAAATATCATGATTAGAATACTTACAAATTGTTTAAAATATAAAAAATGTAACCTAAAATGTCTACCCGTTTGGTCCCTAATCAGAACTGAAATGAATGATTTAAAAATGCTGATAATTTTAACTCGTATTCAATTATGATGAAAGTGAAAAAATGTAACATTAGCTTTTGAATTAATAATTGAAATTTTGAAAATAAATTCTACTTTCTGGGCCATAATGTTATGCTCTCATATATTTGACATGATTTTTCTACCCACAGGGCATCAGATTTCTCTCCTACCTGTTTACACTTGATGTTAAGTTGACTGAAAAATTACACCAAAGTATCAAGAACCATCTTCCGAGCACTCCTAGGTGAAATGAAAAGCTAATTTAATTCCCAATCATATTCTTTGACCTAAAGTGACTTCATAAACAAGGATGGATTCTAATCTACTTTTAATTTAATAATAATTATTACTATGCCATGGGGTTGTAATGAAAAAAAAAAAAAAACACTTTTAAAAGTGAATTTCAAGCAACACCCTGACTTAGATTGCCTGATCTGAGCAATAAATTTTGAGAATGTGATAAACTTAGGAAGGAGAGACAACATCCTTAAAATTGATTGTCACAAATCTTTAAGATATTATCAATTAGTGCTTTATGTACTTAAAAAAAAATATTTTAAAAAAAAGCTTTTTTAGATCATTATCAGGAAATAGTAAGTAGTCTCTATAACACAGCAAATGGTTCAGGTATACAAAAGCTTTAACCGTTTTTTGAGGATGAATTTAATAATCATTGTTTTAAACTATTTCTTGATAAAGATCTTATCAGCTTTAATGTTAAATTTTATATTATTATTTTTTTTTCCATTCATGCGTAGCCCTCTTTTTTTTCTTTGATGTAGACAATGGTACAGCCAATATGGAGAAATGTATTTCAAAGCATGGCAAAAGAGCACAGGGGAGCACAGGGAGGTAAGCTGGGAAAGGGCTGTCTTATTTGTTAAAAAATATGCCAGAGTACATGTTGACTATACAGGTAGGTTACTCAGGTACCCATTCTTCTTATTCAGTTTATTAAAGGCCTAGGATCAATAGTGGTGTCACAGCCGAGGCCCCATTTTATCTCACTTTCACGTGATTGACCCATTTTGCGTCTCTTTGTGGGCTTTTCTAACAGTCTCCTCTTTCACAGAATAATTCACTTCATTAATAAAATCCAGGAAATATGTTCTTTAATAATGCAATAACAAATATGTACACATATTTTACAATATGCAACAATGTTCCTTTTACTTCCACTAGCTTCATCTGTCTCTCAACTTCTCAATACCCCGCTCGAATCATCTCCATGTTTTTACAACCCGTGAACACACCCTCCAGCCTGGACATTGGCCTTCATTTGACCCTAACACGCCACCGCATTCCTTTCATAGCAAATGTCTCACATGACAAATGGCACCAGTAAAAATAGTTGAGGTTTTGCATATATGTCTGTGGAGATGATGCCTTTTACGTCTGCTCATCGAGGTACCAGATACTGGAGGTATGTGGCATGTGCGTAGACCATTGTTGAATCAACTGATTCACTTGAAAGCTTGTTCCAGTCACTCACTGTCCTTGATAGGAAGGAGCATCTCCAGTGTTCTTGGGTTCTTGTTGTTATTAGCTTGTGTTGCCATCATTTGCTTGTCTCTGTCTTGGCAGGAGAGAGATGAGGTTTTGCCAAATGCCGATGCAGAGGAATAGCCCTGTATTTATTTTGAACAGAATTGGTAGATTTTTTTCCAGTGGTGCCACCTCAGTGTTTTTTAACGTGCTCAGGACAAATTGTGTTGCCCGTGGCTAGACTGCCCTCATTCTGTTAATGGTCTTCTGGTTGTTTGGTTCCCAGACTGTCGACACAGTCAAACATTGGCGGGACAATGGCTTTATATAGGCTGTTTCTTTTACCCTGGAGTTCCCTTAATAGTGACACAGGAATATGTGCAATGAAATTCTTTTGGCAAAAGTTGACTTTAGTCATTTGGAAGGATTCTTTTATGGCTCTTTCTTATGTGACCAGGAGCAATAAATGACATAAACTGCCAGTGACATCTGGTTTCAACTACTCTTCAATGGTGCTTTAGAGGTTAACAATACTGAGTAAAGTGGCATCTGGCGATCAATGTCCAATTGATGTTTTTTGCAAAATAACGCTTGACAATAACATTTCATCACACAGATCACATTTAGCTGTGTCACTATTAAGGTTGTTACAGGACTGGCTGACTGTTAAAAAAGATAAATTAATCGGCCTGTGGTGAGGTATCTTTCCTCAGGACTAACCTCAAAGCAGACATTTGCCAGCGTCTTTGCTTCCTGACTTCAAAACTCTTTGATGTCTCCCCGCAGTAAAGTTAGTGATTGTACAGGATGGCATTTACCTTGCAGTATTGGGGCTGTGGCATTATAATTATTCTGAGTTAATCAAAACAAAAAAATAGGTTTCATAATTTAAAAGAAAAAAACAGATGAAGACTAGTGAATATGAAATGAGAACTTAACAAAATTTTCCTACAAATATATACAATGATTCTTGCCAACAATCTCTATTCTGTCAGTCAGATTTTTTATTGTGATGTATGGGATATTAGCACTGTTTAGATGATAGGAATAAGAATGTGTAGGTGAAAAATAGGATGAAAACAGGTCTTTAAAGATAAGAATCTGTTACTTGGGGCAAAAGGCTGTAACTTATTCATTTGGACAGGTGGATTGATTACTTCAAACAAAAAAATTGGTACTCTTAAACTCTAATAATAGATTGTAAGTTTCTATTCTCATGAATGTTTTTTAAAAAAAAATAAAATTCATTCTCCTCCACATCAACAGAAATTAGAGGTGTACTGCATCCAAGATTTTATGTATATAGCTATTCATTGCAAGAGGGGACATGAAAACTCTGTTTACAGTGCACTTTATAAGGTAATTATAGTGAATTCTATAGTCCCATTTTATATTAAGGGGTTATTTTTAACTTTTCTAGTTTAAAAAAAAATATTTTACAAACGTTTTAGTTATATTTCATTAGTCCTAAAGTTAAAGTAATGTTGATTTAGTCTGACCAGATTTGTTTTTATATCTAACCTCTCCTCATATTTTTTTTTTAAAAATTCAATTATTTTTTTCTGTCTGATTTTTACAGATTCTCAGTTTCATTCACAATGAAAAGACTCAGAGGGGTGTAGAGGCCATGTTATTTAAATTATATGAACCAATCCTGTGGCGATCATTACTGGTAAATTTGGTCTAATGATAATTTTGATTACTAATCTATAGTAAAGATACATTATTTTTTTTGTCTACATCACTCAAATCTTTGGTGTTTTGCATGGAGACAGACTTACTGTAAATTATTTTCTAATTTTTAGTTTTCATTTTATCATCTTTGTAAGTCCATTATGGATATTGTTTTAACTGCACTTTTTTAAGTGGCCAAAGAGGCAAAGCCTGGGCTGCACTTTGTGACAGGAGACTCTTGATATTGGCCTTTCATATTTCTCATTTTTTTAATTGGCCTGATTGTGTGTGTTCCTGAATTTTTTATCTTTGCCATTAGTTGATTCTGATGCCTTTCGTCTTCTGTACTTTATAGCTGTTTCTCTTACCGCAAGGGCCTTGCGATTAGGGTCTACCTCCATTCTGTTTATTAACTTGGCCTAACCAGTGTCATTTAACTTGTTACTTGGGTAACCTTAGCCCAACAAGAAGCAAAATCCTTATTTAAAATCTGCAGATTATATACACATTTATAATAATGTTCTATTTACCATCAATGGGGCAATAGCCTGAGTTACAATCTGTCCTATTTCACAATTTCCTTCCATTTGATCTCTACATGCTTTGACATCCATATGATGTAAATCCTCTTCTGTATTACTGTACTGGAAAGAATCATCTTTACCGTGTTCAAATTTGCTTTATTAAAAAATAATTTATAGATTAGTCTTGTATGTTTTTTAATGCAAATAATTAACTTCGCACATCAGGTTGCCAACAGTGATGTTCGAGTAAACGCTGCTACACTAATGTTTGATGTTTTCCCATTGCAAGACCCATCACTTCATAATGAACAAGCAGATATCTCCCTACAGCGACAATTTGATTTAATCCATGTAAGTTTTTTAGTTAAGCTGTCCATATCATTTTATTAGAAACATTTTGCAGTGTAAAGTTTGATCTATGTGGCATTTATGATTAGCTTTGAGTCAGTGACTCATTAAAGGAGAAATGGCTAATTTAGGGAAAAGACATTATGGGCCCTAAACTTAACTTTGTACTAAATTTTTGAATCTCCTTCAGGTACTGAGCCTATACAATGTCAGTCTTCTGTTTATACACAAGTTGTAGATATCTCACATACGTTTTTATTTGAAAAAAGTCATTGTGTCGTCGTTCCCCCCCCCTCCCCCCTCCCCCTGCAGTTCTTAAAAGATGTTTGGATTGAACACATAAAATTTCAGCTTCCGATTTACTCAGAAAGTTGGAGAATTAGTGATGAATCTGTAAGTGAATAGGAACAAATTTCACTCTTGCTCAGCTTTTGTAAGCAAGCTGTCAGGAATGAATGAGCTTGGTAAATTTCAGCCTTCAAATTACAAGGGTTGTTAAAGCATAGTGATGAGTGAGTGCTTTACTCAGAAAGAGAGATAGTAACATTATATTTTTTACTTGAATGAAATTATTTTTATTTGAAAAGATTGAATTTGAGCCATGTGAATAATAAAAAAAGTGGATTAAAAATTTGTTTTACAGAGATTTCATTGATCAGTTGATATATTTAATGTTTTGATTATGTCAGTTCCTCTATTTGACATGAATGTTTCAGAGCCTCTTGTCTGATCCTGTGGTAGAGGTCAGACTAACAGCAGTGAAAGGAGTTGGCAAAGTGCTCAACCTGTACTGGGAGCTTATTCCTGCTCAGGTAGTCGGTCTTGTTGAAAAATGGCTTAGAGTTTTGGTTATGAACTGTTGATTTTTGTAATGATGATTGGTTAGACAACTTCACCTTCAAATTTTAGTTAAATTTTTACTGTTATGTTATTCAAAATGTCAATTTAATTGCACATTATCTTCTTTTATTTCCATAAGCTATTTATGCATTAAATTAATTTCTACTGTAACTAAAAAGCAAAATGTACTCGCTGTTTGAATCTAATTAAAAATGAACTCTTCTGTCACAGTCAAAGCTCATAAGGGGCCTTTGTTAGTTTGTTAGAGTTAAAATTACTTTGCTGAACTGTTGTACAACAGAAGAAAAAGAGCCAGAAAGAAATAACCTTTTGGAGTTAGAAAGAAATATAAATTTTTGATTACATCCCAAGATTCCTTTTTTTTTTTCTACTTCAAGAAATTTTTTTTTTCTTAACCAATGTCAACATTAGCCCATGTTCTTATCTATTTAATCTTACACCCTTCAATTTCTTACACTAAAGAGGTTTCTGGGATCCATTCATTATTTTATTTTTAATGACTGTTTTCCAATATTACTCTATAGTTCAAAATATAATGTTGACAGCCAATGATCTTCCTTGAACAAAATGTTTCACCAGGTCATTCAATGCTTGTTTACATCACTGGTACAAGATTTACTCTATGACTGCTCTTCTCCTGCCATTAGAGAAGCGACCATCAAGGTAATAATTATCTGGTGGACATATATTTAAAATTACTCATTTTAAAATATCTCAAGATTTAAAAAAAGACTAAAAAATTGTGAAGAGCATATCTGGGCCCATCATATATAAAATATATTTCCACCCACACTTATGCTTATAGTTAAAAAAAAAAAAAGAGAATTCATTTTAAAATGAAAGCATGATAAATGACATATTTTTCAAATACTACTAACATGACTCATTATTCAACTTTCAATTTTGTATAAATAATAGGGGTGTGCCGGATCCGTTTTTTTCAACCGGATCCGGTTCCAGATTTTCTTATGCGAAATCCGCCGGAACCGGATTCCGGCACACCCCTAATAAATAATGTCTTGTCTTAAATTTGGAAAGAACATTAATTTTAACATTTGTTGATTTAATTTAATTGGTGACAAAAAAAAGATAACAACCAATTTGGCGGCAATATATTAACATGTTCCTAGGCCAGCGACATCATAACCATTTTGTAACGTCTTTTGTATTATACGTGCATACATTGAATATATGGATTATATTCCTAATTGGATGCTGAATTATTTACCATTTTCTAATAAGGGCAAAAAATGTGTACATTTAAAACAAATTTATTATAATTGAAATGTACATCCATTGACCATACATTCTAGGTGATGAATGAGCTGTGCAGCAATCATCTGTGCATTCCCTCCCTTAAAAACATCCTTCCTGAACTGAGGAATTTCATTCATGACAACTCTGAGAAAGTCAGGATAGCCACATTTGATCTTTTGCTGACCGTCAAAGGGCTGAGAGCAATAAAGTTCTGGCATATTGTTCCAGTGGAGCACATTCTGACAAGACTGGCTATTGATTCCGCACCCGTCTGTCAAAGGATCATGAAGCTGATCCACGCTTCTTTTGTTCCCTTAGATAAGCCTCCAGCCGTTCAGGTCGAGCGGAGCCTCACTCTCATTCAGTCCAACGTATATGCGGCCAGAGAGTTTTATTCTCATCTCCCTGAATTCCTCAGTCTTGATGAAATTGTCAAGTACATGATAGTCCTCTGTCGATATGTCCTGGAGGGCTCTCGACAACTTCAGTTGAATAACAGCCAAAGCAATCGGTCAAGTGAAGAGAGTAGCAGCATTAACAACAGCAGCGGTAATGACTCTGTCCAACAGCAACCTTCAAATAGCCAGGAGGCTGCTTCTTCTCGCCATACAAGGAAACAGCGGAAAATTTCAAAAGATGCATCTGTTCCCAGTGCGGAGAATCATGATGAAGATTCTGCCGAGGGTGAGGAGAGAGAAAATGATGGTAACATAATGGACGACTTCTGCGGCCTTGTAGAGGGCATCTATTTGATGTTGACGGCGACTTTGGACCAGCTTAGTCTGCCAGAGAACAGGCAAATGAAAGAAGGTTTGTGCAAAAAGCTAAGCATCATGGTACGAGAACTGATGGCTGTATCACAGGTCAGTTTACTCTCAAACTGTGCAAGAAAATAATTTAACTCATTTACATTTAACGCCTCTGTTGTCTCCTTGGTAACTAATATTGATTTCACATTTCTGCCTAGGATTTTATTATTTTATCTAATTTTGGCGCTTATTGACTACCAAGAAGGATTTACCAAATTCTCAAACTATTATTTGTTATTGACTAATAGCCTTTGCTATAAACTAATATAGGGGAATCAATGATAATGATTAATACAAAATACTTTCGTTTCATCACGCGACAGGACCCTAACCTTGACACCGCCCTGATAGCTCTTGCCGGTCATCTTCCTGCTAGGGCACTTCCCCTGGTCAGTCAGAATTTGCTGAAGAGGTTAAAGCAAAGCTCTCGGACTGGCCAGGCCATGGACATTGTTGTCATCAAGACCCTCATCCTATGTGGGAAGGCCGGCTCCCTCCTTGAAGTTGTCAAGCAGTCGTTTGAGAAGGCCTTGAGTCCGAAGCAGGGACAGGACCCCAAGCCCTCGACACTCAGCGCGAAGAAACAGTCTAAAAAGAAAAAAACTGTTGGCTTCATTGCTGAGCCAGAGGATGTCATGGAGGTGAACTTTGCCATGGATGTGGTACTTAAGGCCATTGAATCACCAGAGAACAGGACAATACTGCTGACAAAGCACAAGGTCGACCTCATGTCCTTAGTGCAAGTTATCAGCCCAGTGATGCAGCACATCAGAGATTTCCTGACCAACAACACAACTACTGATAAACCAGTGTGTGATTCAAGCACGTGGGTTAAACTCTACACCTTATACCTTAGACTTTCAGCGTTCTTATGTACTCAAATCAGCAATCTGGATGGTGAAGAAAAGGATGAGAGTGTCCACAATGAGGATCCTGCAGATAAAGCTGTTTACGCTGAGGTAAAGAAGGCAGTCCACACTGCTATTGGATGGATCACTGGTTGTGTTTTGTCCATTCTGCTGAAGTCCACTTCCCAAAACTCTGTTAAATTTGAACTCTCTGTTCAACTGGTAGAAGTTACCGTGAAAATCTGTCGCAACTTGCTGATGATCGGCTTGTATGACGAGGCTTTGCTGGATGAAATGGCACAACTTTGCATCAACATTCTGGATTGCCCGACATCTCATCCGCTCTTGAGCAGTTCCTTAGCTTGTGTATACCAGTTTACACAACTGCGGAAACCTGTTCAGGCAGGTCAGCCTCAAAATTCTGCATCCAACAGTCAGTTTGATGAGCACGTGTACAACTGCATGAGTAAATTTTTGGACATGCACATCAAGATGGTCCAGAATGAGGAGACCCCAGAAGTAGCTGAACAAAATAATTCTGACAATAGCGTGTCTCAGTTCATCTTAAAAGTGAGACAAGTCTTGCTGGACATTGTAATGGAGCTAACTGAAAGAGGGAAACCGTTAGCCTTGGCTGAGAAAGTGCTGAACAAAATCCTGAATTGTGTTGTCAGTGAGACGGCATGGAGCTGCAAGAAAAATGGAACAGGAAAAGAGGTTGAGCTGCCTCCTCTGACAACAACTTTGATGGCTCTGATAAAGAAGAAACCCTCAATAAAAAAGTAATGATTCTTTTTCTTCATCTAATGACATGAATACCTCAAGAGTATGTGACATTTTTGAAATTTTTTGTTTATCCCTTGTATCTGTTTGAAGATCAAAAGTAGAATGTTCAGAAAGAGGTTTTAGTAAAAAAAAAATTATGTCTCTGACCCTATTAAAAATTCAAATCTATTTAGTTAATGTATAAGAAATCCCTTTAATTTTGAACTTAAAATCTTGAATGTCTTAAAATCTTTAAAAAATGTGACATAGCCATTACTTCCATTGAGCTCTTCATATTGTAATTCTGTTTCATACAATTAGTGATTTAATTATTTTAATTAAAAAATTTATTTTTGGGCCTGAGAAATGTATAAATTTTTTTTTGACAAAACCATTATTTAGCCCATGCCATAACCATTTTTTGCTTTATGGAGTGTAAGGTTCTGGCCCTTAGAAAAAGCTAATTTAAATTATATATCATTACTTTATCACTAACTCACTGAACCATTCAACTTTATAGGGCACATTCAAGTGTGAAACAAAGAAAATATTGGCATTTGTAAAAAGGGCATATAGACTAAATAATCATTTTCATATATTTTAGAACATCAAATTTTTTTTTTCTGCTGCCAGGATGTTTATCAATCTTCTTCTTGAGTTTGTTGATTCTGGAAATGCATCAGATATTTATCAAATTTGTGGCATTTTATCGGTCATGGAATCTATAAGAACTGGTAATTATTTTTTTTCAGTATTTCTAACTGTAGGTTTCTCAGCAGAAACCAGTCTAATAAAGTCACAATATAAATTCTACCATAAAGCATTTCGCTGTTAAATTATTGGTGGGTGAAAGACCTGAGATGTTTTACAAATAAATCATTTTATTTTGAATAAACATTTCTCCAAATTTTAACATGTAAATATTTTATTAATTAAAGTTACCAATCAATTGAATCCATAAGTCATCTGCACTTCATTTCACATTTTTAAAAAATCTGGTTTAATGAAAAGTTGAGAATTGTTAAAATTATTCAATAAAGTGTATGATTGTATTATTTTATTTTAAACTATTGTTAATGTTTGTCATTCAGGTGCGGCTGGTGACTTGCAGATTTTGTACAGATCAACCGCTTGTGCTCTTGCCAACACTGCTGGAACAGATGAAGATCCAGATGTTCAAAGGTGAACATTTAGGACACGAAACGCTTTGATATTTAATAAGATTTTTAAAAAATGAATGCTTGCTATTTAACTGATTTCATTATCTGTAACTAAACTTACATAGCCGTGGCATCACTAGGGGGGGGTGGTGGGCACGGCCGCCCCAGGTGACACCATCAAGGGGTGACACCAGAATGTAAAATTCTTTATATTCCTGTTATTTAGCACTGAAAAACTTGGAGTTCCAGGGTTAAATCGTGAGGGGGTGACAGCATGAGCTACTGCCCCGGGTGACACCAAAGCTAGTGATGCCTCTGTTACATAGTCCACAAAAATAAATTTGTTGGGATTTTCAGAGGTGTGGGATGGTGGTGGTGTTATTATTTCAAGGGCCTGCTAATACATCAGTGAATGGAAAACACATAAACAGGTATGAAATAGCCTGACAGGACGTTTTGGCAAAGAGCTTTCCTCAACTAATAAAGAATACACAAAAAGAAATAAAAACTTAGCTGCAGTGAAGTCCAAAAGTCAACGAATGACTGCTTTCATTGATTTTTTGGACTTCACCTTAACTAAGTTTTTATTTTTCATTTCTTTTTATTTGTGTATTGTCATTGTTTGTGCATTGAGGAAGGCTCTTTGCCAAAATGTTCACTGTCTGTCCTGTCAGGCTAACTCATATCCTGTTTACCTGTTTTTAATTTACTAATTTATAAGCCTGATTGCGGTCTCACCCCCATCTTGTTTAATACATCAGTGAACTTGTTATAATTTTTTATTTATTTATTATTATTTTTTTTTCCAGAGATTTGAGGGCACTTGCTGAAGCTACCTTACAGATATGGATGTCTGTTTAAAAATACAATATTGTATATAATATAATGCATGAAACAAAAGATAAATGAAATATACTAAAATTTAAAATTTGGAGCTGCTTATGCTCATTTCCATTAAACAAGCTCTTCTGTAACCTGTAGCTTTTGATAGCACTATAAATTGAGTTACTGTATTATACCACGTTTTTCTAATGTTTAAAAGGAACTGTTCTCTGATATTTTTAAAATAGCTTTCATGTAAGTCGGTTATTGTAGATGTAAGTTTATTGTAAGTACAATACATCAATAAACTATTACTGATAAGCCTCGTGTTTATTTATTTGTAGTGTATAGAATATTTTATGCATCTTTAGTGCTCAAAACACCAAGATCTTTAGAATAGAAACAAATGTTTTAAAATAAAACTTTTCAAATAAGGGAGAGTAATGACATTTAAAGGAATAATGCATTTCTTCAACATTCATCAAATTATTATCAACAAAGAAGTCAATAACCAATAATTTATCATAGCAACAAAAATTTAATTAGAGGATATCTTTGCAATGTAATGTGCAATTCATTTGCACACCTCAAATATATTTTAAAAATATATATAATTTTTATAGAGCCTGAAACGGTTTTTTTTTTAAAAAAGGGCTCTTGGCAACACAGCCAACTGTAACAACTGGGTAGATTAATAAATATGGAAAATTTGGCAGTTAGATTAAGAAAATCCTTTGTGCATGATACATTTATGACATGCTGGATTTAGATCATAATATTAGTAGAATAATAATAAAAAAATTAATAGAATACATTTTTTTAAAGAAAGAAGTTAGAGAAACAAAATAAAATCTGTATAACATTTTTGCAACAAAAAAAAAAGTTAAGCTCTGAAAATTAATAACAATTTTTCAGATTTAAGCACTGTAAAATCAATTTTTTTTAGCTTCATTTGAACTGGAACATAAGGGAATGCTGCCATAAAAAAACACCTTGCGCAATAATGTTGCAATATGTCAATCTTTTCAGGGTTAAACACTAAATAATGGACAATTAGCAAAGGTTATAAATAATACTTAAAATCAGCAAGAAAAAAATTGTAGTGAGTAAATTTAATTGCTGTATAAATTATTTTAAAGATTATACATGTTAAATCACACATAAAACAAAAATGTGATGGGTAATAGACATGGTTATGTCATCATTTCAAGAGGGGAATGCATGCAAAATATAAACAATCTTAAACAAAAGGTCATTGGATTGACACAAAATTTATGGAACTCTCAAAATGTTTGAATAAAATGAGACCAAAAAAAAAACAACCAACTTTTCATTAAGTATACAAAATTACCCGAAAGGAAGGATTCATTACATTAACATTCTGTTAAATATAATATATATAGTGGTACCCCGCTTACGAAAATAATCCGTTCCGGAAGAGTGTTCGTAAAGCGAAATGCTCGTTAACCGGACAATCCGTTCACTAAATCACTGTTAATTTTAATTTTCTCAGCTAAATAATAATATAATATACACACAACACTGATATTATTTATATAAAGAACGATAATAACGAGTTTTAAGAGAAATAATAACAAAGATCACTTAAATATAAAGCGATTTATATACGGGCGAGAATGTTTTCGGTACACGTACGAAACAATAGCTTCAAAGTTCACAGCATCACTTGAAATGACAGAGACAAAGGGATGTTGGCGTGGGTTTGCGGCAGTGTTGGTACGCATGCGCAGAAATCTGCCCAAGAACCATTTCCAAATTAAAAATTCACAAAAAATATTCAAAATTTGGAAAAAATATGTGCGCTCTAACTTTGTACCTTCTCCGGAAAATTAACATTATGCGGACCAAATTGTCAAGAGTAAGGCTGTTCGTTAACCGAAATGTTCGTACTCCGAACGTTCGTTAAGCGGGGTACCACTGTATATAAATATACCCTGTAAGAAAACGTTTGAAAACATTGAGAGATATTAAGAAATTGAAATCATCCAATCACAGTAATTATTGCTTAATCTTTGCTCTATAAATTAAATAGATTGTTACAAAAGTATATTTCTTATAAATATAGGTAAGTATAAATATATATAATTTATGGATTTCACTTTCCATTATATTTTAACAACAGTGCATATTTAAAATTCTGTTTAAAAATTCTTTGGCATCACTAACAAATTTTGTTGTTTTATTCCAATTAGAGGTATTTGTTGATATCTCTCTCAAATTCTTGGTACTGAGCACACAGGTTTGAATAAACCTGAAATGGAAATTATAAAAAAATAAATTTTTAGTCACATCAATTTTTCAAAATACAGTGGAACCCACTTACCTCGAGCTCGCTTAGGTCGACCACCCCATTAAGTCGACGTTTTTTTTTGGAACCGCCAAATTCTCTCTTTGTCTTAGTATTTTCTCGTCGTTTAATTCGATTTTTTTAAGTCGCCGAAACCTCATAACACGAGCACAAAAAAGGTCAAATTTGCCACTTAACATCGGTTAACTCGATCCACATGACCAATTGCAAGCTTTTGAAAATGTTTCACCAGTGTCTGCTGGTGACGTCACAGCCCACTTGCTTTTTGCTCTCAGCGCTGTGTTGCTTTTGGTACTATGGCAATGCGATCAGCTTGCTATGTGTGCTGGTGACGTCTTCGTCACAGCCCACTTGCGCTGAGACATGTGTTGCTAACTTAAATCGCCAGTTTCAGAGATGTGTTGGAGAATATTAAGTTTTTATCGATAATCGACGTTGTTTTTTATTTTAAATTTGTAAATTTCTGCTGTCAGTTGGTGCACATATACCTTCTGTTGTTAGCAAACATGTATGTACAATTTTATAGCATGCCGATAGCTTCATCAAACAAATAACGGCAATGCTGTTGTGTTAAAAAAAAACCTCCAAAAACACGTGCTTGAACATTATCATTTATTAACGCTAGTGATGGGACGATACCAAAATCATAGGCTGCTTACTGTAAGCAAGGCTCCCCAGATTTTAAAATATATAATATAACAGACTACAGACAGTTTACTCTCAATCTCCCAAACCATAGTTGTTGGTTAGTCCTATTAGCATCAAGTTACCGAAGGAATTGTAAGCTGAGGGGATCGTATGGAATAATAAAATGTACCGTGTGCAGTGTCCAAACTTGTTGTCACTGGCAACCATTCATCCTTCAACCTCATTTTGACTATTACATGTACTGTACTACTGCTTTGTTCTCATTTTTTCATTCATAAGAAGTGGCCGTGTGCAAAAGCCATTTAACTATTGGTTAGAATTAATTAAAATATGTCAAAGTTGAGGGTTCAAAAGTTCAAAAGGAAATATTTATTTGTGTACGTTTATATAAGAGGAGAGTTCGCTTTGTCATGAGTCATATATAGGTCACGATAGACCATTCCGAGTCCAGAAGAGAATGGTTCGGGGACAATGAGGGGATGTGTAGTAAGTTACTTATTTGTGTAGCTTGTAAGGAAAATCAAGCAAGTCGCTTCGAAGGCACAGTATCGCTCAATCTGGGAATCACCGCAAAACGGCGTTATATTTAAACTTAAACGGTCTTTAAAAACGAACGGTCTTAACAACCTTAAGAAAGCGTGAAGAAATGGGGTCCCGACATTCCGATACGATTCTGATTAATCGTCCCATCACTAATTAACGCACAACACGTACATATAGAAATTTCAAGCGCATGTTAATATTTTGCCGCCATATTGGTTTTCGCTTTAACTCGATCATCGGTTATGTCGATGCCATTTTTCATTCCCCCGACGCCGTCGACTTAAGCGGTTTCGACTGTACTAGTAATGGATATTAAATAGAAATAAGATATTTTTACTGTCAAAATGATTTTAAAAATTTGATTGAAGCATAGGATGAATTGTTAATTAAAGCATTTTATTTTAATAAAGAGAAATGAAGTCTTAAAAATTTAAATATATGATCATTGAAAGAATTCACTGATAGTTATAAATAAATAATTTAAAATTCCTCTCAAATCATACATGACTCCAGTTTCCAGGGGAAGCAACTAACACAGGATGCTGTGTTTCTTTAGCAACCTCGGAAAATGGTACAGTGGGACCAGCTAATGCTGTAAAAGATGGAATTATAATTTAATATCAGAGTAAAGTTAGAACTGTGAGAATTAAAGTTAAAGCATGATTAAATATTTCAGGGGGGATAATTTTATAACACTAGCCGTTGATTATGGTCCTAAATTTATAATTATTTTTTTTTATAATTACACTTGCTATGTGAATACATTCTTTAAAAAAAAACATTTTCACACATTTTTTTATGTCTCCATTCTGAATTCCCTCTCTTATTTCTTAAATCTAAAACAAACTAAATTTTTTTAAAAGATGATTTCATTTAATTTTAAAGCCTTCAGTGAACCATGAGGAATACAGCCTGCCCCTTACAAAATATTTTACAATGGAGAATATGGATCTGAGGCAAGTGAGTTGGCTTGTAAAGGAGGCATTGATAAAAGTAATTTAAAATAAATATCTCCTGTTAGATCATTGCTTTTGAGCACATTCTAAACAAGCAGAGTTGGGCACATCTTTGACTGTAGATTATAGGTTAGAACTGTAACTTACTGTGCTTTGCCCTTAGAGCCCATCCTAAACAAGCAGAGTTGGGCACATCTTTGACTGTAGATTAAAAGTTACAACTGTAACTTACTGTGCTTTGCCCTTAGAGCACATCCTAAACAAGCAGAGTTGGGCACATCTTTTACATAAACTGGAGAGTTGAAAACATCAGCAAGCACCTTAAAAAAAACAAACAAAATTATTATCCCGCCTGAAAATTTTGTTGTGCAAGCTTCATATAAACTATAAATTATAGTATAATCTTATTTTTTCACTAAAATGCAGAACAAATGCATTTGATCCTCTACTATTCAGTTGATAACAATATTAAGTGGGTTTTGGCAGCAATAAAGGAATAAGTCAGCTAGATATCAGACAGCTTGAAATTAAAAGGACAAAACCAAAAAACTCAGGAGGCTGTTTCCAGCTTTTCCCAAATGTTGCCAGACACTTTTCTCTCTAACATTTTGTTCCAGCCCAGATTTTTTAGAGACTCCAAAAGCACAGGGCAATATTAAAGAAGGAAGAGGTATTAAATTAATCTAGCAAGATTTAGAGTGAGTTTAAAAGGCTCAAACTCTGAGAAGAAAAGTTAGATGAATTTAAATAGATCAAATAAATGTGGGAATTAGCTGAGTTTAAATGGAGAGCATGAAGAGTTAAAAGAAGATTAAGAAATAAACAATTTGTGCGGCATGATTCCATTTTAAAAACTTAAAATTGATCAGCTTGAATTTCTAGACTTGTCAGGTGCCTGCCTTTTTAATTTTACCTGCAGGATTTCTTTATTTTTTGAGCCACCACCTGTTGCAATGACTCTGGTATTAGGTCCTGAAGATATTAAAAAAGTTAGTAATAAAAAGATCATTAAACCTTAACAACTTAATAAAAATTAATATTTAAATTTCAAAACAGAATAATTTTAATTTAAAAACTTCCCTCAAAAAAAGGTTAAGTCTCACTTTGTCTCAACCTAAAATTTTGTGTTTTCAGAGGCATATATTCCATTAAACATCAATGGTGTCCCTGAGTCCACCCTGCTCCAGAAGAGTACCTGATACCAGTTAGGGAAACAGAGGCAGCAGGGAGTTGTGCCATACTGAGGCCAGTGAACGCTGCGTCACTTGCCAACAGACCACCAATGTGTGTGCATTCTCATCAGCAATAGGAGTCTGCTAAGTTTAAAAGAAAATAGAAAAACCTACCAAGCTGACAGCCAACTTTTTCAGCATACACACGTCTGGCAATAAACTGTCCTTCAATAACAGCACGGACTTCAACTTCAGGTGAAAAAGAGGCGACCTGGTCAATATTAATTAATGACCAATTATGAACCTAATATTAATACCAAGGTATAATTCTTAATGTTTAATTAACATCTTTAATTTCATAGAAATATTAGAGAAATAAATAAAAATATACATTAAATCATTATTATTCATTTTAAAAATAATGTATGGAGTTAAGGAATTACTATGGTAAAATAAATAATAGTTTTAAAATGGTAGAGTGATTTTTTTAGACTCACTGGCTTGCCCTCTGATTGGAATCTAAAGACGCCCACTACTGTGGGTTGGATCTCAGTTATGTCAAAATAAATTCCTGAATTTTAAAGAAGTAGGTATTAAAGGTATTTTTAAAATACTTGCAATTAGTCTCTTACACTATAGGTTTAATTAGCAGTGGGATTAAATGCTTAGGGTCATTCAACTGGAATGCTTAAAGTCCATAGGATGAAAACATAGTTATCTTGATAGACAGAAGGTATGAGCTTAAAAATATGTTGTTTTTGTGTGAGCATAGTAAAAAAAACAAGAAAAAATATGCAATATTCACAACTTAAAAAACCTAGGTACATAACACATGTGAATAACCATATTAGACATAGCACAACCAAGAAAATATAAATGACATGGTTGAAATGTTCAAACAAGGTAACCAAGTGTGGACTATGAGCTTGATAAACAAACCTAGATTTCCATTATTGCCAGGTGGTGTCTTGAGAAGCATTTCACTGAACACATCCCATGAACCATCAGCTTTCTCATCTCGAATTCTTTCTCTTGTCAAAGAGCCATTTTTAAAACTGAAAGACATTAAAACACATCAGTAAATTGAGGAGTTTGATCATGGTCGAGTGGCATGTGCGCTTGACTGGCGTACCAATGGTCACCGGTTCGAATCCACACGAAGGCAAGGATTTGTTCCAGGGCCTAGGGCATCCCTGAGTCCACCCAGCTCTGAATGGGTACCTAACACTAGTTAAGGAAATAAAGGCGGCTGGGTAATGCGTGGAACCCTCATAGCCATGGCCTGTGAATGATCTGTGGACTCAATAATCTTCTGTATAAAAGGAGCGACTGTATAGATAAGACAAACTGATTTCAGACTTATAAATGTGTATATTAATAATTATCTAAACCATTCCTCATAGTACTAAAAATAAATGTAAAGCAAAGCAGTTATTTGTTTCACCTATAGTAATGTATGCTCACTGAAAATCATTGCATGAAAAGCAAATATCACTGAAGTAAGAATAACATTTAATGGATGCTGAGGCAAAGCTGTGTGCAAGGTGCGCTCTATGTGGTTATGGTTTGCGTTTTATTTTATTCTCTTTAACAAAGTAACATTTACTGTTACAGCAGGATAAAAAAAAAATGTCAATATGTCCTAACATTACAGAGGACATTCCAAAAGACCATAGGAAATTGATTAAAAAGAGTTGACTAATATGATTATGTAAAAAATACAAATGTTGCCAAAAGCTCTATACACTAATTATCAGGCAATGCAAAACCCATTTTTATTATGAGGGTTTGTTACGTATTTCTTAGAAAGGTTATGGTTTTATAATAAACAGCTATATGTGCACCCACAGCCCCATTCAAAATCCTAGAGCTTGTGATGATTTAAGTTGGTTGATAATTCAAATTACAAGTTTATTGTTAGAAATGTTAGATGTCAATTAAAAATTCACAAGGAAAAACTATTTACTAGTTAACTGATACATGTTATTGGTACCTCACCTAGTAATAACAATCTGAAATAAAAATAAAACCTAGAAAGTGTTTTGAAAACTCAAGAAAAACTTGCATGATTCACAACACATCATTGTGTTATGTATTTAATAGTATGGTTGAAAATCACTTAAGTCAGCCTCAACAACAGGGGATTGCAATGCACTCAATCAGCCTTTTTCAGCCTCTTAGTAATCAGGAATTGACATTATCTTTATCTTTATAAAGCACAAATATTATGGTTACAGGAACCAGGGGACATGAGACTAGATCAATAGTAATCTATCATTGTGTTAGTTGAATGAGATACTTACCAAGTGATGGTTTCATTAACCAGGGGACATGGGACTAGATCAATAGAAATCTATCATTGTGTTAGTTGAATGAGATACTTACCAAGTGATGGTTTCATTAACCAGGGGACATGGGACTAGATCAATAGTAATCTATCATTGTGTTAGTTGAATGAAATACTTACCAAGTGAGAGACATGAAATCATTCTTATTGAGAGGGTTAGCAAAGATGTGTCCAGCCAGACCAGGGGTCGGTTTGGTCAGCCATAAAAAAACAGTGTCACTTGTCCCAAGACTGACCTTTGTCCGGAGAGAACAAAATACATGATCAAGAAACTATAACATGGCCATGTTCCCAAGAACTTAAGATATTTACAGTTAATAAGCCCTAATCAGATAGGGCTTCCAACCTCCCTCCTCACTTGACACACTAGTCTTTTGTTGACAAGTAGTAGGACAAAGGCATTAAATAACTCTTAAAGGCAAATAAACTTTTCAATAAACTTCCGCCTCATTCCCATAAGATTTCCTGTATTGCCATCAACTGGTTATGAAGTTTAAAAAAATGCGTAAAATTTTTTAGGCTAAGAATAGTTATTTTAAGCATTCAAAACACTGTCTTGAGTTAAATACTATATTTCTCTGTAGCTTAGTACAATTATTTGTATAATAAAGTATAGGAAAATCGCACCTTTAAAAAAAAAAAATGTAAAAACTACCAAAACATTTTGCGAATCGAGCAATAACACTAGCGTGGGCAAAGGGCACCATTGCCAGAAGTTGAATACATCATTTTTCAAGCATTGAAGAGTTTTTACTTTCCGTGATCTCATTTTTAACGAGAGGCTATCTAGGGACACTTTACAGCACTTTGGTAATAGCGGTCAGGAGCGTATTACAACGCTTTGGGGCTTTAAAAGTTAATGTAGAGATGCCCAGAAAGTAGGAATGTTACAAACCATGAATACAGAGGTATAGTTGTAGATGAAGTCTCAGGTTAGATGTAGTAATACTAGAATAGTTTAAGTTAAGGAAATTGGGAGATTCAAGTGTAAGCTAGTGTTTGTATTTCCATACAAAATAAGAAATTAAAACAATACTAACAACCCTTTAGAGTGACAGAAAAATGTCACTTAATTAACAGAAAAGATAATTTATAATATATAATTATATCATATTAACATGAATTTATTTGTGTACTTACTATAACATCACCTTGTTCTGGAGCCAGTCCAGCGAGCGATGCTAGAAGACAGAGAAAATTTGATCAGCTACTTACAAATAATATTTTAATTTATGCAATTATTAAAACATAGATTATTCTTTTAGATACATATTTCAAAATTGAAACTTAAATCAATTGTATTGAAGTGAAATCAATGATAATCAAAGTAAAGCAATTTTAGCTGACAAACTTAAATCACATTAATTGCCATGGCTGTACAAAATTTTACATTATATACCTGTATTTTTAGTCTTTGTTCAATTAAATAAAATACCTGGGTTATCCCCAACAAAAGCCACAACAATACACTCAGGGTTGAAGGCATAACGTGAGACCAGATAGTCTGAGATTTTACCCTATGACATTAAAGTTAAGTAGTTAAGTTAACATATCTTTTACTTTAGTGAGAAAGTATTTCAATTTTAAACAAACTCTAAACAAAATGTTTGAATCAAATGTTATGAAAGAACTCATATTAACTCTTAATGTGCCATAAGGTTTTCGGAAAACTTGCGCCTCAGTCCCGTAAGAATTTCCCGAATTGTGAACAACTGGTTATGAAATTTTAAAAATTGTGTAAAATCCATTGAGTTGAATACTATATTTACCTGTAGTTTAGTACTATTATTTTTATAATAAAGTATAGGAAAATTGCATCTTCAAGAAAAAAAAAGAAAAAGACGTATAAACTACCAAAAAACTTCACACATTGAGCGATAACACTAGCATGGGCAACGGCCGCCACTGCCAGAAGTCGAAAACATAATTTTTTCAACCATTGAAGAGTTTTTACTTTCCGTGATCTCATTTTTAAAGAGAGTGCATTCTAGGGACGCTTTGTTAATAGCGGTCAGCAGCGCATTACCACGCTTTAACACATTAAGAATTAATAAAAGGAATTAATAAAATTTCTCGACCAATAAACAAATAAAAATTGACACAGCTGAATAAAAACTGTTAAATATGAAAAAGCATAACATTAGTAATGTTTAGTTGGATAATACATAATAAATCTAAAAAGAGCTTACAATATTCTCTGTTGAGTGCACAGGTGCACTAAGTTTAGCTGCCAGATCTGTTCCACAAATCTTTCAAGAAAAAAATATACTTTACAGTTTACAGGAATAAAATCGGGTAAAATGAATTTTTTTACTTTAAACAATTGAAAAAATAAATCCCAAATTTACAAAAGAAAAGAAGACAAAACAAAAATATAAACAGCTAAATCATTTAAATTACAGTCACTGAACTTTCACAAGTGCACAATGATGTAAGAAAATCAGAGTGAGACTGAAATATTGTCCTCAAAATTGGACCCTAACAAGCCAACCATGATCAAACTAAACTTTGTTCAAACATGTAAAAATTACTCAATTTAAAAATGACAAAATACAAACCTCAAGGCACTTCTCAGACCAGCCCCTCGTCCAGATGTCCAATAAGTTCATCCCTGTCCCATCACTGTGGTCAATGGGAGCATAATCCCCGATAAATAGACTTGCTGCAAAACTGCTTACAAGCGATATCCTCTACATAAAACAATACAAAAAAAGATATGTGATACTGAACTAACAAACAGGACAGTTATGGTACTCAACTGTGTCAGTAAAAAAATGAGAAGGCTTAATCTCAAAGTACTGAAACAAAGCAAAGGACACTTTTAATTCTCAAACATAAGGCTTGGATCAGCAAAGTCCAGCTCTGTGGTCTTCTGGTCACTTATAACAATAAAATAAAATTGTTATATTTTTTGTACAGAATCACTTAAAAAAACATGTGGGTAAAAGCATGAAAAATAAATGTGACAGTTCTAACTTGGCTTATCAAGGTCACATTATGTTCTCTGATCAATCTGTGAGCATTTGATTATTGTATTACATCAAGTTCATTTAGTTTAAACAATCTAAGGGAGGGGCAATAGTTGCTAAGAGAATTCCTTCAGGACCTGTCACAGGGTCATAGGTCAAAGATAAAACACAAGATATACAAACATATTTTTGTTTGAAAAGAAAAAAGGAATGCTGCATTTAGGGACACATATTAGCTTATGCCTTCAGTTTCATCAGAACAATTACACAGAAAAGTGTACATTAAAAATTAAATTTACATCATACATTACCTAACCTACCACAGGAAAACTAATTCATAAGAGAAAAGAAAAGATGAAGTGTGGGAACTCCAACACACTAAAAACGCAGCAAAAAAAAAGTAGGAAAGATGTGTTTTCTAGTATTTAATGGCATTTTTATATATATATATATTTTATATGCTATCAGAGCCTTAAACTCAGATTTCTGATGCTATTCAATATAAAATATATACAACTTATTCAAATGTATAATTTCAAACTTCTTAGATGTTTAAATGATTAAATCCAGCATGTTTTATTAATGACGTCAGAGCAAGTCTTTTTAACATGTTTACTCTTGTAAAATTATGGGACAGCTTCAATTTGAAAAAAAAAATTACACAAAAATTGTTTCATTAAAAATAAATAGCAAAAAAATTCAAGATAATGAATTTAACATTAAAAATTACTTACCTCCGTATTGTCATAAGCTTCTTTATTGGTTTGAAAAATCTTCATAATCTGGACCCCAGTAAACCTTTCATAAGCTCTAGAGCCAGTTATTTCAGCCAATTTCTAGTTAAATAGAAACAAAACATATATTATGATACAGCTTATTCTAAGATGGCTAAGTTTTAACACATTTTCCTATATTCAATGTAAATGCTTAGCTTTGCAAAAAACACAATTAACAGTAAAAAGCATGAAAATAAATCATTGTTTAAATTTCTTTCCTGTAACTGAAACTGAAATTTCCTGTTAACATTTTAGAAAGAAAATAATTTATGTTAATATCTAATTTTAATAACTTTAGCTAAGAACTTTAACAAAATGTCAATTTTACTCGCATAACATATTTCATGTGTCCTGCTTACCTATCTAAAAAAATCTTTATTCCCATGACATTCATAATTTTAAATGAAAGCACTTACAAATGTATCTTCCCTGATAACAACGTCAGTCAGAATTAAAATCCCTTTACCTGAGCTCCTCCAATTTTTTCTTCTAATTCAATGCATTGTTGTTTTGTGCTTGCATCCATCCAAACTGGGGAGTCTTCAACACTGAAACAATTCTGGATAGTAAAATAAAACTTTGCTTTATGAAACCTTTTTTTTTGTCTCCTCCCCATAAAAACATATTCAAAAGTATATCATAGTTAAGTGTTTATTGTAGAGCTGTCATCGATAATTTAAATTTAATAGTTAACTTTTGATAAATTACGGAATAATTAATCGATAATTTTCATTAAAGCTAGAAATAAGATTAAAAAATTTACCGATTAATCAAGAAATTAATCCTTACTTTCCGCAGCCCTAGTTTATTGGGATTATATATATGCCATGCTTAATTATGGCCAATATTTATAGCTTTCATTTACCTGGAGCTGCTCAAATAAAGATTTATCAGGTGTACAATTTTTCAAGACCTCTCTTGCTCCCCTTTTCCAGTAGACACTACCATGTTGCTGATAAAAAACAACAATTACTATATCATTTACAATAAAAATAACACAGTCTAAGTCTAAGTTAATGGAAAGCATGTTACGTATTCATTGTAGGCAAAACAATCCAATCATACTTTAATCATAAAGATAATGGAAACAAACGTTATTATATGAAAATTACTTTTTTAAAAATTAAAGTTTGTTTTTCCAAATTTTTAAAGTCATAATCTTCATATGAAAGGATATTTTATATAATTTTGTCAGAAACAAAAAAAACAACAAAATATAGAATGAATGATAAAAAAGAGGAAGATAATTTGCTTTCTCTTTGTTTAACAGAGATGAAGCTACAGTGTTACCACCGCAGGACAAGATGAATGTTAAGAACTTGTCCAAATTTAAATTTTATTATTTTCCCCAGTAAAATATCCTCAAAGCTCCTATTACCTCCTGACTTTTGTTGGTGTGTGTGTGACGCTTATTTATTGACTCATTGGTGCGTATGTTGTATGTTTATCACCCCCTGGAATACTTTGGTTCCTGGAGCCAGCTGAAACACCTTCCATCTTTCACTGCCAACACTGATTTCACATACCTGACCAGCACCAGAAAGAGCTACAACATTCTTAAATGGAAAACCATCAGCTTTCATTTTTTTGAGCAAGAGCTCAAATGCTTGGACCCACATGATTGTGGGTGTAGTTATGGTCACATGATCATCATGAATGTGAACTCCTCCATGGGTCCTGTTGATATATTTTGACAGCCATAAATCTCTCTCTCTCTATCATTATTTCTAAATGTGTAAAAGTTATTTTAATTTTTTAAAATTCAAATTTTGAATCCATAAAATGAATACAATTAATTCTTAATAAGCAGCATTTCAAAAAACAGATTTATGTCGGATTTTTAAAAAAAAAAAGAGACCTACTTGAACTCTGGTAAATCTGTGTCAAATTGAACGTGCCCTTCATACACAACATTCAATTTTTCGTTGATTGCTAAAACTTTTATCTGGAATTTAAAAATTTTTTTGGTACTTGTTTTTTATCTGATCACCATAAAAATGTATCTATTATTTTGGTATTAACTGTAGGCAGCCCCGCTATTCTGAGGCCATGACTACTATGTAAATGGTAATATAATTTTATATTTATGATAAGACGAGGAGTCCCGTTGTCGGGTTTATTTGGTTCCATAATTAATACTCCAAGTCCAAGACTGAAAATTGCAGTCTCATTCCTGCAGGGCAGTGTAGCAATTTCAATTAGCCCTATTTAGAATTAAGTTTATTAATTATTAAGCTTTTATTCATTTTTGACTCAATTCTAATTCTAAATTGTCTGACTAATACTAAATAATTTACTAAATTCTAGGGCTGTTAAAAATAAATTAAAACTTAATACATGTAGTTAACTTTTGAAAAAATTAATGATTAATTAATTGCTAATTTCAATTAAAGCAAAAAATTAAAATTTATGATGTCATATGTAACACTTATTAAACATTCTTGTTGAAAATCTCAATAACACTGGAATGTTTCCTTTATATGTCATCTTTTAACCAACTACGCAATAAGACAACTGTGTTGACATTATTTGGTTCAGTGCTTTTTAAGTAAAATAAATAGGTGCAGGTACTCAGTGAGTAAAATAATTCAATTTTAACAAATTAACAATATAATAAATTAATATTAAACGTTAAAATACAAGAAAAAGTAATAATTTTTTCCCCACATTGAAAAAGGTGCCGCTATGCGTACCTGTGACTACCGGCACAAAAAAAGCACTGATTTGGTTAAAGTTACAAGTGATGAGCGGGTCTAATTGAAAGTATGACCACATGAGCTGAAAAATCATTCAGATGGAACTGAGGTAACTGGTATACACAGTCTTGGAGAGGAATGAGATTATCGGATATCAGTGTTGACTAAGTTTCCACCATTGTAGAAGGTTAATGGATTAAGGAACTTTCTCCATTTTGTAACGCAGTAATTTATTAAAAGAGCCATTGCCATTTTCTGAGTCAGATTCCATTTCTGCAATTAGCTTAATACGCTTTTCATTTGGTTTGATAAGTAGGCAAAGTTGTTAGAACCATGGTAGGCAAACTTTATCATCAGCATTTAGAACATTACGGTTACTCAATAGTTTTAAACCAAAATGTACATGTCAGGAAATTTATTATTTATCAGCTATTTTTTATCATTTTATTTTACTTTTTGACTTCCAATACTTTGTAAGTGATGGGTTGATTAATCGTTAACATTTTTAACGAATAATCGAGAAATTAATCGTTATTTTCCGCAACCCTAATAAATACTAATAACTAGTAACTACTAGTCACTAGTAAGTGATAACAAGAGCCTATAAATTGTCTGATTCATACTACTACGAGGCCGTCCATAAAGTATGTCAAGCTATTTTTGATCATTTTTAACTCCCCCCCCCCCTGTGACAAACTGTTACAAATCTCGGACCACCCCTTTGCCTTTGCCTTTCCAAAATACATCACACTTTCGAACAAAAATATTTTTTTTTTATTAACCCACCCCCC
>MUZC01004497.1:5905-15943 GCA_002072015.1 Radix auricularia | reverse complement strand
CCCCCCCCCCCAAACCCAAAAAGATATTTCAAATTTACGCCCGAAAACATTAACAATTAATATGCTTTTATTTTTATAAATATATGATTTTTTTTATATAAAAAAATTAATTGAATAGAGCTACATCAGTATGTAAACATATTTTTAAATTATTTATAAATTATTTACACGCCCAACGTTCATAGTCGAAAAATCGTTTATTACGTCATCAAAAATTATATTATTTGTAATATCATGTTCTATGGACAATGTTTGCACGATTTTGTAGTCTTAAATCACTTATTGTGGATCGAAAATATTTTTTTCCAACTTCAGCTTGGAGAAGATCCTTTCACAACTAGATACACTGAAAGCAATTGTTAAAAAAAAATTCTTAGCAAAATTGTAATGTTGGATAAAGATTTTTCCAATATTTACTGTTAAATATATATTTTAATAGATCAAGGGGGTATTTCCCCTCTTTTTTTTAACATAACGCCTCTTCTTGTAGTGTTGGTACAGCGAAGTGTTGGTCTTAGGCTCCTGCAATCTATGCGGTCGTAGTGGGTCCAGCGCTTTCATAGGCCCAACCTATCTTAATGTTCTCTTACTATCCTTATTAATACCCTATCCCTACCCAAACTGGGGCCCACGCAATCAGTTTCGCATACTAAGCTGCATAGGGGCCCGCAATAGCTAATACCGGCCCCGTGTACTGCCATAAAAACCTGGATCCTTTCCCTTTCAATCTCGAACATTTCTTTATCAATGTAAATAAAGAAATTTAATTGATGTTAAAATTCTTCATTTATATTCCTAGAAGGTATAGTATTATACACGAATATTTCCTTGCAAAGACATGTAACTCATCACCTCTTTCTTTTCTTTTATAATTACATCTATGGATATAAACATTTCTCGTTGTACTTCTTGCTTTAAAGATAGAACCACGTCTTCTGAATTTTCCCCACTCATATTTTTCTCCTTTTAACTTGGTATCTAGTTGATATTTCCAACTCTCTGTAACAGCGTTCTGTATTAGCACATATCTTTGTTTCTTCAAATGGGTTTGCATTAATTTAAAAAAGACGTGTTCCCCATAAATTGAGACATCATAGAAAAGTAACAGATTGCCATGAACTGAGTAAAATTCCAGCATATGATCTCGTTATACTATTTACTTCAGATGGCAATTTTCCCAAAAGCTTGAAATTTTTAAGTATGTCCTTTTCGGAATTATTTATGTTATTGTGGTGTTTATTAACGGAGAAATTAATAATCGTTCATTTTTAATGAATAACCGTATATTACTGAAAAATACAAGCTATATGTGTTACTTTAATGCAATTTTAAAAAAAAAAAGTAAATTTAATTTTTAATAAGTTACCTTACAATAATTTTATAAAACCTGAAACAGTAATATAATTTACTACTTGCAATTTAAACACAATATTTGAACTACTATGTCATGTAGGTACTTGTTAGCGCATCATTCAGCGAATGTCGAAATTCCACGCTAAAACGGTCGTGTGATATTAATACTACATATATGCGGGCCAGCAGTGATGTGTTATTTTTTGTGCAGTTTTCTTATAAAAGCGTCGTCTGTGACGTAGACCGCTTAATTTTGCTTTAAAAAATAGTTACCTTTTTTTGAGCGATTTTAAATTTTTAAACCGTTCTGCGTAGGTTATAACAACCACTATGTAATCAAACAAATGTTGGACGAATCCGTTAATTTAAACTCAAAATTGAGATTCTTTTTTGTATCCCTTTGGTTTTCCTCCTTCAAAAGAAAAGGGGCGGTTTTCGGAAATGCCTGGGTTTATTTTTCAAATGCCCAGAAATGCCGCCCTTTGAATGAGTGCTGCCCGGGGCGGACCGCCCCCCTAGCTACGCCACTGTGTGGAACCCTCATAGCCGTGGCCTGTGACCGCTGCGTCACTTGCCAACAGATCACCTGTCATGGTCTGTGGACGCAATTATCTTCTGCATAGAAGGAGCGTCTGTATATCTAAGATAATTTACTTGAGGAATAGGATAGAGAAATTTTGACAACTAATTCAGGGCTTGAGAATAAAGTTGGGATTCTGCACGAAGACGTAACAGTATCACATACATTGTATATCGTTCCCCAGCGCCAACCAAGGTGTCACCTTATACCTGAGTGGCGCTGTAATGAGGCGTGTTGACAGTATAGGAATATGGCACATATACGACGGTCGATATAAGACAGTACCAAGAAATAATCTACACTAATTGAGATATCTGACAGCTGACTCAATCAAGTTATAAATTTACACTAAACGAGATATCTGACAGCTGACTCATTCAATAAATCAATCTACACTAATTGGCATATCTGACAGCTGACTCATTCAATAAATTAATCTACACTAATTGGCATATCTGACAGCTGACTCATTCAATAAATTAATCTACACTAATTGGCATATCTGACAACCGACTCATTTAAGGAATAAATCTACACTAATCGAGATATCTGACAACCGACTCATTTAAGGAATAAATCTACACTAATTGACATATCTGACAGCTGACTCATTCAAGGAATAAATCTACAGTAATTGGCATATCTGACAGCTGACTCATTCAAGAAATAAATCTACACTAATCGAGATATCTGACAGCTGACTCATTCAAGAAATAAATCTACACTAATTGAGATATCTGACAGCTGACTCATTCAAGAAATAAATCTACACTAATTGAGATATCTGACAACTGACTCATTCAAGAAATAAATCTACACTAATTGAGATATCTGACAGCTGACTCATTCAAGAAATAAATCTACACTAATTGGCATATCTGACAGCTGACTCATTCAAGGAATAAATCTACACTAATTTGAGATATCTGACAACTGACTCATTCAAGAAATAAATCTACACTAATTGAGATATCTGACAGCTGACTCATTCAAGAAATAAATCTACACTAATTGACATATCTGACAGCTCACTCATTCAAAGAATTAATCTACACTAATTGACATATTTGACAACTGACTCATTCAAGAAATAAATCTACACTAATTGACATATTTGACCACTGACTCATTCAAGAAATAAATCTACACTAATCGATATATCTGACTGTTGACCCATCAAAGGAATGAAACTTGAAACGGAAGCATGATTTGTTTACATATGCTCAAGGAAATCTTCAAGTGATTTTGCCATGAGTTATTTAAGATTGCGATTATGACGCATCTCGTAAATAAGCAATTTTACTCAGGAATTACCCGCTCCCTGTGATTTGAAAGCAATTTTTAGTTAAATTGCTACAAATTTCGGGCTGGCAAAAAAGTCGGGTTGAAAAGATTTCAGCAGGGACTTTTCACTCCCCGTAACGTCGTAGTTAAAGGATGGACCGGGTCGGCTTTGTCAAGGTGGGTGACCTACTTATAAAACGCAGGTGAGTTTGAGCGTTGACGAGTCTGGTGGTGACGATCAATATACCTCCTCCCCCTCCCCCACCCCAAACCTTCTCTCACATCTCCGTCCCACCCAGACCCCGCTCCCGCCCCGCGATGTGTAGCGAGCATTTTCATTGTCTCCCCATAATGTCGTACCGGAGGTGTGTTCAAATCATGTAGACAGCACAGCACGAGCGATTGTTGTGTGTGCTCAATTTATCAGGATTAATATGTTGGTTAGGATAGCCGACGTTTGACCGCAGTAAATATTTCCGAGAATTAACAGGCTGCTGGTCGCTACACGAACGATCCAGGTAGGTGAGTCCCGTTTGCCGTGGTTTGACTGTCGCTATTCAGGTGTGGATTAGTGCGAGTGCTTGTGATAAGGTGTTTTCTAATAATCGGCTTGTTTTTTGTTTACCTGGGGAGGGATGGGGTGGTGAACGTTGATTTACGTGTGTTGAGAACAGCAAAGTTCAGCAGAGTTAAGTCTGTGGCCCTGGGAGCAGTGGCGTAGCTACAATTATTGCCACCAGGGTGGGCCTAGACTTTTGGGACACTATTCGTTAAATAAAAATGCAACAAAATAACAAGCTAATGAACATTCCCAGCAGACTGAAGATATTATCACTTATTTTTTTAACTTTAACCCATGATCATCGGTATGTGAGCCGATCGCGCATGCCACCATTAGAGATAAAATATATTGAATGGTGCATCATTTTAGCAACTTACTGAAGGGAAGTATGAATTAGAAAGTTCCAGGCAGCTTTTTTATTACCAAAAAAAATAATAATAAAAATAATAATGAATAAAAAGTAAATAAATAAATTAATTAAAAAATATATATTTAGCATTTTTAAATAATCAGAAGATTTTTAGAGTTACAACTTTTAATTTCTTTTTTAAACCTAAGAATTAATTATTAAGTTTGAAGATAAAATAACATCATGATATGTAAATAACATTGTTATTGATCATTTATGCAAATTTAAAAAAATCGTGCTTCAGTTACAAGTTACGCTATTCGTAACTGAAATTAAACTGAGAGTTCTTATGGTTAAAAAAATGTTTTAATCGAAACTATTTGATTTAATTTTTGAATATTTCTCGTATTAATAGTTCTCAGGCTTAATGTTATTAAAGACAAGGTGTGTCCAACATGATTCCTAGTTGTTGGGGGCCGTCCATAAAGTACGTCACGCTAGTATGGGCGATTTTATCTCCCACCCCTTACCCTGTTACAAACTGTCACAAATCTCGGAAAACCCCCCCCCCCTAAATTACGTCACACTTTCGAATATTGTTTTTTATTTGCAAAGTAATTAAAGTTTAATATATAACATCGTGACGTCACACATGGCCGGACACCCCCTCCCCTTGTCACAAACTGTCACACTTACTTACACCCCCTCAACCCTCTGGAGCGTGACAATTGTTTAAGGACGACCCCCTAGAGGCCCAGGTCTTTGAGCAAAAGTTATAAATATTTTTTTAGTTGAGTTTGAGAATTATAATTTACAACAATTAAAATGTTGTATTCTATAATCTTGGAATGTAAATTATATTCGTTCCATCTTTGCACGTTGCGTTGTTTATTATTCAAGGATTTGTTATTTTTAGCTCTGAATACTAGAAACTTTCCCTCCTAAACAAACTGCGCTGTTTATATAGTAGCCTTCATAAATTCCCAATAATGACGTCATTGTCTTTGGGCAAGTCGATTATTGTGCAAGTGCAACGTCCACCAAGAAACTACGTCCTTATGGTTCCAATACATTGGTTCAGGAATTTAACACTGATTCAATATAGCGCCATGTGAAAATAAGAACATTTATATTTATTTGGGTGGCTACACTGTAATCCACCGCATCAGCTGTCTTGTATCCCATTTTGGTGATTTTTACATATTTAATGTTAACCACAACCTTTAACCTTTACCCTTTGTGCTAACTAAACTATAGGTATTGTGGCTTGCCGTCACCCACTTGACAAATTAATTTAACCGTATCTACCGTTTCCTATAATTAAATCATAAAAATTATAGTCATGTTAATTAAACATAATGAATCTAAATATTTTAATTATTTAAAAAAGAGCTGAAAGCCGTAAATCCGATCCGACATATAAACTGGTTTTAAGGCAGCTACGGACGGTGCTACATGTCCACGCCAATATAAATTTAAGTTAAAGTAGTAGTCAATGAGACCAACATTAAAATCTTAGTTGGTAGTCTTGAAGATACTTGGGGTAAGAATTTAAAACGTATACTGTTATAATAGGAGTAAAGGATAAATCAGATATAGTAACAAATTAAATTTAGGATTTTCAAAAATGTTATTTAAAGAAAAAAAAACAGAAAAAAAAACTGACGTGGAAAGTTGCCCCTGACCCCAAAACGATGGGAATTAGGAGTACAATTAAATATTGTATTTTTGTGGGTCATCGAGTTGTTCTTAAATACCTGGTATGATCCATCCATTCATTCACCCGACAGCCAAATTTTTCATATTTTTTTAAAGCTCTTAGGGGCCGTCCATAAATGACGTCACGCACCTATGGGGTAGGGGTCCCCACACTTGTTACGATGTGTGACGAGGGGGAGGGGGGAGTTTAAGAATTGTGACGTCAAAGCACGCTAATTTAAAGTTCCACTTAAATATGCGATTTCCTACTAATTATTTTCAGACGTTTTACATTTATTCCTGCGTGTTGCGATATTAGAGAGTAGCCTTACACTGAATACATACTAAGATTACAATACAGTGATTTGAAACATGCTCATTTTCATATTCAAAATGCAGTATTAACTGGGGGTGGGGGTCCACAGCTTTGTGTCGTATTATTGGAGGGGGGGTATACGTTTTGTAACGGAAAGGGGGGGAAATTTATAAAATTGTGATAATTACACCTCTGCTGAGGTCATACGCGCCCCCTTTTACGGAGCCCTGCGCCCCAGCATTTGAGAACCACTGAATTGCAGTTAAGTGAAGAATGATGTCGAGCTTTCTATCGTTGTTTAATATTTAAATATAATAAAAATTTCTTTTTTTTAAACAACTGGAAAGAAAGTTTTAAAAATTTTATTTTTGTTTACCTTCAATAAAATGAGATTGATTTTGAAAACAGCTGATGAAAGCTAAAAAATAAAAAAATAAAAGTAAAACCAGTGGAGCCAGTGACGTGTCGAGGGCAGGGGAGGCGGTGGTCGAGTGATAGCGCGCTCGACTGGCGTACCGATGGTCACGAGTTCGAATCCATGCGAAGGCGAGGACTTGTTCCCGGGGCCTAAGGAGTCCCCGAGTCACCTAGTCACAATAGTTAGGCGGCTGGGTAATGCGTGGAACCCTCAAAGCCGTGGTCTGTGACCGCTACATCACTTGCCAACATATCATCTGTCATGGTCTGTGGACGCAATCATCCTCTGCATAGAAGGAGCGTCTGTATATCTAAGATAAGATAAGATAAGAGGCGGTCCGCCCCGGGTTGCTTATATTTAGATGGTGGCATTTGTGGGTATTTGAAAAGTAAAGACATTTCCGACAACCACCCTTTTTCTTTTGAATGCAAAATAACAATGAAACAAAAATATTAGAGTCTTAATTAACGGATTCTCGCAATATTTGTATGATTACATAGTGGTTGTTATAATAACTAGTGCATTCAAAAGGTTTCGATTTGTTTGGAAAATTATGCGCTCAAAAGAAAAAAATTAAAAAATTAAATTAAAAAGAAAAGAATAATTAACAGCTAGGCCTAAAAATGTGCTATCAATATCGGATCAAATATTGTGTTTAACTTGCAAGTAGTAATTTATATTTCTCTTTGAATTTTCATAAAACCATGGTAAGGTAAATGACTAAAAATGAAATTTATTTTGTTTTTATTGCATTAAAGTAGCACACATAATTTGTGTTTTCCATTAAAAACTATAAGGTAGCGATTACTGGCTCGTCTGGACGACCGAGTATATGGCTGTATACGCCCTCGTCCACTTCCGGTAAGAAATCATGTTTGTAGAATTGAAGAATTACAAGTATTCTCTGCCCCTTGTCATTGAACCTCCGATTCTATTTGTGCATTCAAACAATCCAACACTCTAAAATCTATCACTAAACCAAACCCTAAAAAACGATCACTAAACCTAACCCGAACCCTAAAACCTATCACTAAACCTAACCCAAACCCTAAAACCTAACACTAAACCTAAACTAAATCCTAAATACTATCACTGAACCTAACCTTAACCAAAAATCAATTCCTAAACCTAAGGTGTCAAGACAACCCATTAAAAAAATATTATTAATTATCAATTCATGTTTTCCTCCATCATTTTTGAGTATCTGCGTGCCACAAGGCCATGAGTTTTGCGCCATTTGGTCTCCGACTTCAGCATGCTGTTTTTCTGGATGGGCTTCCATAGCCTTTGGTCAGCCAAGACCATCTGCAAGGCAGCAGTTTTTTTTCCAGAGTTTTCTCTCTTAGATGAATTGCTATCCCTATAAGCTGACGGTCTCATCTGTCCGGGTTTAGAGTTTTACCGCTCTATGTTCGCTCCTTTTTTTTTTTTTTTCTGGCAATCATTTCCTTGGGTTTATGAGACATTGCTTTTTAAAGAGTATCCTTACCACGTGATACCCCATCTCACCCTCCATGACAGCAAACCAGTTGGTCCGCGGCCGCCTATTTAATATTCGCGACTAACTAACACGTCTTTCCTCCATCCGCCTCCTTAGGTAGGAGATGATTACTCCACCATTTAAAAAAATCTGATTCATTGTCAATTCATGTAGTAAATAAAAAAAACAACCCTACTGAGGATCGAACCTCTGACCTCCGAAATAGCAAACGATCGTACTATCAATACGACCATTCGGACACAACTATTGCTGAGTTTTTTTAACTTATTTTTTTAAAAAGTTACAAAGAATAGCAATAACAGGAATTAGACGAGGGAGTATACAGCTGTATACTCGGTCGTTTTACGAGTGAGTAATCACTACCAAAATACAATGATATTCTGTATAGAAGGAGCGTCTGTAACAGATAAGATAAGTTGTCAAACCTATCCAATTAAAGTAATGTGTAAATAAATTAAATTCGTCTATTTTATTGAAAGTTATTTAAGTTTATGGTAAGCACATGAAAATATTCAAATTTCTCCGTTAATAAACACCAAAAAATGCATAAATAATTTCGAAAAAAGATATATTTTAAAATTTCAAGCATCTTCGAAAAATTGCTAATTGTAAATATGTTCCCCACCTTTACTTCGTTTCAATTACAATTTTTTTATCAATGTTTGTAATTTATAAACAAAATCCTATGATTGACTTAAGGGACCTCCATAAATGACGTCATGCAATTTTGGCTGATCCCCCGTCCCTTTTCCCCTCTCGTCACACGTGGTCACTAAATTTTAGATATTCCCTTCAAAATGACGTCACAAAACTTTCCCCCTCTCCCCTTCCATAAAGCGACATTTTCTATTTGAAAACGAGTATGTTTCAAATCATTTTAGAAACACGCGTGATGCCATGTAAAGCGTCATTAAATGAAGTGTCGGTAATTTGATATTTAAGATGAATTTTTTAAAAAAAAGTTGCGCGTTTTGATATGACATAAAATGTATGACTACCCTCCCCCCCCCCGTTGTGTGACGTCATTTATGGACGACCCCTAAAAGGGCGGCAAAAGTTCTAGCTACGCGACTGAGTGGAGCTGGGTGTCAAAGATATTTATAAAATGTCACCAAACGGGTAACCGTACCTGCTTTGTCCTATACTGACCCCGAATGCAATGAACTGGTTTGCAAGGGAGGTAAATACAACTCGCAAATATGGGATGCGACGATTCTCGGAAGTGACTTCATTATTCTGAGAATAGAAACCTACGTAAAGTGCAGACCTCTCTCTCTCTCTCTCTCTCTCTCTCTCTCTCTCTCTCTCTCTCTCTCTCTCTCTCTCTCTCTCTCTATCTCTCTCTCTCTCTTACCAACGACTGGCCTTTCAGTGACATATATTAACACTAAGGTTACAAGGCCGAGTATAAATAGCTTTATTTAACATTTGTTACACTCACATGCGCATATATAAATTATTGTAGCAACGCTCATCTCTTTAAGATCATCCAATTTCAAGACCATGACTATGACCGCAATCTCAATCAGCATTAACATTTACCACGTAACAGTTATGAAATACAGTGGCGTCACTAGGGGGTGGGGTGGGGGCGGGCCGTCCCGGTGACATCATCAGGGGGGGTGACACGGGACAGTAAAATTCTATACATTCCCGTTATTAGGCACTGGAAAACTCAGAGGAGTTCTATGGGTTAAATCGTGAGGGGGTGACACCATGAGCTACTTACCGCCCCGGGTCACACCAACCCTTATGACGACTCTGATGAAATAGTTAGCATATACAGTTTGCTTTTGAACTTTCTTAATCAATAGAATATGAAAGCATGTGCCTATAATTTTCGAATCTGACAAAATGTGGCGTTATTAAGGGTCAGCAGAGTGGGCAGCCGCCCGGGTGACACCATTAGGGGTGGGTTGGCACTAAAATCTACCCAACCAAAAAAAAAAAAATAATTAAAAAAAAAAAAAAAAAAAA
>MUZC01004496.1:407299-430079 GCA_002072015.1 Radix auricularia | reverse complement strand
CCCTGGGGGTCCGTAGGGACCACTTTGGGAACCACTGCTTTAAACTATCTTAATTATTAGCCTTAAAGCACATTATAACGAGAGATGAATCTACTCCTACGGCAATCTATTCTTCTTGTATTCCTTTAACAATGTTACTTTTTAATTTTTTTTAGAGTAAAAAAATATTTTGATACAAATAGAAATAATTAAAATTAAATAGTGTTCCGTCTGTTCCCGTACTATATTACCACCAGTCATGTCGTGTCAAACAATTGGGTCTTTGTTAGAGTTAACTTATATGTGATCAGCACAAAGGAACTGTTATTTTGTTTATTAAATTCTAAAAAAGGCCCATAGAATTTTATTTTTTAAAATTTAAACTTGATATTGATTCTTTGTGAACATACAAACGGCATGCGGTATGCTTTATGCACGGGTTTATCAAGAAGGCCTTTGATAAGTCACCCCTACTTTAGATATTGTTTCTCGCTTTATGCTCGTATTTAATTGTGCTTAAAATTAAAAGGTTGAATGATTGACTTCTAATTTAAATGCGAACGGGGTAAATTACCCCATTTGGTGTAAAGAGGACATTCTTGGGGGTAAAACAACCTCATATGGGACATTTAAAATCCGCCAGATTTTAATCTTTAAATTTTAATTTTATAATTAAAAACAAATTGAAAATCCGTCATTTGAACGTATACTTACAAAAGGCGCGCTTTATTAATGAGATTGACGTTAACCAATGTATGATCCATGCCATTTATGAAACTAAATTCAGTGCTTCTGTCAGCAAAAGTTGTGAAATACAGAACTTCTTCTTTGGCCAAAAATGTCCGGGAACAAGTTTTTTCTTCTATAAATGAGAGTGAATTATTTGCTCCTCTCGAGCTGCGATCTCAAGGAATAGATGTATTCAATAAAGTTAATGAATACTTTGAAAAAGTAAATTTAAAATGGGAAGACGGTATTGCTGTGTCTGTTGATGAAGTTCCAGCAATTTTGTGTCGTGTAAGTGGTTTTTCGGCTTTTGCAAGAGAGAGGAATCCCACATTTGGAGTTAACCAATGTATGATCCATATGGATCATCCATATGAAACATTAGAAACCCGAACCGGAGGCCGTCATGCATGATATTATCCAGATTGTAAATTTCATTAAAGGACAAGCACTGCAAACACGACGTGTTTCATTATTTATGTAAAGATAATGAGGCTGAATATACAGACTTACTTTATCACACCAATGTACGGTGGCTTTTATATGGAAGTGTTCTAAACATTGTGTGGGCTCTGAAAGCTGATAACTTCAAACATTTCTGGCTCGTAATAGCACTGGCGGATATGTTTACGAACTATTGTTGGGTTGCACATCTTGCATTCTTAGCTGATATTTTTGAGCCAGATATAGGATTGCGGCATTCGGATTAAAGCTTTCATATTACAAACAAAAAGCAGAAGGAAGTGGAAGTTTCTTTAGTGATAATTGATCAGTTATTTAAAGCAGATGGAAACTAGTTAGGCTTGTACTTGAAATTTTGGGCAATATAATTGGACGACATCAAAGATATAGTTATCATACATCGTTCCAAGCGCAAAGAGCGGTTCACTGTTTACTTTCTAGTTATTGATTCGCGTTAAATCAGGTTGTAGATCCATTTCGATGTGACCTTGAGGATGTACCAGATGAGCCTCAAGGGTTGGCAGAGGCACATCTCGAACTTCAGTCTAATAATGAGACACGTATTGAATTTGCTAATAAAGCAACATTTTTGGATATCAGATGCTGCAAAGACTTCGCTGGGCAGGACATTTTGAAAGGATGCCAGAATATAGAGCACAAATTATTTACAGACAGAAACCAGGGGTCGCCCAAGACTGAGGTGGATCGTTGATGTTGGAAATGGACCTACACCAACTGGAGTAGGAAAGCCATCGATCGATCCGAATGGAAGGATGTCGTGGGGCAGGCCAGGGCCCTACATGGATGTAGCGCCACGGATGATGATTAATGCTGTAAAGGCAACAATACTGAACATGAGGATGCCATCAAGACGTTGCTGCCTTTTTCAAAAACTTACCTTTTTAACAAGGATATTCCACTAAAATGAACATAAAAAACAAAGCTCCGATATTCAATATTGACTGGACCCTGAAGACAGTGTAAAACTTGCCCTGACATAAAAAAAAGTCCCAATTTCGATAGAAAACTGAATTTTAATGACATTTAAAGGAAAAAAAACTGTGTTTTATATTAAAAATTGATTAAATTAATTTATATTAAACCTATAATTTATGGGTTTTAAAAATATTTTTAAAATTTTATTTATTTATTTATTTTATTATTTTAAAAGTAAATTGGTTTTCATCCTAATTTTGTATCATTATATCTAGAATAGCTTGGGCCGTTAGACCCTATACTATAACCATCAAAACAATAATAATTTATTCGACTGGTAACTTTTATAATTGCATCATACGCGTTATCCCTTTTGGTCATGTATGTTAAGCTTATAAAACTTAACAGATGCATTTTTTATTTGGACGGGGGGGGGGGGCGTATAACGCTCCCAAACCGCCCCAGTGGTGTGGGCAGGACCTCGCTCGTTGTGGGGTAACGGCAACATAAAATTTTATAATTTGGGACAACGGGAACAAAAGTTCGCCGACCCCCTGTCTGATTTGTTTACAAATTTAAAAAAAAATGAACTACTTTTTTAACGAAGTTATATTTCCTTACTTTGCCTAAAATAAAAAGAAAAAAATATTTTTAAAAAAATAATTTTAAAAATAAAAGTCACTTTATTTATAATTTAAAATCCAGTTATTTTTTCCCAACATGGCTGCCTTTGCTCGTAGACTAGGAACTGACGTTTCCATCGCAACAACAGTGGGCGTGGGGGTAATATGATGATGCGATTGTGAACTTAATATGTAGATTAAGCGGTGTAAAATAACTTAGCTCGAAATAAGATTGATTGATTAACTGTATATTATAGGAATGTTATTAGTTATCTCAAGTAATATGCAATTAACTAGTCCTAGTTGATCATCATAATCATAAAAAAAAATTAATCATACGCCTAGAGACTAGAGTTACATTAGATCTACTGATCTACTGTTATTCTACATTTAATTTATTGTAATTAAAAAATTGAGTTTTGACTTGAGTTAACCTAGTTTTAGGCGCCGTAGCTTATCAACCGTCAGTCTATACTATAACTATAATTAACTTTGTGGGAGAATTATTGACTACCAGGACCAGCAAAAGCCTACATTGTACTTAATTTAACTGGGAATTGTGATAATTTAGGACTTACAATAATGCCTCATCGCTCAAAATACTCTAATCACCGCCACACACATTAGTACAATAGTGAAAATAGCACACTACACTATTCACTGTATCCGTGTGAGATATTATATAATTTATAATAAACTCTTTACACCAACTCCCATCAATGTCAGATATTCCACTTTTAACTCACCACACCAATCCCCATTACTATGTCAATGTTACTTTAAATCCTGTCAACATTACTCTCCCTTGAGTTTTACCATCATTCTGGTGGCTGTGAGGAAGGCGATCAATGTTGGCACTAAGCCATACACCTTCCCACCTCGGCGAAGGAAAATTCCCCTGAAATTCCATAATTTCAAAAAAATTTCCCCATGACGAATTTCTTCGATTACTTGAGAGCAACCTTTAGCATTTTCTTGTCAAGATTTTTGGATGCCTGATATTGCAGTGATATGCCTCTTTTTGAAGCGCAATACATTCAATGTTTTTTTAACGTTATACTTATAATTAACAGAGAAGACTTCATTGAGGTAAATCCTATTGATTGTCTCTAACTTTTGAGTTTAAGAAAGTGTTCCCTAAAATTTCTCCAGGGAGTTATCTATTGTTGACTGAAGCAGGATTTTTTGTGTTGTTGTTTTCTTTTGTTGTTGTTGTTTTTTTTTGGTATTGTTTTGGGTTTAATTATTTGTCTCCACAGACCTGAAGCTGCTAGAAAACCTACAATTTGATAAACAGATTCATGGTTAACTTAAAGTTACCTAGTTCCTAATAATAAGGGAAGGGGAGATGTTGCTATCTTATCTTCTGATATGTTACGGACGCTCCTTCTGTACAGAAGATTATTGCGTCCTACGTATTTCTATGGTTTGTGTTTAGTCCTGTATTCTTACTAGAGTTTTAAATGATGATAAAGTGTTGGCTTTCCTGGTTTCTTCAGGCAACCCATTCCACGCCCGAATACCGGACGGAAAGAAAGAAAACTTGTATGTGTTTGTTCTTGCATATGGAATAAGAAAGGTGTTTTTATCTTTATGTCTATTTGAGGGTTGTATTAAGTTATCTTTGTGTTGTATTTCTAAATTAGAATTAATTGCCTTATGTATAATTACTAATTTACTCTTGGTTCTTCTATCCTCCAGTGTTTCAAGGTTTAATGATTTAACTAATGGTGTTACTCTTGTCAGTCTTGAATATTCTCCAGTAATGAATCTGGCAGCTCTTTTTTGGATTTGTTCTAACTTATCAATATTTTCTTTGGTGGATGGGTCCCATACAGAAGATGCATATTCTAGTATAGGTCTCACCAGGGTGAGGTAGCATTTTAGTTTTATATCTTTGTTACATTTGTAAAAGTTTCTTTTTATAAAGCCTAAGGTTTTGTTTGATTTTTTAATAACTTTATTGACATGGGGGTTCCAAGATAGTTTCTCATTTATTATGACTCCTAAATATTTTGCATCTTTAGTTTGGGTTAGTTCTTTTCCATGAATGAAGTATTTTGAATTTATTTGTTTCTTTTTCTTTGTTACTCTTAGCAGTTGACATTTTTCTGGGTGAAAGGACATACTCCAGTTAGTTTCCCATTTTATTAATTCATCTAAGTCTTTTTGTAAAATTTTGCTATCTTGTTCTGACTTGATTGTTCTATAGATTATACAATCATCAGCAAATAACCTAACTTTAGTTCCTGTTGAGATATTGTTGGGTAAGTCATTTATATAAATTAAAAATAGTAAGGGACCTAGGACAGTTCCTTGTGGAACTCCTGAGTTAACCTTTATTGGTGTAGATTTAGATCCATTAATTATTACAGTTTGCTCCCTACCCAATAGGAAATCTTGGATCCAGTGATGTAAGGGACCTGAGATTCCAAAGTATTTAAGTTTTTTAAGTAAACTAAGGTGGTGAACTTTGTCAAATGCTTTTGAGAAGTCTAGTAATATTGTATCTATTTGATCATTATTATCTAAGCCTTTTGATATATCATCTATTAGACCTATCAATTGTGTTTCACATGATCTGTTCTTCCTAAAGCCATGTTGGTGTGGGCATAGGGCATTATATTTGTCAAGGTGGTTAACTATTCTGCTATATATTATGTGTTCTATTAATTTACAGGTGATACTAGTAAGTGATACAGGTCTGTAATTACCAGGGTCGGACTTATCAACTTTCGTAAAGAGTGGTGTTACATTGGCTAATTTCCAATCCTGGGGTACTTTACCTATCTGGTTAGCTTATCCTACTGGTTAGCTTATTCTAGCACCAGTCACTACCAGTTTGTTGTTACTTTATTTTTTTGTCTTGAAAAGTGTAAAAATGTTAAATGCAGTTGTTTTACACTGCAAGCTTTTTATTGTTGGCATTGTCTTGTTGATCAACCTTCTTTGTAACTAAATTTATAAATGGGATAGTCAATTTAGTGGCTTAATTATTTTTACTTCTGTAATTATTAAAAAACAGTTTAAAAAACCCTGTTACATTACAGTAAATCTATTTCAATATTTTCATCAGCACTTAAATTGAAATAGTAATATAAAATTTAATTATTGTACTTGACTATAAGTGAAATAATTGTAATAATCTGCCTGTACATATCATTTTTATAGAGCAAGACATTCCATAGTTGTCAATTCATTTTAGAAATGTATAAACTGAATTTTTGAAGCAATTGTAACATTCATTAATTATATTGTTATTTGGGTTATATGCTTTTTAAAAATGTCAACTTTTCATCTGAAATTAGTGCTCATGTTTAATGATGTACTGTTATTTTAATAATAATTTATATATAGTTTGGACATGATTTAAATGCCACTAAATAATTCCTAAAAGAGTCCAAGGAAAATTATTGAAGACAGAGAGATAAATTAGTTGATTCTTTCAAGTTATCAAAATTCTGCTTGTAAATGACATCTATCTATCTAATATATTTTTTTAATAATTTATATTGGATTTATATTTGGAGAACCTTGTATAGTATTTTGTTAAGAATTAAATGTATTAGTATTAGAAGATTAATATAATGTTTCTTGAAGGTGTTTGTTTATTGTGTTTTCAATTTAAATTATTTTATTATTTTCAGATTTTTGTCAATGAACCATGTCAACGTGTGTTGAGTTCGGACATGTTCAGGAAATGGGGGATGCAGAAAACCGTGATTGTGTTTACAGCCCAGCGTCTAGCTACTCCACGTACTCCCATGAGGTCAAGTACATCTTTGAACCGGTTGTGGAGGACAATCCTGATGAATATTCAGACTATTCACACATAGCACCCAGATCTAAACAACAAAACTACCTATCTCACACACCTCGTACACTGAGTGCCTCATCGCAAGTATCAGGCAAGGAGAACCTGACCCCACAGCGAGATGAAGCTGTCCTTGAAGCATCCCAGCAGGCCATGGTCTCCAGGACCAACAGTGTCATGTCCAGTGCATCCAGAGATAGGGGACCCATTAGTCCTCGTATGGAAGAGGCCCTATATTCAACAACATATGGATATGGTCAACGTAAACCTGTTATTCCTCAAGAGCACGTTACTAGAGACCGGACCTATTTCAGTCCTAACTCAGAGGTTCCTCCTTATCCTTATGCTAAACATTCATACCCCGTCTGGAAGAACAACAACAGCATCAATAACAATCATCCTTCACAACATCCCCAGGGAACCATGTTCAAAAACTCAAACTTCCATCCTGATTACAACAGACAAAATCGGAGTAACAGTGTCAACCAGGGCGGACAGCCCAACACCTTTCAAAACTTCCACCCCCTTAACAACATAAACAACAACAACTACCACCATTACCAGCAACCACAAGTACAAGGAAATGAACCACCTTATCCCCCGCCCCCACGTTACAACCACCAGCACCACATGCGTAGGAAGACTTGGTCTCCACCTGCTCTGAAGATGAGTTTACTGAATGCTGGCTCTCAGGGTTCTCGGGTGTGCTACAGTAATGATTCCTTAGACTTTGCCGAGGAGGCTGGGATAGAACGTAAGACTCAAAGTTTGTCAGAGGACCTGGACGTCACCCCTCCCAGGCTGGCACCGATCAGTGGAGTTTTGGCACAGGTAAGTCATATGGTATTTGAATGTTTTCTCTTTTCCGTGTGATTCTTTGGTTAGTATTCCCTACTCATTTGTATAGCATATTGAAGTATTCACGTTTATACTATGATGTGAATGATGCAACGACATTTAGGGACAAATGTTTATCAAGTAGAAATTTGTTATTTTTTAGTATACACATGACCTGAGTCATAAAAACTTCAAATGACCTATATCTTAATCCCTTCCTATTTCCTCTATGCCCATCAACTATTGGTACCCAGTTGTTGTGTGTCTCCCTCCCACTCACTCTCTCCTCACCGTTCTCTCAACTGACAACCCACGCCTGGTGTCTTTTGTATCTCTCGCTGGATGCATTATATCTATTTTTAATTTAAAAATAAGAATTAAGAATAAAAGATCAATACTCTTGTGTTAATGTAACATTCTAGCAACATTTTATTGAGACCCATGTTACACACTTATTAGTTATTGAGTTATTTCAAACCGAATTCTCGAATAATTGGTATACATTATTGTAAATTTACAGCTACGTCAATTGATTCTAATTGTAGTGGACACAAATACTGAACATTCTGTGATTAATAAAGCTAAATTATTAGATGGTTCTTTGTAGGTCTAGAATGACAAAACCATCTTCTTGCTGGTTGTGGACAAGCATTCAATTATTTTAACACCGTACTTAACTGTGTGACTTTCATTTTAATTTGTTCATGAGTTTCAGTTTCTTGAACATAATAATAATAATATTTCATTTTAAAAAGGCAACAAATAACAAAAACTCTTCCAAAACAGTCATTTGATTGAACCTGTTGCTCTCCCCTGTCAATTTCGTACAACATGACCCTGTCAGGTTTTTGTGTCAACATGCTGGCAAATGTGTCAGTCACGTAATAGCTGCGTCAGTGATGTCTGCCAGGGCATTGAGACCACTTAAAAGCAAGCCGCTGCTGCACAGCTCGTTTAAACAGAGCACAGAAAATTGATCAGTTTTAGCAAGTTTCTTTGTTTGTAATTTGAACACAGATAAATATTCCGATGGTTGTTAATGCAGTCAGTGGCGTCACTAGGGGGTTACGGAGGGGGTGGCCGCCCCGGGTGACACCATCAGGGGGGTGACACCAAAATATAAAATTCTATATGCTCCTATTATATGGCACTGGAAAACTTTGAGGAGTTTCTTTGGGTTAAGTCGCGAGGGGGTGACACCACGAGCTACCGCCCGGGGTGACACCAACGTAGTGACGCCCCTGAAAACAGTGCGCGCCAAAAATAGCAGTGCTGAAATAGAGAACCTGGAAAGATCCGTACTGAAACTGGCAATGCTGAAAAAGCACTACTGGAACTGGCCGTGTTGAAATAGCATTACTGAAACTGGCAATGATGAAATAGCACTACTGAAACTGTCATTGTTTAAAGTTTAAACCGGCAGTACGTAAACTAGATGTGCTTAAACTTGAATAGCTGATACTTGTGAAGTACAAATTCTAGAACATACTAGATGGCGTTTGATAATTGAATGCAGGGAACAAAAGAAATGGAAGGAACGGATCTTTGAGTTAGGGGCTTGCCTTTGACGCAATCGATGAGCATGTGTGCTGGGACAGTGAAAGGTCAAACAGAGAGTTTATTTTGTACACGTGAGCGAACCAGGCTGTAGACGAAACAAAGCACAGCTGTACTATTAGACTAGACTTGGTAGTGAGCTTCTAACGAATGGGAAGAGCACAGCTGTACTACTAGACTAGACTTGGTGGTGAGCTTCTAACGAATGGAAGAGCACACCTGTACTACTAGACTAGACTTGGTAGTGAGCTTCTAGCGAATGGAAGAGCACAGCTGTACTACTAGACTCTACTTGGTAGTGAGCTTCTAACGAATGGGAAGAGCGCAGCTGTACTACTAGACTCTACTTGTTAGTGAGCTTCTAACGAATGGAAGAGCACATCTGTACTACTAGACTAGACTTGGTAGTGAGCTTCTAGCGAATGGAAGAGCACATCTGTACTACTAGACTAGACTTGGTAGTGAGCTTCTAACGAATGGAAGAGCACATCTGTACTACTAGACTAGTGAGCTTCTAACGAATGGAAGAGCACATCTGTACTACTAGACTAGACTTGGTAGTGAGCTTCTAGCGAATGGAAGAGCACAGCTGTACTACTAGACTAGACTTGGTAGTGAGCTTCTAACGAATGGAAGAGCACATCTGTACTACTAGACTAGACTTGGTAGTGAGCTTATAGCGAATGGAAGAGCACAGCTGTACTACTAGACTAGACTTGGTAGTGAGCTTCTAACGAATGGAAGAGCACAGCTGTACTACTAGACTAGACTTGGTAGTGAGCTTCTAACGAATGGAAGAAATATTCATCAAAAGACATAACTCTAAATGTGCTATATACATTAAAAGATGTAGCCCATGTATATAATTTTTTAAATTGAAATATATTTTTTGAAAGCAGCTTTTCACCCCTTTTCTTGCAGGTATATTAACAAAATAACAACGGATGTAATAATACACGTTAATAATGCACTTAATATTTCTTTAAGTGTTGTTTCTTCTGTTACTTCCAAAATAGTAATCGATGATTTCCGATTGGTTACAAAATTAAATAATTCTGTCTCATGGTGTCATTCAGGGAGAGCACCCCTGTATTACGCGCCCATTAGCCTTAATACACATGCTTTAGTCATTAGTCTATTTGCCAATATGCAATCGTCTGCTTTCTGCGCCGTGTTAAGCTTAGCTTAAACCCAGTTTTTTGTCAGTCAAAGATTGGAATCTCCGTTCGTCGTGTCTGCTCGTGCATGACTGCCATTAAGTCTGCTCGTGTATGACCTGCTAGTAAGTGAAAGTTCATATCCGAGTGAATAAACCAAGTCACTCATAAAATTTAACCGGAAACAGCGGAATGTGATAAATCTTTGTCAGGGTTTTGTTAGTATTTGTGTGTTTTGTTTTGTTTGTTGTTTTGTGTTTGTTTTTTAAAATATTGTTTGCTTGAAATTAGGCTTCTTCTTCAACAATCACTCTCCTATTGTAAAATGCAAAGTGCTGCCAAGTGAATTTACCACTCTATTATGGACTTCATTTAAAAAAATAAATTCTAAAAAATGTATTAGATCTTCTTTTATGATTTTTCAATTCTTTAAATAAAGACGTTGCTTTTTTTTTCTTCTTTTTTTTCTAAACATGGGTCGAGCTCTGGGCTCTGGGGAAAAGATATGTGAACTCTACTTCCCTAACCCAACCCAATGAAATAGTTGGAGAAATTAAAATTTAAAAATATTTTGTTTGAAAGAGTATATTAAGACCTTTGACAGGATTATAAATTCCATACGAACTGTTTTATCTCCTATTTCGCCCGCCTTGTTTCATCTATCAATAGATGAAATGTTCCTGTAATCCCCTTGATGTCTGTCAGCTGCGGTGTAAACGTGTGGCTGACCCCCTCCGCCCCACCACCTCCACGTGAAAATAAGGTTGTCATAAGATTAATCCAATTAATGGAGATGGGATGGCGATATGGATCTTTTCATCTCAAGATTTTTGCGTTATTACCAAAATGTTAATACAAATGGCCTCAGTTTTCATATGCAGATTATCATTGCGCTTCTGTCTTGTGTCAGCTGACAAGAATTGTGTTGTCAAAACATTTCAATGCCCGTTTGTTTCGGAAGTCCGTGCAAATATTTGTCAACAAAATAACTGAGGGTGTTTGAGAGTTCTTGATATGGGAGAGTGGTAGACTCAGATTTGATGTTATATGGACAAGTTTAAACATTGTTAAAGATCTCAACAGTTGGGGTTTTTAATAGTTAAATGTCAAGTTTTGTATAAATGTAAATTATGAAAAACACCTGCTCATCAATAATAAACCTTTATAATTACGGCCAATTGACGTCACCATCTGTTATTGTCATATATATGGTGGCAGTTTTCTTTCTTTTTTTTCTTTTTTTTTAAATGAATAAGCAACAATTATTTTCACTTAAAAGCTGATTTTATTTTTTCTGTTGAATTAATATACAGATTCGTAAATAATTTTCATTTCGAGGTGGTTGGGGGGGGGGGGCTTTTTTGTCTACATAAAAATAGGAAGGAGCGTCTGTAACATATAAGATTAAATAAGATAAATGTTTTCTATAACTTATTGAAATAATTTATGGAGAGACAGATTCATTTTTACTCTAAAGTCAAATTTTTAATATTTTATTTCTTTATCAGCGATAACATATGAGAGCTTCAATGTCTCACTTATATTTTGATAGACATTGAAAAAAAAATTTGGGGGGGGGGTGGGCGTAATTCAAAATAATAATTTTGGACTATTAAATTAAAGACAATAAATTATGGTGTCTTGAAAAAAATGGCTTGGTTCTAAAACGATGAATTTGGTTGTATTGTGTGGTAGGCAGGGGTCTTGAAATGGTAAATAGTTGTGTGATTTTAATTAAATTTTGTGTTGCATATCACAAGTTTAATTATTATCTTCATACATCAATATGACCTCCCATTTTGGGCTGTAAACCCATTATAGTTTGTTTTTACATAAGGACAATGTCAATTAGGTGTCTTGAGTTTGAGTATAAAGCTTAAAGGACCGTGTGAGCCGTGTCTGTGTTGTTAGTGATAAGGCAAGGTGATAGAGAGTATCTAAGAATACCGGCTAATTGGTCCACAGATATTTCTGATAATGACAAGCCATGTCGGCAGATAGGGAGATAACTCAGTGTACATCAGTATGTTACACTACTTGCATGTTAACGGCTGTAGAGTTAATGTCAAGGTCACACTCGCGTTTCCATAAAATAGTTGTGATACTAAATGATAAATGAGGTGGGGCCGTCAACAGATTAAAAGAAGAAAAGCAGTTATTAAATAGGGTAAGGGTATGCTTGGGGTGAAAACCGTAGCATAACAACGTTGTTTTATTGCGTCTTTTTTTCGGGCTTAACCATACCTTGTTTGGTAACTTCTGTTGACACAAGTACGTACATGTGCGTGTAGACTATTCACCGACAAAACGGCCCCATTTTTATTAGGGTCTTTAATTTTTGTAATTTTGTTTCCCTTTTTGTTCAACCCATTTCATACGCGATTTCCAGAAGAGAAGAAAGGGGACTTTTTATTGTGTTTCTATTGAATTGGCAAAATGATTTTTTATGTCTATGATGGTTGAATACGGTTATTAGTTTATTGTATTTCCAAGTTAAAATTTAATGGCATAGAATTGGACGTCACTTCAAAATGCGAAATTTTAAATAAAAGTTCCACTTAAATATTTGATTGTTTTCAATTTATTTAGTGACATGGTAATTTTCAATTAGAAATTACGGATTTTAGGGAGAAGGGTGAAAGCTTTGTGACGTTACTTGATCTCCGCCCATGCACGGGCCCATACCTCAGCGCCTGGTACAAAGGAAGAGATAAGGTTGGAGCGAGTGAAATCTGACGGGGCTTCTCAGACTTTAAACCCATTGTTTTCCCCATGCCCTGGGGCACGTAGTGAACGGTATTAGCATACAATGTTACGCAGTCTCAACCGTCTTTAGTTGTCCAACCACTACCGGCCATAATAAAGTGCTTATTGTACTTACAACACAAATACTTTTTATGTAAGTAAAATAGATAAGTAGTACCAGGATGAAACTGAGGAATGCCAATTAAATCAACATTATGTAGATATACACATACATGAACTTTAAACTGTCCGCTTAATATAGTTTTATGTGTGTGAAGTTTAAACATGTGGTAAAGTCTGATCAACCAGTCAGTAGGCTGTTAGATTTATGACACTTTTGAATGAGCCTATTTGTCTTCATATATTCTTTGAGAAAATATTGTGTTAAAAAGTTAAAGAACGCACGCCTGCAGTTTCTCTTATCAACCTTTTCTTTTTCATTTGAACTCTGTGTTACATCACCATTAAAAATAGCCCCCGCCTCGGGCCATTTCGAAAGTGTTTTGTTTAGCTGTGGCGCCTAGAGATGTTCTTGTCTAGTTTTTTTTATCTACCACCGCACTGTCCAGCGTGTGACACACATTGTAAACAGTTAAGCAATCGAGATAATCATATTGTAAACAGTTAAGCAATGTAGATTTAATGACTGTACAAGTTAAAACACAATATTCGATTAGCTGGTTGGTCACAATGAATGGAACATTAGCAGCAAAAAATCCAATCCGCCGTGTTCAGGTAAGGGTCACTTTATCTCAGTCGCGGGTTCAACCATTTCGGCGGTGAATAATAAGATGAATACTCGAATCCAATTCAGACCGATGTGTATTTGTTCAATTGACATTTGAACTGTTCTTTCAACAAAAGGCAACTTATATTTTATGCTTTTTTAAAGTTGCCGACTTTCTTCTCCACTTTTTACTTTTAAGAATGTAATAATGTTCATTTTAGATTGTGCCCTGGTTGTGTTTGATGCCACTCGTTTAGTATTTATATTTCTTCGTGACATCTTCAGTGCTGTTGGTGAACAGATCACACTCTTATCTATGTGTTGAAACTTTGCTGTGTTAGAACTAAGGTACTTTAGACACATGGACATGCATTACGGAAAAAAACATTCATCGATGTTAGGTCCAAAGACTATGAAAAGACTAAGGTTCAACTTACATAGACTATACTATACATGTTTTAAATTATTTAAAATTGGTTTAGATATTAAATGGGAATAAAAAGAACCGAGATTCTGGAACAGGTCCAGTCCACTTTTTACCAGTGTTGAGTAATCTCCTGGTCCTATTACTTAATCCTTCAAGGATTGACAAAGTCGAGGATTACAAGTCCTAATACTGACAGTGTTTGCTCGCCGGCTTACCAATGTCAAGGTGAGGTGCGACTTGGTGGCACAGTTGCCACTCTGTAGATGTTGACACAGTGTACGACCACCTCCGTTGACTTCCGGTTTCTTATCGTGACTGAAAGTGCTCGCCCCTCGCAGATTTGTTTATAAAAATAATCCAAGACAATTTGGCACTTGGTAGAGTTAAACCACACCCTCCCTACTTACTGACAGGTGTTGTGATTAGATTGTGATGTTTGGAGAGACATCCATCCACCCTTGAAACTTTCAATTCACTTTCTATTTAGGAATGAATACTGCTTCAACTTTAGCATGAATCGTATGTTGCCGCGTCGACTAATAATAAAAAGGGGGATTGGGGTTTTTGAATCAAAAGACGGTCATTATTTCACTGTGAGACTGTCTTGTTATCACAGCCAACAAGTATGTGAGACGTACAACAAATTGGCTACGACTCGGCAGACAGAAAGAAGTGAATATATGAAAAGATTTCAAGGGAATTGTATTCGACTGCGGTACGGGCACTTCAAAACTTGGTACATGGTTGTCATGTTACTCAACAATGGTGGTGGGGTTTAGGGGTCCAGAGTTTTTCATGGCTTGTGAGACTTTTAACTAAATTGGTGTGGGACTTGGTTTAACGATTTCGACCAGTTCTTGATCTAGAAGGTCAAGTATATATCATAACTGATTGAAATATACAGTTGACTATGAATGATGTGTATAACTAACCATAATATATTAGATAACGGGATGTTTGATATAAATGCAAGTGTTGACTAAACTAAACCATTATTTATATTAACTCAGATCACTCACCATAAGTTACCCACAAGATTGTTGTCATTCAATGAATTTTATCAAGAAAAAAATTATCTAGGAGTACATTTCAATTCTACAACAATAGACTATAGACCAGTTACGGGAGGGAGGGGTCAATTTATACCACATCCACATTTAATGTCGAATTCAATAAAAACGTGCCCTAAAAATCTAACATATAACGATTGGAATCAACTGCATGTTGAGGTTAGGGGAGTCAGTATGTTGAGGTTAGGGGAGTCAGTATGTTGAGGTTAGGGGAGTCAGTATGTTGATGTGCTTGATTGAAATGCAAGGCCTGAGTCAGTCTTGCGGAAATGATCTGTACCAGGTCAAGGGTTTTGGTTGGGTGAGGAGGGGTGAATTCTTGGTCAGTGAGATGGTCCATCAATGAGTTGGTGTGGGAGGAGGGGGGTATCGACAAGATGACGTCACGTGAACTCGTAGGTCTCCCTCCCACTAGAAGTGACGAGGAAGGCAGGCATGAAATGCGTATTTCAGTGGGCCATGAGCATGATCTTCACGGTTGTGGGTGGAGATGAAGGGATTATGTTGGGTTTGGACGGCAGTACTGCGGCGTAAGGGAGGAAACTCGTGTAAGCTCAAGCCCTCGAGGGCTGGGGAAGTCCCAGAGTTGTGACAGTGACGGTGAACGGTTCTCACATTTGACTAAGTTCATTTCACTTACAGATTTAATGATCACAGCCGATACTGTTAGCTTATTTCCACCATTTTTCTTAGAGTCCAGTTCTTGTAGTGTCAACACCTCAACTTTTAACATGCGTCTTAATGATCAGAATATTGATCGTGGAACTTGAGTTAATAGAAGAACAGATAGAGGAAGAAACCTGATACTGATGGGTTTCACTTCAGTTCAGTCTAACATCAACAAGTGTATTTCCGAGTTCAAAAGTTTATCTTGCCTCTTAAAAACTTAAAAAGAAAATGAAATGGATTTGTCTGATTTTTTTTATTTACCATTTTTAAAAAAAAAAAAAATTAAATTTTTTTTTTTTTATATATATAAAACTTGTTAAGAATATCTCTTTAGCTATTGACTCCCTTCACCAAAAGCAAACATACAATTATTACATATCATCTTATGTGTTGTCTAACCTGTCAAAGAATCTCCACATCGCTTGGTTAATTGTCGCCCCCCCCCCCCACCACTGCCACAACGACCGTCTCCAGTGACGACCATTAACCTAGCTGGATCTTGTGTAGACCTCTCCCCGCCCCCCCCTCTGGTCACACACACACACACACTCTTGTGTTCGCTGTAAGCCAACAAAGGAATCTAGGGGGAGGAGGGTTGTCACCTATCCGATGACTTCACCCACCTCCCCCCACCAACACCACCACCATCATGCGGCGTAGGACGAACATCTGCATTGGTAAATTACAAGGACCGTGACCACACATAGCAAAGGTGGGGGGGGGGTGACTGACAGCAGACGACACCAACAAACCAGGGACACTAAAGGCCCCACTCCACAATGTTTTCAGTGGCGGTCCGTCGTGGAGCTGGGATGTTGTGTTTCTATTCACTCTGGAAACAACGTGACGTGTGCCTTTCGTATTAACAAAAGTGATAGTGATTGTCTTGTAGAGGATTTTGATAGTCGATGTTGACTACGTGTTCGTGTAAACTCGGGTTTCATTTCCTCACGCGTGTGCACCAACAAGCATGTCATTGCATTCAGTTCTATCGAAGACTTTTAATTGAGTAATTGTCACACATTTGACAAGCATTGGATGTTTTCATTTACTGTGTTCAGACCTATTCAATATTACTGGTGACTTTCAAGTGAATGTAATGTATGAGTCTGTGAAAGACCAAAGCTACTGCATTTTTTGTTTTGTTTCGTTTAACTGTGAATTGTGAGAATGTATCTATTTCCAACGATATCATTTGAAGTTTGTACGTAGACGATACCATTGCTAGCTCACTATATCCACATTTTGTGTTAGAGTTAGAGACCTAAACTATCAAATGTCGATTTAGGCTAAATACATTTTTAATAGGTACCTAGACTTGTTAAGATTAATCCCAGTATTAACTTCAATCAACAGGTTACATCAACTTGAACAATCCCCATAATTTATTTTTTTTTATTTTTTTTTTGAAGTCCTCCTTTTAAATGAAAGTGTCCCGACCCAATAATTAATTCAAAGTATGTTTTATACATTGTTTATTTGACGCGTCTGATCATTGAGCAGTTACTTAAAACCTGAATCTCAGCATGTCCAGTCTGGTCAATGGTTAAGAGCATGGCTCGATAGCACTTACGCGCAGTCCATTCAAGGTCATTGGTGAAGTATCATTTTCTATATTTCAACTACTAACTAGTTGAAACTATTTAAACTAGTAAGTTTGTCAAACAAAACAAGAATATCTCCAATACACAAGTCTCCACAATTCACCGCTTTCAATCCATAAATAAAATTAGCCGAGTTGTGATCCATAAACTTAATAATGTTATGAACATACCAACATTTTCAGAGAACGGGGTTGGGGGGGTGGGGAGGGGGCATGATTAACTGTTTCATTACATTTAAAATACATTAATGTCCTATCATTAAAATTGTGTTTCATGAGTTTAACTTAAGCTATCAGTCATCCCCTCCACCCCATAACTCCCGTGTGTTCTCTATTTTAGATGGGTGTCGTGCTGTGTAAACCTGGCGTGTACCTGTCACCTAGAATTCCAGGGTTTATGTAGTTTTAATGGCTCAATGATCAAATAGTTGTCATTTTTTAAATACTTCTATCACAGTACTTTTGTGGAGGCGATTGGGCAGTATTAATCGATGTACACTTTATACTGTTTGTAAATGTTGGAATGACAGTTTGTGTATTTTCGTTTATGATTATGCGAATGTATCTGATAGTTCGTGAGGGATCACTGTTCCACTAATTTGAAAATCTTTTGATGTTTGTTTTTTTCCATCAGATAAATATTATATATTGTAATGGTGTTTAGGGCGTAATGATAGTATAACAGTAACAATACAATGGCAATACCTTTGCTGTGATAACAGTATAACAGTATTAATACAATAACAATACTGATGCTGCGCACAGAATTGAGCCTGGTGCCTAACATGGCGGGCTACAATGCTAAACCATATGCCATTATGGAGTTTGATAGTCTGCTAGCCACGGCCTTTTCTTACCAATATTTGGACGATTTTGGTATCAACGATGACCGGCACACCGTAACACCAGGTGCACCTTCTATCGAGAGGTCAACAAAGAATTTCTATAAGTCTGTCACTGCACACGATCATCTCCATGAAGCACATCCTCACGAAGAGCCGCCCCAAGCTTGTGCTTACTCTGTGAATTCTTTGGACGATTCTGTTTTAGATTACACACGTTGCTCAGGGTCCCCGCACTTAAAATGTTACGACGGGGACCAGAGAAACAGTAGTAACGGATGTATGAACACATGGCACCAGCCAGGACGGTCGCCGTGGAATTATCTTGACTTTGTACACCCTGAATCAGAAGCCTTGGTCTCATCCACATCGTACACCACCAACAACAGTGGAACCACAAGTTCTACCGTCACGTCGGATGGACCCGTTGTTATAGGTGATGGCAGTTGTTGGGTAAGTCACAGTAGGGCGGAGGGATGTATCACCCTTGGTGTGTTATCGCATCAATAGCTGTGGGTATTTTGTACTTTTTTAAAAAAATGTGGAATGTTTTTGAGTGACCAATTCGTTGATGACATTGTTGGGACATGTATGAAGACATCCTAGAGTAGTGGATTTTTTCACCATTGCCCGATGGTGGATCCTCGCTCTCATAGTCAGTGAGGATATAAGGAGGCATTCGTTACCTTATACCGAGCTCCTGCTGGAGGCCATGTCACAACATGCTAGAACTCGTGAGTAGGCCTGAGCCAGTCAATAAATATCATAGCCCACAAAACGATTCCCCACAACAAAGACTACAGGATTACCATCGGGACACTGACTGTAATACGACTCTAACTAAGATCTCCACCGCCTACTGGCGCAGGGTGTATTCGGTGCGTTCACTGTTGGGCTGGTCAGGACACGTTATCTGGTACATTCTTTCAAATGAATTATCGGTCGGAAATTCTTTGTTGCTCATATTTAAAAATAGAATTGTTCTAATGGTTCACAGTCGTCTTATAGATCTCGGCTCCATATTTACTTCTAGCCGTTCATCGGCACTAGACCATGCAAGGTAGAAAACGTGTCTAACTTTATACCGTATCACATTCATACGAGACCGGCGCCATAACTGGGATTCGTTTATGTCCTGAATATCTTTTATATCAATCAAGGCTTTTCCAGAATAGTTGCAGCGGCCAGGGCGAATTTTTAAAATTTTATTTTTAGTGTTTGATTATCTTGATTGTTTCCAACATAAATAATATAAAAGCCCAGGTCACTCACTGGATGTGGAACGCTGAGGAGCGATGTACGACAGTCTACAGCAGTAAGTTGAAAAATCGTGTGGTGATTAGCGCTGTAAAAATATTTAATATGATGACGTCATTATTTGATGTGCATCGGTGCGCAAAATACAACCCCTATTATTAAATTAATACTTTGCGTACATTTCAGAAAGTTTAATATTTCGTATTTATCAAAAAAGGACAAGTTAGTTGGGCTTTTGAAAAAGGTTGGCGCCGTAGGCGCCCTAAAAAAAAGTGGGCGCCACGGCGCCCCGGCACAATCTAGTTTCTTTATAGGATGCGAATAGATGGGGAGACTGCATTTAGTCTTGTTCAATATTCTGCTAGAGAAGAAATATTTAACGCCTTATCGAGCGTAACGAAAGAGATTCTCTAAGTCACATTTCAGAAATCAATTTCAAATCATCGGTCATCGAAATTCAATTCCAGCTGCTTTTAGGTTTTGGTTTTTAAAAGCTATTCTTTTGATAACTCATAGCAGATTTTTCCCCCTACCAACGGATTACTTTTTACTTTTACATAATTTTGTGTATAGCCATCCTTTCCGAGTATCTTATTTTGTTAATTTCCAAAGAGAAATTGTCTAGTACAGCGCCAGATTTAGACTTGATGAGCTCTAAGCTACTTGGGAAATGGGCTTTTATTGACTATTTGGATTTCACCGCAGCTAAGTTTTTATTTTTTATTTCTTATATTCGCTTTATTTGTCTATTGTTTGTCCGTTGAAAAAGGCTCTTTGCCGAAACGTTCGCTGTTTTGTTACATCCTGTTTACGTCTTTTCCATTTACTTTTTTATAAGCCTGATTGCAGTCTCACCCCTCATTTTGGTTATTTGTGTTTCGCTCTACAGCGACAAGTTTGAAAAATGAGAACTAAAATATGCTATATTCAATTTGATGTTACCCTTTGAGATGGATGGTGTCACCTGGTGTGGTCCTCACCACTTTGCTACGCCACTACAGACGTCCATTTGTCATCATTTGTTGACTGATTAGACTAAGTAATTCGTCTGAAATCGAAGCTAGTCAGTAAGCGACCGCTTGGCTTAGAAGTTTAGTTTGAAACATTTTATTAACATTAATCACATCCGTATTAAGCGCATTTATATTTAACCCTGTTTAATGATAGTAGTTGATGGCCATGAATAAACTAGTCTTATACAACATCAGACATTTAAATAGTCTTTCTTATTTACTTCTCGTTGTTGCCTATAGTTTTTTAGTCTGGGCCCTGCGAGTTTAGATGAAGATTGTGGAGACGTGTTTGTATGTGGGTCTGACGTTGCTCCATGAAGTTGAGGAAAAGCACGTCCTGGGCGTGTTTATACGAGCTTCTCCACTAAGACTTTCACAATGAAATAAAAGAGGCGGCTTGGCTACATAAGGTTTAGCTGAACATTAGGTGTGACATAGACAAAGGGTGAAGGGATTAAATATACTCACTATTTCACGCTAAAATAACAACAAAAACCTAAAATGATAAAAAGATTGCCGAATAGGTTGACCCTTAAGTCGCCACTTTGCCCCACAGGTTGCCACTTTGCCCCGTGAGTCACAAATCAAATGGCGAATATCAAGAGCAACACCCCCCTCCCCCACACTCCTCATAACTGGCTCACTCCATAACCCACACCATTTACATTTCTCATAAAGATGTGACAACAAGTCTACATTGACGTGGATTATTACTGCAGTTTTACAAGTGTTAGACCAACCAAACTCTTTCTCAACTTGATCTCATCTATTAAACGGTGCGTGTTCGTTTCTTGGGTTTACAGTAAATATTCTTCATTTGAATGACATTTCTATCAATCATTACACGATTTTTATTTTCACAGTGTATCTTTTTTATGGTGGATGCTTTTTAAGTTAATTAATTCATCAACAATTTTTTGTTAATGTTATTTTTAAAAATTAAGTTACAACGGATATCGCACTTGCGTCGTTATTTCTGTATACATGAGACGCCGATGTGATATTATTCGTTATATCCTAACAACGATGCCGGCCACCGAATTCCTTTTATTGATAAAAAAAAATTCCGTTTTTAAGTTGAAAGGAACACCATATATATTCCACAATGACTTGCATGTATCACGAATTTGTTTGAGATCCTAAACATACAACAGTAGCAGGACTTCAGTGTTTTTAAATCGTATTATGTGTGCTGAGGACTGAACGTATTATCACAATGAAGCCCCCCCCCTATTCCCGTTATACCTCTCTACTAAAACTATGTTTACCCTGATCACTGTTTCATTCACTTACACTGGATCACTCTATAGATAACCCAAGCGAGTTTGGTGAGTAATAATAAATAACAGCGCGCCTGGTACAATTTCGTCCATTTTGTTACGTTAATTTAAATATGATTCAACGAATGTGTAGTGTAAATGGGCTGGGGTCTTAAAACATCAATATGGGGGTGATTTAAAGCTGCGAGGTTCATGGGGACAGTGGCGTAGCTAGGGGGGGCGGTGGGGGCGGCCCGCCCCGGGCGGCACGCGTTTTAAGGGCGGCACTTGTGGGCATTTGAAAAGTACTGCCATTTCCGAAAACCCCCTTTTTCTTTTGAAAAGGGAAAGCCCGGGTGAAAGAAAAATATTCGTACTATCGAGTCTTAATTAACGGATTCGTAAAACATTTGTTTGATTACATACTGGTACTTATTACTAACAAATAATCGTTCAGTAATTTTAAATCGCTCAAAAGCAGTATCGATTTGTTTGGAAAATTAAGCGGTATACGTCACAGACACCGCTTAGAAAAGAAAACAACACACTCACACATACACACTCAAAACAAGACACACCACCACTGGGTTGAATATACTATTAATATCGCCACGACAGTTATTGCGTGGATTTTCGACATGCGCAGAATGATGCGTGAACAAGTACCTACACGGCATCGTGGTTCAAATTTTGTTGTTAAATTTCATTGAGTAATTGTCTTGCTGTTTCAGTTGTCAGAAAAATATTCTAGGGTAAGTTGGTTTGTTTTAAATTATTTTTTTTATTGCATTAAAGTAGCACACATAATTTGTGTTTTTCATTAATAATATTTTACCTATCCAATTAAAGTAATGTTTAAATAATTTGAATACGTCTATTTTATAGAAAATTATTAAATTAAGGTTTTTGTCAAGACTATGAAAATATTTCATTTTTTAAGGTAACATAGTGGCCGTTTATAAATGACGTCACACGATTTTGTCCGCTTTGTAACCATGCCCCTTCCCCACTCGTCACACTTTGTCATAAAAACTTAGAACCCCTCAGGTATGATGTTACAAACCCCCCCCCCCCCAA
>MUZC01004496.1:380395-405172 GCA_002072015.1 Radix auricularia | reverse complement strand
ACCAAAAAAAAAAAAAAGAAAAAAAAAGAACGGTGCGTGACGTCATTTATGGGAGGCCCCTAAAAGGGCGGCATATTAAAGACCGCCCCGGGCGGCAAAAGCTCAAGCTACGCCACTGCATGGGGATGATTTAAAACTGCGAAGTTCATGGGTTTTTTGTGCAATTATTAGATTGTATATATCAATGACTTGACTTGAATGCATGCATATTAAAGTAAATTTAAAAGATGTCAAATTGTCGCTACCACATTTTGATGGGTCATTTCTAAAACATTATTATTTCTAGTTAATAGTTAATATTTTTTTAAAAAATAAATTATATTAAGATAATATATTACCTATTCCAAAATTGTATCTCAATTAAGACAGTTTATTGAGTTTATTGTGAGTCTTGTCAACAGACAGACGGGGCTTGTTGGGTGGGTGTGGAGACCTGCATGTAAATAATGACAACTAGCAGTAGCTTAGAATAAAATACTTAGAACTTCACCTTAGAAATGGTTTCAATCTGTTAATACTTGGACCATCACGTTATCCTCTAAAGTCAATTAACAGCATGATATCATTCACCTGTGTGTCCTCCAACTCACCACCTACCTCCCACACCCTCAGGTTGTAGTGGTCAGAGTTAAATACCATTCAATCACCACCCCCCTCCCCCTCAGCACCAAAGAGCCGTCACAAAAGGCGTGTCCGTATTTATGGCCTTCGGTCGGGGATATCTTATTACACATCGCCAGCGGTCATTTATATTTGAACCGGATTAACCGTTTTTTACAATGGTTAACTTGGGTAGTCTGACCATAGTGAGAAACTGTAGTCAATGGTTCCTCACTGGGGTGAGATATTATATGCTTGTCAGTAGTTCATTGCCGCTGTTACATGTGACGCTGTAAATTGTACGGTAATATCAAAGTAAAGGGTAACTTGATACAGTGATTCCATTATGTACAGAGTGGGTGTTGAAAGAGTTATGCTTCAAAAATAATAAAATAATGTTATTGCTACTGCTAGAAAATGTTAAAACAGTGTCTGTAACGTACTGTCCGGTCTACACATACCATGTTTAAAGAATATACATTTTTAAAATCTAAAAGCCTGATTGCTGTTTCACCCATATTTTGTACTCAAGAGTACTACAGACTACAGTAAGTCGTGGAAGGACTCACAGTTGAGGCAGATACTACTCTCAGCTCTTGAGACCTAGACAAGTCATGATTTCAGCTTAGAGTTTTTTTAGTCCGAAAAGTCATATTAATTACTTTGATGGATTAGGTTAAAACGCAGCCATTGGTCCTAAGAGCGTAGAGCCCGACCCCAAAAGAAAGTCTCATATTTAATTAAAAGTATCAGATAAACCTTCCTTCCCTGTCCTCCAGGAGAATAGTTTGACTAATCGCGCTCCCGACCTTACGAAAGTAACAACTAATTGTAGTCTACACGTAATGGCTAGCAAATAGTGCACGTTTATTTTTCATCTTATTCTTAAAAAAGATAACTATAGAACATAGGAAAAAAATGATGACTTAGAACTTAACATAACAGAAATTGTTAATGAATAAATATTTTTTTAAATGAACATTCAATATCATTTTAATCGTCTCATCTGATGAAGTTCCTTTTCATCCGTTTTACGATCACACTACTAAAAAGTTTTTTTAAAAAATAGTTTACTTGGCTTGTGCTAAAATAATAATAATACTATTATTAATAATAATAACAACATTTTAAATGTTCAATTTTGTTACAAGCGTAGTGCCCTCAGTTTGTTACAACTTGACGCATTATATTTTCCAGCATTGTATTCAAAGAATGTTTGAATTACTGTATACTTTGTTACTCGTATATGATATAATTTTAATACCATTGTTACTGCAAATATCGAGGGCTACTAGCAGGTCAGTACTTCTATCACTGAAACGATATTAAGACAAGAGAGCCTGTTTCTGCCCTCGTCTCTAGATTCGTCGGTCGTTATTGTGACCTCCCATCTTGTTGAGATGAAATTCTTATAGACTAGCCGTCAACTATGAAGTGTCCAGTAGGAGTAGGAGTGCTCTTAGTGGTTAATTAATTCAAGCAGACACGTCTTTGATTTGTCTACAGTCTACATCAAGTGGCTTGTACGCTATTTAAACTGTGGACTCATGGAACAAGTTCCTTCAACCATGATCCATTTTATGCCGTCCTCTGAAGTTCCATGTAAAAGTTGAAGGCAATTGTGTTGGATTATTTGACCGAAATCCCGGACATTGTAATCATTCCGTATGTTATGGCGGGACTGTGTCAGAGGCGTCACTGGGGTTGGTGTCACCCAGTGCGATTTTCCCCATATACCTTTTTAAGTCTGCCAGTGTCAACGGGAACAAACAGAATTTTACATTTTAATGTCACCCCTTATGATGGTGTCACCCCGTGCAGTCCACCCCCCCAAGTGACGCCTTTGGATTGTGACATGTGGAGTATTTTTTGTTTACTTATGTTAGAGACGGATATTTCAGTCTGTGTGTCCTGCTAGTATTTCAGGCTTTGGAATTTAAATATACACACATTGTAATCTTTGCTGCAAGTCAAGGAGAGAAAAAAGGAGAAATAATAATATTAAATATGTTTTCATTCAAGAGTAATAAATTTGAAAGAAATAGCGAAATATTTCAAACAGGAATTATAATATAATTACTAGTATTTTGAAAATCTTTTAAAAATGAATTATGAAGATGTCAAGGAAGGGCCATTTTTTAATTATAGCGCAATAAATTATTGCATAGAGATATTTTTTCAACACTTGGCATTTTTACAGTTATCAAACGTGTGGCCACAAGTGTACTCTTGACAGCTAACATTTACATGTACTGGATGTCAGGCAGCTAACAGTTACATGTACTGGATGTCAGGCAGCTAACAGTTACATGTACTGGATGTCAGGCAGCTAACAGTTACATGTACTGGATGTCTAATGTGTGATCACATGTACTATTAAGGATATTTGTGTTAAAACTACTTAAAACAGACATGGGGAAGCTTTAACCAGTCACCCATGTCCACACTGCATATCCAGAAGTCTAGAAAAGTTTTCCATTATATACTTACTTTTTAATATCAAGTTGATGGGTTTGTTATATTCCCAGAAAATTTTAGTTTTGAAAAAGATATGAATTTCAAATTTTATTAAATATTTAAATATATTTGACATATTGGGATTTTCTTGTTTGTTTTTCATACAGTTTAGTCATAAGAACTATTTCTGAGTTTATGGTACCAAGGGGAACAATGCCTGGGAGAAACATTAGACCTTGAAAACTGTCAATGTCAAATATATTTTATACCTTAAGTTGTTTATATTTTGTATATCTATAATGTGAATAATCTATAGTAATTTAAGTGTGTCCTGTCATGCTGAAACTGTACACTTATATTCTTGCCTAAAAGTTAACTTCCCATATGTCAATTGTTTTCATGGTTTTAATTTTAAAATGTTCATTGACTTAGTTATGAGTTAAAATGTTCATTGACTTAGTTATGAGTTAAAATGTTCATTGAATTAGTTATGAGTTAAAATGTTCATTGACTTAGTTATGAGTTAAAATGTTCATTGACTTAGTTGTGAGTTAAAATGTTCATTGACTTAGTTGTGAGTTAAAATGTTCATTGACTTAGTTATGAGTTAAAATGTTCATTGACTTAGTTGTGAGTTAAATTGTTGTCTCTTTTATTTCACAGAAACCAGGACCAAATCTGATCAAACCCATCGCCTTCAAACCTGTCCAAGCTGGCACTGCCCGCAGTCCTGTCAATCCGTTAAATAGGAGAACCTCATCAGGAGATGATCACATCCACGCTCCCCAAGAAACTGCAAGGCCCCACGCTATGAAGCTTGGGATCAGCATGCTAGGGGTCAGGGGCAGCCCAGATTCCCAGAACAGCAAATCGAATCCAGGGGCCTTTAACTCCATGGCCAAAAGTCATCACCACAACTTCAGTAGTCAGCAGCTGGCCCATAGCTACCCTGAACATCCCCAGCACCCCTCCTCTCACCCCTCTAGTGGGAATAGTTCTCACAACAATTCACAGCATAACTCATCATCAAGTTCCCATCATATGTCATCTAGTTCATACATCAACGTAGCTCCTAACTCACAGCACAATCTGTCAGGCATCTCTTCACACGTCTCCAGCACAGCTGACAATAATGAGTTTCTCAGGGCCTCAGATCGGCCAGACTCTGTACCCTCCATGAACACAAGTAGGGTCTCATCCCACACAGTAGACGGTGTGCTGCAAACTCCATCACCCAGTGATAGTGGCGTTGGGGAATTAGAAGCTATTTTAAGGGAAAAAGATGCTGAAATCAACACTCTCAGAGAGGTCATGGATAGAAATGAACGTGCAATATTTCAAGTTTATGAAGAGAGACGCCATGTTTGGCTACAGGATACTCAAGAACTAAGGGACGATTACGAGCGTAAGCTTAAGGTTCTTAGCCGAAAGTCCTACAAAACAGAACAAGTTCTTTCACTTCAGGTTTATAAACTTCAACAAGAGCAAAAAACTCTCCAGGAAGAGAAAGCTAAAGTGACCATTGAAAGAGACCAGCTGAAGCAACAGTTGGAGGAAAACCAATCAGAGATAACTGAACTCAGATCAAGACTTGATTCCCTTTGTACAGGCAGTGGGAATGGAGGCCAAATAAAATCTTCTGACCCGGAGAACCAAGCTCTCATGGAAGAACTGGCATTAAAAAATAAAGAATTAATCACTCTGAAATTACAATTACAAACTTTTGAAACAGACATGGATAGAAAAAACAAAGAGGTTTCTGAAAAAGTTCGTGAAATTGCTGGGAAAACAGAACAAATGAAGTCACTTAAAGAAGAGTTGCTAAGGATTAAGCATCCACCCACAGTAACTGATGCCTCAAGCCAAACCCATGTTCCAAGTGAAGTAGCAGTATCAGAGAATATGAAGCCTTCCATGCTGGGGGAAAGGGACAGAACTATCAATAGCCTTCAGGATGAGCTGTTGGATATCAAAGCTCAGTTAGCTGCCTTGAAAGATGAGCATGAGAAGGAGAGAGAGCAGTGGCTGGATGAAAAGAACAAAGTTGTGAGGTATCAGAAACAGTTACAACTCAACTATGTTCAGATGCAGCGCAAAAATGCAACATTGGAAACTGAGGTACAACAGCTAACATTGGAATTAGAGAACAGAGACATGAAGCTGATTGCTCTAGATGAAGAGAGCATGTGTTAACAGTGCACTCTGCAAACTGAATGCTATTAATGATTATTATTAAAACAGACGACTTGACTATAACAGTGTGATGAATCAGACTGCTATAGTTTAATACTTGGAGATGTATGTGCCTGACTTGTTAATATGGATGATGTGTTGACGTTATATTCCAGCTGACAGAACTATTTGTGTTAAATTAGTGACCCCGGTCAATTTTTTAATTAAATAAAATGTATTTTCTAGTCAGAACCACAACCTTCTGCCCTTTTATAAAAGAATACTTCCTACCATGCATGACATTACATTCAAAAACTCAAAAATACATTAATACACAGTAATAAGTTACTATAAAAAAAAGTATTAAAACAATCATTTTTATTAACCATTAAACTCCCTGAACAGTTAATTTGTAAATTTTTATCCCAGTTACATTTAAAATTTGAGAAATTGTTTCTGATGTATATTCAAGTGAGGGACTATAAAAATAAAACTATTTGTTTCCTAAGCTAGCCAAGTTAGCGGCTGGATAGCGAAGTCAATAGTGCGCTAGCCTCACAAGCTGAGGGGCGTGGGTTCAAGCCCACGAAAAGCCACTATAAAAATGTTGTGCAATGACTAACGCTTAGAAAGTCCTCCGCTGACCTGGAGAGGGATGGGCGCCGCCAGTGTCTATTAAGCCCGAGAATATTCGAATGGAAACATTAGAATCCTCTATGACCTCAATAAAAAGAGGTTATGGGACTTAAAAAAAAAAAAAAAAAAAAAAAAAAAAAAGCTAGCCAATTGCCTAAACAAATACAAGATACAAAAACACATTTCATTTTACTATTTGATCAATTTTTTTTAATGAATTATTATTTAGGGTAATTTTAACTATTTAGTTAAAATAACATGAATCAAGTTATAAAAATAATTAAAAGGTGACAAATATAATTTTGAGCTTCAAATAAATATTTTCTGCCAAGTAGCAGTACCCAGAATTGGTTTTGATATTGTTTAATGTTAAAATCAATATTTATTCTAGCATTAATAATTTAAGTCAGTTAGTATGCCTAAAAGCTAAAAGAAAAGTTTAAACAATCTTATAAAACAATTTTTGTTCATGTTCATTTTCTCCCAGACCTCAGAAAAGTGCAGGCATTATATTATTGCAGTAGCTCCTACTTCCAACTTTGGAGCTCTTGTTCAGGAAATGTCAGACAGTAGTAATGGCCTTGACTCGGTTTTCACAGTGATTATGATGTTTTTTTTAAAACATAATCTGCTTCCTTTTTTAACTGTTAAAACGTTACTTAAAAATAATCTGGAAATTTATTCCAATTTGATAAATGTTTTTCCGGACTGATAGTGTGCTTCTATAGCCAAAATTTGTATTGATTTTTAGTTCTTTTCCCCCACCTTTTTAAGTCACCAAGTGTTTCTACCGGAATCTTGTAAGTTAAATTAAATCCACTTCCTGATTAAGTAGAAAGCACTGAAAGCGGCACACTTACTAATTGCTGATGACAATAAATTATTATAATTTTTTTTCCCAATGATTCAATTTTATTTTTATTTTATCCGCTTACCTTTTAACTTCTTAATTGAAAAGTTGGCAACCACAACCTTTATTTGTAAAAACCTATGGGGAAAACTAAAACTTGTAAATAATTTCGGGTTGGCCAAATAAATCAGGTCTAATAACCTAAATATAGTTCAAGTATATGCAAAAACATAATTTAACAAAAAAAAGTGAAATAATTTTATTAATTGATATTCAGTTATTTTGCCAATGATTTCTGGAGTTAAAGTAACTTGTGATGGCTTATGATTCAATAGTGGCTTTCAATTCTTCGGTTAAGAGTTCAATTTTTTTACAGATAAATTCTTTTCATGTTTATTTTATCCTAAAGGATTTTCAATATGTGCTAGGAGGAATAACTCAGCTAGGAAATACATTCACTGTTCACGAGAGGTATGGCTTTTTAAAAATGTCAATGAAAGATTATTTCTAGTAAAGATTATCCAATAATATATCCCTAACTTTCAGCCCACACCTTAATAGTAACAACTACTTGGATAGGTGCAATTTCTTAAACCATACTTTTTCCAGTATTTATGAAGTTATCTTCACATTTCATAATTACATTATAAGATTTTTATTTACTGATTGAATAAAATTTTAGTGAAATGTCTGCCAAAACATTTGTATCTTTGTGAACTGGACATTTTTAAACAATGCTTATACAGACACAATGTTAACATGGAAGTGCAGCTTTGAAATTAAATTTTTTTCAATATAAAATCTAACTTTGTATAAAAGAACCACATTTTTTCAGAATGTCTGTAAATATTTTGCTGACAATATGAAAAGATGATAATTTCTACAGTGTTACATGCTTTTGAATTGTGTGCCTTTGTATTATTTTTAAGATTTTGCTGGCAGAATTTAAACTTACAGAAGCTAATCTAGCAAATACAAAAGTGTGCAATGATTATCAATATACCCTGTTTAAAGGTCACATCTTTTCACAGTGAGATCAAATCATAAATAACCAAAAGGGTTATATTTGTTGCAATGAACTTTTTAGTTATAAATTGATTTATGAAATTATTGAACTATTTTATTTCAAATTTCATTCAATTGCATTAAAGGTAATCTGATTAATATAATATTTAAAATCTAAATTATGTGGATTTACTACTAGTATTGTATTATGGTATAGCATACAGGAATATTTAATCTAGTCATTACTTTGTATATATTACATCATCATAGACTATTACATAATTACATTATTTGTTTCAAATTTATCGATTTGTTTCTTTGTTTATAAAGTTTGTATTTTCTGGAAAGTTGTTTTATATAAGGTTTAAAACAACCCAGTTTTTTTGGGGGGGTTTTAATCCCCGAATAAATAGTCACCCAGGAGTTATTTCCTTAGGAGGCCATAATTAACATTTAAGTTTCCATTAATGCACTGAGAATTGGCGAAACAAAACAACTTTTTAGATACAATGAGGATGGGCAAAGATAATAAAAGTATACTATTAAATAATACTTATTGAAATTTAATTCACTATGATAACCTGCATCATTTCATTAGCTCATTTCAAAATATTTGAAATTGCAACCTTTATTACACTACATCTACAGCAAGTGAGTCTACATAGTAAAATAAGTACCAAAACATATTAAAAGTTTATAGAAGAATGATTTGTATTCTCTAAATGAGAACTTGAGTTCTTTTGGAATCTTCAAACCTAATAATAATTACAATGTGTCTTTTAAAAAAAGTATATAATTATGCTAATTAAATACTATTTAAGCAAAGGAGCTGCCTTGGAATGTGTTCTTTAGAACTGTCACTCACCAATAATTATGCATTGTGTACAAAAATATCTGATGTAGAACTAAAAACAAAGAAAAAGGAATACTGAACAGGTATGAAATTTATTTGACACACATGAAAGGTCAAGAGTGCTTACGCATAGGCGGCAGTGTTTTTCAAATAGACAACTGAAATGCTTTGAACACAAAGCTATAATCAGAAACACAAAAATTATAATTACATTTCAGCTAATAGTTTTTTCATGCCAACAAAAATAGAAATCAAATAGATATCTTTACCTTTAAATTAGTAAGAACATTAAAATTAAATTAAAATTATGTTCCAAAATTACATAGCATGTTTAACAGAGGTAATTATCATGTGTTTAAAAAAAAATTAATCTCCACTAATGTGAAATAATCAAAACTTACAGCTAGCACCAAGTGTTTGATGTTTGAGGGTGAGTCTAAAATAACATTTTTTCAAATGCAAACCAAAAAATTATTAGGGTGTGAAGAGCACTCAAGAAAACTAATCCACACTTATATAACCACACATAACAAAATGAATGATTCTATACTCTATAAAGTGTATCACTCGCATGCATGATAAGATTTCCACTGGGTCTTAACTTTTTGCTAAATAAAAAGGATTAATACAACTAATACAAGCTAACTAACATTTAAATACTTTTAAGATTTTAATAATTAGTTGATCATAAGTTGAAATCTACTTTAATTTTTTTAAACCCTGAACAATTATTAAATACATATTAATTTAGGGCAATTTTTAATGATCAGCTCTAAAAACTAAGTTTTTGAACAAATTTAATAGATTTTATTACTTTAATAGAGATTTTACAACAAAGAATATAGAATTTAACTATCTCTATCTAGGAGTCAATAACAAGATTGACTGTCAAACATATCTTAGAATGAAAATTTAATCTACAAAAAATCAGGAAATATAGGACCAAGATGTACTTAAATAACAAGTTGAAGTAATTAGAGCAAGAAAAGAAGTTTGATCTAGGGATTTAATAATTTACCATAATGTTTGAAAATTCATTTTATTTCCATATTGTGGTTTAAAGTTTAAAGTGTAAGTTATAGAAAAATATTATTAAACAAATATTTTTTAAACCATTCTGACTAATAACTTTGGCTCATTCACTGCCAACGGGAATCACATAATCCAAAGTATCTATTGTATTATCAACATTATATTGATATTTCCTTTACATTACTTAAGCGATTATTATATATCTTGAAAATTTAGTTTCAGAAGCACTTAAAGCAAAACCTTTAAGACACCATTTTTTAGTGTTACTGTGTACATATGCTCTCAAAACATAACTAAACTGAAGCTATCTGACAAGATAATGGTTAATGTCCTTGACTAGTGGAAAAATAAAAGCAAATACAAAAACAAAGTATCCAATCATTTGTCATAAAGATGTTTTTAAAATTTAAGTAGATTCTGAACAGCACAAAATCAAACCATAATAAATCATCATCTGCTTAAACAGATCCTAATCTATAAATACCTTGATTCATCTTACATTAAATTATTTAAATAGAATTTTATGTGCGCACTAATACTTTTGTTTTTAAATTGAGAAATAAGAGAGGCTTTAAATGGTTTTTAGTAATAAAGTTAATTACACTGTATATAATGCATAATTCAAGTAAAATACTAATAATATAATAACTTACAAAAACAAATCCAAAACTTCCAACTGGTGTAGTTGATCAGGTTGATACAAGGTTAGAGTTTCATAACTTAATCAGAATTGTCTGTGTACTCAGTTTGCATATAAAAAGAGACTAATTAAAATGCTAAACACACTTTAAATATTGATTAGCTTATTGTCAAATTGGTACACAACCCTTTACACATTATTTTTCAAAGACTGATAGCTTTATTATTGACCTACACAGGTATGTTACTTTTTAAAATGTTTTATATATGAAGCATTATTTTATTCTTATCCTTTGTCTGCGTGTTTTCAAATAACCTGAGGGTTAATATCCAAATGATATATTGAAAAGCAGGTAGATATTATATTCATAAAATTTTTAAGTAATTTCCAATATCTCACATGGAAGTTTGTTTTTCATCTTAAAAATCTTCATGTTATACAGAATTGGACTGCAATATAAAAATCTATATCCTAAAGATTTATATTTTACAAATCTTAAGGGTATATAGATGAAATTTAAAAAAAACCTTTTGAAAAATCAAGAAGCGCATAATAATTGTCAAGAAGTATGACAAGTGAAGATGATGTAGAATATAATATGAAAATTTCATATAATAAAATGCCATTATTAATGATTATTTAAATCAATTAGTAAATTTAAAAGAAAATTACAGATGCATTTTTCAAGTTGATTTAATTCATGATTCTTTAAAGTTTTCAAGATTTCATAACTGATGTAATTGTATTGACTAATAAATTATATCTAAAGAGATAAGTAAGAGTAATTTTGTTACATAATTCACTACAAATCTTCTTACTTGGAAATTACAATAATTTCAACCAGAGATTGTTTTTTGTGAGATGATGCAAGTAAAATTGTTGAATGGATCAATTTATTAACAGCCTGAAGTTTTATATTAAATTATTAAAATTTGCATCCAATTAATTACCAGATGATATCTTGAAGTAAGCTTCATGCTTTAACTATTAGATATGTTTGCATAAATATTATTAAATATGGAACAAATTTGGAACATTTAAAGACAATAAATAATCCAGTAATAGCTGATACTGATACACACTTCACTCATATAGATGCACAAAAGTATTACAGCAACCACAACAATATACAATCATATGAAAAATATTAATTATATTTTCTCAAAGTCAGACAACCTTTTTTATTTAATACTGTACAGTTGTAAATTCACAATATTTTATCTTGTCAAGCAGTTCTGGGCTGTTTGCAAAACTAATAATTTAAATGTGTCGTCATCAATGTCTGTTTATAATTTAAGTAATAAATTAAGGTAAAAATTTGATCTATCTAAATTTAAGAGCATAAAATATTTCTAAAAAATTGTAATATCAATATTAAATAATAATTGAATATACATTTTCAGAAGGAAAAAACCAACCTTTTAGTTAATCTAACTATAAAATTGGCTCCAAATTTGATCTAAATCTGAGGCTCAAAATAAATTTACAAATAATGCTTAACTCTCAAAAATGTTTCACAGTTTTGGCCACATCATACAGTCTAATTTAATTTGAAACTCTAATAGAACTCCTGACTCCTTGCATCAGATCATCATTTTTTAAAAAAAACAATCCTCTTACTGAAATGAATTGTGAGACTCTTGAAATTTAATTCATACATTTTAATAATTTCTTTGTTTTAAAAATTATGTTTTTAGAGGAAAAACATGTTAGCTCCAAAAGAAGCTCATGAAAGTTAATCAAGACCAACAAGAAATGCAAATGATATATATATTTTTACACTTTAAAAAAAAAAGTAGTCCGCCACAAAACAATAAAAAGGCCCAGGATCTCAATGGCAGCTACAAGCTTAAGACATGAATATTTTACATTTTATTGACTATTAGCAGATCAAAACAATTCCTAGTATACACTAGGAGTCACCTGTAACATCGCTACCATATTTAGAAGCTATACTGCGACCCATGTATTGCCAATATTCTTTTCGAAGTGTGTCATGTTCCTCTGCAAGTTCATTGCATAACTGAAATGGAAGAACAATATTTTTAAGACTAAAAAGGGAAATACCTCTGGAATTTATTAAAACATTATTTACTTAATGTAACAGTTTCTTTATAGTGTGGTGAATTATTTTGTTCACAGTACACTTTTGAACTTGATTATGGTTGTCAGAAGGCTGATCAGACAAATTTTGGCAAGAAAAGTTCTTGTCCTATCATCTCAGATAATGGATTGGACATCTCTAAATGCACAGTTAATCAGGGCTTCTCTGGCAGATTTTTAAATACTTTTTTTTTTTCTCTCAAATCTCAATACATCTAATCTTATTTTTCAAATATCACTAGTAAGGGGCTTATCCTTGGATTAAACTAATGATCATACAAATAAATTAACTTCCTACTGTACATGTATTTATCAAACAGGGAAAAGATAGTAACATAATATTTTAATATTGTATTTAAGCAATCATAACTTGTTGGCTACACAGAAAACAGAAATTGCTCAGTAGTGTAATTAACTTGTGAATAGTCCTACCCGATTTTTCAAATATGTTGATTCTTAAAAGAAATATTTAATATTTGTACTATAAGCCTATTGGAATAGAAAGAGTTGATTCACATTAATTTCAGAACAAAATGATGTACTCTCAAAACCTAGACTGTTAGACTTATTAGATATAGCTCAGGGTGATAAAGGGGACCTAGGTGTTTACAATCATAGGTGTTTACTGTCATACGTGCTCTTATAGTAGTTTTATTACTTGCTTTATACAGTAGATGTTTGTTCAGAAGGGAGAATAAAGATTTATCAAAAGCATCCCTAAGGGTTTATTATACTTGGAAACTTTAACAGATTTGCAATACCACATGTATAGGTTAGATGTGCATTTGTGGTTTATGCATTTTAAATAAAGCTTTATGCTACATGATTTCAAAACTTGTACATTAGAATCACATAGGAGGGGGGGAGGGGAGTTAAATTTTACAGTGGTAGGGGCTTTTTTATATATTATAAATGTTTGAAACAACTTTATATAGTTATTTAGATGTGGGTGTAGAAGTGGGAATTGAAACTTTTTTGGTTTGATCTAGTAAGACAATTAGTAAGACAACATCCCTAAATAGGTGGGTGAGTGAGAGGATTTAGCAATGTCGCAAACTAAATACTTAACTACACAATAAGCGATTTCATGCAACTAAAGATTTTTCTTTTTCATTAAATTATTGGCATCTGGTGGGAAATTTCGTCACAATATTCCTCATTTATTCTATTCATATTATTGGAGCCCATTTTTGAAAAAGAAATTTATTGTGCTACCACCATGACTACTCATTGTAGTTTAAGTATTGAAAGACTAAATCTTCACAAATTTGATTTTTTTTCTCCATAAAATAAGTAAATTTTAATTTTTAATTGCAATAACTATGAAACTATATACAAACTATACTTATTAGCTTTTATCCTTGGATACCCTCTCCAAACTAGTTCATAATTTATATTGATTGTGATAAACAAACTGGCTGCTTTGCCATTGTGGAATATGTTATTTTTATCAAGACATCTTTTAAAAGTTTTTTTTACAAACAATTTATTTTTCATATAAAAATTAAATTATTTAACTGCTTTCTTACTTTTTTTATGTATGCGCTTATTTTGCACTTAAAGTATTTTTTCTTTTTCAGAATTCAAAAAAGTGAAACGTCCAGAACATAGGCAAATAATATATTTTAAATATAAGGTTGTTAAGATCGCTTGGTTTTGAGGACCACTTCCCCGTATGCTAGCGAGCTGAAATTTTGCAGGCAGACTCATGGCGATGTTAAAATGATGTATCGAAATTTCAGATCAAAATCGAATGTACTGTAATTAAATGAATGAATGTTTAGATTATCTCTATGTAGCATGTTAATTTTTGTGCTAGCGTGTCGCGGTGGGTAGTATATTGAACAACCTTTTTAATTCATTCCTGTCGCGCTGTGCAGTGCATATTATATTGACGTTACTTTTTATAAAAATATATTCCCGATTTGTGGGCATTATATTAAACATTTTTACGAGACGAAACATAACTTTTGGATTGTCGTGTGTTGCATATTATAGTGTTTCGTATATCAAGGATTTATAGTCAAAAACTTGTTTTTTTTACAGGTTTAAAAAAAAATTATATCATTTATAGAAAGGAATATTAAGAAAACACTTTGATGTTACGGTCGTATTGGCTGTGGTATTTTGCTGTAACACAACAACAAAAATTAACTCCCGATAATCAGCTTTATCGACTAAATGAAGTTACGGTTAACCGGTCGTGATTAAACGGGACCGGTTAACCGTTTAAAAATTTAGTTACATATATAAATAAACTTACCTGTAATGCTTTCTGCAAAGTTTCTTCTTTTTTAGGCTTTCCAGCCTCTAACATTTCTTCATAGCATTCTATCATGCATGCAATAAGAAATGGTGACCGGATCTGCTTAGAGTACAGATCATGACAAAATTCCAGCACACAGGGGTTATCAAATAGTTTGCGGTCCATAAGCACCCTGTATTTTTTTAACAGAATAAAACTTCATAATAAAAAAAAAACATAAATAAAGGAAACTGATGTTTCAAATTACTAGAGATTAGTTAATCATGACTTCATATATTAAGCTAATGGATACTTCATTCATGTAATTATGCTTTTTGAGACAAACAATTGGAGAAAGTTGCAAATTGCCATAAAATAAATAGTTATACACGATTATGTACAACTCCTCCCTGTCATGAGCCCTAGAGGCCTTATCCTCCTGCAGATTCTGTCATTTACTATTTAACTACTCCCCCTTCACTGCAGTCAATCTCAACACAAGAGGCGATTAGCCCCGCCCACACCCGTCTATTCAGAAAATCCTGATTATACATGATTGATCTACTAATCACGAGAAAGTTTATATTTTCTGTATGTTCCAGGGATGCTAGTATAAATAGGAGGAAAGGGAGCAATGTCACGTGAGAAAGATGATTGGTAGAAAGGAGATCATGAGATGAAGGGAAGAGAGAGTCCCAGAATGCTTAGAGAGAAATCAGGGTGTGAGGCACTAGGAATGTTCTTGATTTGTGTCGCTGATGAGTTTTAATTTATAGAAAGTGTACATACATTCAGTTGCTGCATTAAAGTTATTTGTGTGTACCAAGGACTTCAATCTGGTTATTGTGAGCAAGTGAGTGTTGTTAACTAACGCCTACAAAAGAGAACAGGGTCAAACCAATCTCGTTACAGGTAAGAACAAGGAGAGAAAAAGGGAAGAAAGAGAGTGGAAGATAGAGTCAATACCATTATAGATTGTTGTTAAATGTTAATACTGTTTAAAGAGCTATAATTATCGTGAGTGATCTTATCTTATTTATTTAGTTAATATTACCTGTTTCTTATTTAAATTAAGTTTAGTTAATAAAGTTATTTACCATCATTTAATTCTTTGTACTTATTTGTAGACATTTATTCATATTTATTCAATAAATTTAATTAAATTGAATTTTAATCTATCAAATTAATTTTAATTCATTAAAATTAATTAATTGTTAATTTCGCAGCCCTAATATATATATATATATATATATTAGGGACCGATTAATTTAAATTTAATCGTTAACTTTAGAAAAATTACCGAATAATTAATCGATAATTTTGATTAAAGCTAAAAAAAGATGTATGACGTCTTTCAACTGAAAATTTCAAGGGAAGTAGAAAAAAAAACGGCAATATAATAGTTTTAGAAGATATATTTAAATATAAGTAGTTCAAAATAATGTCAATGAATTAAAATTTTGTTATTGTTAATTAAGTAAAAACAATGTTTAACTTTTAATATAATTTTCGTAATAAAAAGAGCTTATTTTAAAGTTTACACTTTATAAATATTATTTTTAATGGAGAAGTTTTTGCGCAAAAAACCTATTAGATATTGATAATTAATTATTTTTGAACAAATCGAAAAAATTGTTTAAAACAACACAGTAATTTATATCTAATTTTTATCGATTAAAATAATTTTAATCGCTAAAAACTTTTACCGATTAATCGAGAAATTAATCGATAATTTCCGCAGCCCTAATACCTATAGATGAAGCAGCACCTGTTAGTTATGAGCAGTCATTATCACTAAAGAAATTGTCATGTCTATCAATTATTTTCCTTCCTTTAAATTTTCTAATCTGCCAAATTTTTTTATAAATTACTTTTATAATTTGTTACACAACAAAGCAAAATTACCCTTTCATGTAATTCCAGGCACTTTCATTATTTGGGGCTTTTCTGATGAAATCTTGGGCATACCTATTTGAGGAAGCAAAATTTTATTTGTGAAATCCTTGTAAGTAAAAGAAAAATTAAAATGATAACTTATCAGATTTTATACATTTAAGTATTACATTACCTTCCATTGTGTATGAATGTACAGCCCTTCCTGGCTTAAGGGAGTTGAGATTTTATATACTAAGCTAAAAAAAATCGACTGCCATGTATGTTATTAATCTTCCCTACCCACTTGGCTTGAATCAAATTGTTAATCCACACATACCCAGAAATTCCAATTTTTTTCAAGATTTTCACTCATTTAAAGCTATACTTCATGTATTTTTGGAACTTGGACAATGTTTGGATACCTAAGATGCTCGATAGAAGATGACATTTTTCAAAAAGACCAAGAAAATTTTGTTTGACCTCCAGTCTTAAAGAATTAACCAATTAATTTTAACACTTTCGCAATTATTCCCACGGAAGGAATTTTTACTTTGTGGATGACTCTAGCGCCAGGGAAATAAATACAAAACACAAGTAAGCTATTCTGGTTTTGAAATGTTGTTTTGATTAATAGTTGCTTGTATTTTTTACGTGCATAAAATCAATAAGTCCAAGGAAGTTATACATTATTATATTTACTGAAGCATGATTAAACACACAAAAACACATTGGTGAATGGAAAATAATGTATCATTAAGGACTGTTTATTTAATATCTCAAATAATATTACTAATTTTCAAAAAGTAAACTGTTGAGGGAACTTACTTCAATTCTTTTACTACAACATCATCTGTATACCCAGTTGTATTTTTAATCACGAAATGTCTCTGGTTCCAAGCTGAGTTGTTTCTAAGATCTTCCTTTAGGAGTTTATCAACATAATCTAGCTCTTTGTTCCATAGAGAAAACTGCTGAATGCACCATTGCCTTGAAAAAGGAATCCAGAGTAACTTTTATACAAATTTTTTATAAAGTAAAATCTTCAAGCACTGATATTTAGCTAACATTTTAAACAATCAAGATCATCCAGAGTAACTTTTATTCAAATTTTTTAAAATGTAAAATCTTCAAGCACTGATAGCTAACATTTTAAACAATCAAGAGAAAACAGATTATTTTTAATGACTTAACTCTTGTTAACTGTCAATTAATTGATGTTTTTTCATTGAAAATTTAAATATAAAGAATATTATTACCCTTTTTAATAACATGTCTAATTATCGCTATTTGGTTGCAAAAAGTTAATAAAACTATGAAATATATATGAGCTGTTGCGAACCACGATAGGCTACTGGTCATCTGATAGAAATTTTAGTTCTTCCACAGAAAAATCTGGCCATTTTATACATTTAACTTTTTTTTAAAAATTGTTTAAATTATTCAATTTTTTTAAAAATACATCAGCCATCAAACATAAATCAAAAAAGGAATCATTTATCTACAATCTTGAAGCTGAGTCCTGTCATATGTAAAAATGCATATATAAACTAACTGTAAAAAAACAAATTCAAATTAAAAACTTAGACAGGATAAATGTTTGTTTACTTCCTTGCTTAGGTAACAGGATTTATAATATCTGTTGTAAGTTAACGTTTAATGCCCCAAAGCATGGTAATGTGTGCCTCATCTGTAATATAAAAGCGCAGTAATGCGCGGATAGAACTCTCTTTAAAAACGAAATCACATAAAGTAAAAAATCTTCAGTGCGTGAAAGATGACGTATTTGACTTCCTGCAATGGCCGCCATTTTCCTCGCTAGTGTTATCGCTCAATTTGCAAAGTTTTTTTGTAGTTTTTACAGAGGTTTTTTTTTTTGAAGATGCGATTTTGCTACACTTTGTTATAAAAATAATAGTTCTAAACTACAGGTAAAAATAGTTTTAAATTCAAGACGGTCTTTTGGTTACGTAAAATAACCATTCTTATTTTTTTTAATGAAGTCAGTATGATCAAAACAATATAAATACATTTTAGGTAATTTTTTAAATATCATGACCAGTTGATTACAGAAAATCTTTACGGGACTGAGGCGGAAATTTGCCAAAATCCTTCTGGGGCATTAAAAGTTAATAAACGTAAGTAATTTTAATAAATTAATAGGTGCATTTCAATTTTTAAAAAGTGGTCCATGAGATTGTGCATTTAGTTGTCTGTCATCTATATACATAACATTTATTTTAGTTTTTCAACAATTATGGCAGATTTTATTAATAATGAAATCTGCCATTTTTTTTTAATTAATAAGATTTATTTAAATAATTGGATAATAATATCCCGCATTATTGTGTCAAATAAATAGAAAAAGAAGCAAAATTGTTTTAAAATATCTCTATTCTTAAAAAAATATGATTGAGGCATCAGTTTTTTTAATAAAGAGTGCTTTGAACATAAATGATTTTTGATAAATATTTGGTTGAATTTAAATTTTCTATTTATATTAAGCTAATTCTAAGATCAAATAGGAAATTCATTCCCACAATCAACCAAGGAAAAGAACATTCTAATCAGTTATATCCTTATATAAATGTATTAATTGATAACACTGTTAAGTATATGAGCTTACTTACATCTCTACCAGTGTGTCAAGGCTTTTGTTGTAAAAAACTGAAATTTAATAACTTTGTTACTATACCTGTGTTGCCATGCATGGTAGTTTTTTGCATCGTCTTGAAGGATTTTTTCAGTAAATACAAGCTCATCTTTTGCATCTTCCAACCATTCCACAATAACTCGACGATGATGCCTTATAAAAATACAGCAATATTATAAACTGAAATATTTTTAAACACAATTTTTTCTTTTAAAGATTAAAATTTGTTTGAACTTAAAAAATTTTCAATGCACTTATTTCCGTAGACATGAATGTTTTTGCTTTTAACATAATGGAGCTAAGAGGTTCATAAATAAATTATGTTATAAGAAACATTTAGCAAATCAGTTTGAATTCTTTCTGCCACAAGCAATGAGAGAAATTACTGGGTGACAATAGCAATAGACAGGCTCACCCCTAATTTGTGAGACTAATAGGCACATTGCCTTACCCAAATAAGAAAATCCAACAAATTGGCCACTTGGAAATTTCTAAATAGCAAACCAAAAAAAAAAAGCAAAATAAAGTTATTGCATAAACCATTAAGTATGGAACATTATGTATGTTACGAACAGCCTAAATATTCAAACATCCCTTACCAAACTTGATAATTTTTGGGATTATCTTCAATAACTTGTGATATATACTTCAATTCACTGCTTAAGTCTTTGTTCAGCTCCTGTAAGATATTTCTACGATAGTTCCTAAAAAGAACACAAAAATATTTTAAATCAATGAATGCATGTATTATCACCACTTATGTATTTGGGTCAATTTATTTGTTAGCCTTTTCATTGGTACATTTAGAAAACTACTGACTATACATAAAAATACAGAGTATCCACATGACGTCACATGAAATGAATCTAAAGTAGAGATGGAATATATCACAAATTATATACAAGAAAATGCAGTAGCCCTTCTTACCAGACAGAGTAGTTTGCCGGATTAAGTTCTGCAGCTTCTTTAGTAAGACTTAAAGCTCTTTCAGACTTTTCATCAGCAGCTACCACCGCACGAAAATAATCATACACTTCCCGGACTGTTAATATAAAACAAAAGAAATTGAATTTCCCATTTTCAAAAAATTTCTACTTTTCAGTTTTGAAGAACAAATAACGGCTATTCAGCTATGTTATAGTTTGATATTTTTGCCTCAATTACTTAATATTTTATTTAGTTCATTTAAAAATTTGCAATTAATATTCCAGAACCTTAATTTTTTTAACAAAAAGGCTCAATTATAAATATTACTCCAAGAAAATATTTTAATTGTAAATTATAAATATAAAAATTTTCTTTACTGAGACTTAGCATTATACAAGTTTATGATTTGAACTTTTTGGGTTCATCATTATCAGGTTATAATTCTGAGTATTTTGCTATGAGCGGAGCCATTTCATGAACTTTGAGGTGAATGTAGCTTAATGTATCCTATTTGTTACGTGCCTGTGACCTAGGTTAACACTTTTCGCTGTGTAGTTTCAGCAAGCAAATTTGATTATATCCAACTTCTTAACAACTGTATTTTACACTTTCACTTCCAGATTATCAAACAAGTGCTCATGTCACATAAATTGAGTTTCTCTGCATCAACTATTTATCTTGCAATATCAACTACTGTAAAAATGCTTTGACCTTAAAGTCTTAAATTCTTTTTTTAATGCAACTTTTTAAAATTCAATTTATAATTCATTACAATCTTATGCAAAACTGTATCCTAGTAGAGGTTACAAGCGTCATAATCTTATGTTTTTCTTTCCTCTTTTAAGTCTGGCTTTCTTTAACCTACATCAACTTGTTCGTAACCAAGAACCTGACATCACTAAATTGACTGTTGGCAGATTACACAACAGTCTGCATGAATTTCCAAAATGTTTCTGACTAGAAACAGCAACAACAGGACATTCACGAGCTGGGACAAAGGCTATCATCCTACTAAGTAGTCTACAACAGTGATTCTCAAAGTGGTGGTCCGCGGATCATCAGCTGCGGGTCCGTGGAATTTATCAAAAAAAGAAAAGCCTTTAGTTGTAATTAAGTTTGAGAACCATTCACAGAATGTATAACATTGTTTTTGTCATACTGCATGGTCTGAGGTCTGCTATCAATATATTATAAGGATGACTAATTACGACTTGAAGGAATAGATTTCTGTTCTACTTAATTACCAACTAATGCAACTAGTTCTGAAATATTTTAGGCAATGACATATTGTTGGCAAATGTTAGATAGAATTTAAATATTGTACAGATGGCCCTGAGGTCATGTCTGAGTGGCATTCTGGAGTTGTCAACAAAATTATTGAATTAGCGCCAGAATGCAAGTTAACCCACTGTTTTATTCACTGTGAAAGTTTAGCCACCAAGCAAATGTCAACAGCACAAAACAACGTAGACAGCGAAGTAGTAAAATATTTTGAACTATGTCAAGACAAGGCTTTAAATGCAAGAATATTTTCGATATTGCCTCAACAACTACGCAAATTAAATTTTTTTTAATCATTCCTTAGCAGTAGGCGAAGTAAACAAAAAGTGAAGTCGTGCATATTATTTATATACAGGAATATGGAGAAAGTGAATTGAAGTCACTGTTAGTCTTGTAAACTGCCCTGCATCTTAACCGTAACACAACAAAATCGAAATCCAGGTAATAAGCTAATTATGGGCTTATTGAAGTTGCAATTAACCGGTCCTTATTAAATGGGACCGTCCTGATCCGAGGACCGGCTAACCGTTTAACGTTAGTATGTATGTATATATGTATGTGTATGTATTTTATAGCTGACTAAACCATTCATCCGATCGCCATGAAACTTCAGGCAATAACAGATGGCAACTGGCAAAAAAAATTTTTGAATATTGACACCAAAATGCTTTTTTTCCTTTATATTATATGACCTATATAAAAATTTGTTTAAGCGTTAACTACTTTGAAAATGAATGGATCTTGGCCAAACTTAATACACAGAAAGTTGATAGCCCATATTAAAACATTATAGGGCATTGAACTCCTAGTTTCCATTCCTTCAGGGCCGGGGGCCAAAAATCTTTTTTTTTCTTTTCGCAAAACTTTATTCCCATTATGATTTGACACAATCTTTATAAATATTGACAAATGATATGTATTATAATCCAGATTGAAATATACAAATATTTTAAAACTCAAATCTTGCACCATTAGGCCCGGGAGCCCCTTATGTCGTTTATTTGCTAACATAACTTATATACAAAATGTTTAATAAGCATAAGCTACAGGGAAAATGGATGAATCTTGACCGAGTGTGGTGTATAATAACATATGTCAATTATTATCCAGATAGAAAATAACAGTTATTTTGAACTCTACATATTGCACAGAGTAAGCCTTGAGTCTGTTTCATTTCGTGTTCTCAAACATTTTCCAACAATGAAAGGTGTGTTAAGGCTCACAGGACAAATAGACATACATTAAATTTGTAACAATTTATTTATACAGATGACACAATGTAAATTAACCGTTATCTTAATAAGTTTCCTTGATTGCTTTTCTTGCAACGCACCAAGGTGTAAGCTAGTATTATAATAAATTAGGTTTGCGGAAATTAACTAAATTAATCTTTTAATCGTTAAAAATTAATTTGAGTGATTAAAAACTAAGAAAATATTTCTAATATTTTTTTTCTCCAATTTATATAGTTTGTTACTTACGCACTAACCCCCTGTATTATTTATTTAGAAGTAAATACGTAAACAAAAATGTTTTTCTTCCATATTTCTTGCATAGCAGAATGAATTTGCTGTGTTATGTCACAAAATTTGGGAGCCATGGAATTACTGCGACTTAACCGATTTCGCGAAATAATGAAGTTATAATTAATTAAAATTAATCCATTAAATTTTTTCCTAATTAATTAAACAAAAAATTTTTAACCAGCCCAAAATAAATAATTATCCCACATTTTTGTTAACAAATTTTACTTTCTTACAAAACTACATTATTTATAATCTAAAGACATGAAGAAGCCAGAAACCAGAAACTTTTTATCCAGGGGATTTGGAAAGGACTTTGGAAAATGGGTGTTTGCACCTGCAAGCTCATTTGTCGTCAAATGATGGAGTTATCGTTATTGAATCTATACAAATACTTATCGGAATAAAGGGGTCGTCCATAAATTCATGCAATTTTGGCCTATTTTTCAACCCCCTCGTCACACAAACTTAGACCACCCCCAATATATGACATCACAAAGCATTGTTTTCGAATCACTTTTTTGTCATTTAAGTGTTTATTTGGTGTAAGGCTGCTCTCTAATATCGTAACAAGCTTTAAACCATGTAAAACAACATTTAAATAAATTGTTAACAATCAAATATTTAAGTGGGGTAATCCCTTATTTCGACGCTTCAGAAATCAGAAATAAAAAATTATTTATTGCTTCACAATTAGTTTTTTGCGTGTTTTGTTGAGTTTGAAGGGGGTTTTTAACTTTAAAAAGAGTTTTTAAAATGAGACCTCCAACAAGAACAATGGCGCCGTACGTGTCAGAAGATAGTGAAATATACAAATTTTTATTTCATGCAAATCAAATAAGAGTATTTTTTTCAACAAAAATACACTGTTTTAATTTGTAAATAGATTTCATAATAATTATAAATGAGGTAAGTAAAAAAATTTTTTTAATGACTTGAAAAATAAAATGCGTCGAAATAAGGGATTACCAATAAGTGGAACTTTTGTTTAAAGGTTAGCATTTTGATGTGACATCACATTCTCCTCCCCCTCCTCACAAAAGTGTGACCCACCCCTTTTTTAAGGGGCGTGACATCATTTATGGACGGCTCCAAAGGCTTTTTTATTTTTTGACATTTATTCAGACTTAGGAATTGAGCTCCAACTACTGTTGTGCACACCAGCGTCAAACTGCTCAAGACGGTCGTTTTCAGCACTAAACAGAGTAAAGAATTACTTAAAAGATCTCTAATGTAATATATTATATAGAGAGTCAGAAATAATGCTGTCAATTGACTATGATGTCGTCATTAGATTTTACTAAAGGAATTTAGCTAAAATTAGCTTAAAAAAATGGAGAACATATTCAGTATCCAATTATCTTTAAATTTTAAAAAGATATGCCCACATTTAATCAAGAAATCACACAGAAAAATGCAATTATTCTTACACACATACACATTGTTTACATTTTAAGGTGGACAAAAAAGTGGGGTAAAAGCGAAGTATGTCGACCGTGACGTCACGGTCATGGCGGCCTTCATTGTTGTTATAGCACGTCCTTTAAAAAGCTTTAAAATTAAAATTCTATGGCTATACCTAACCCAAACCCTAAAATCTTCAATTTTCCGAAAATTCTAAAGCTATACCTAGCCTAACCCAAACCTTAAAACCTTTCATTTTTTATAATCCTTTTAGAATTTATACAACTTTCTTTTCCAGCAACCGGTGGCGTCGAGACGTCACGGTCGACATACTTCACTTTAGCCAAAAGTGGAACAAGATATATTCACATATTCCTGCAAGTGAAAGGACTTTTCAACTAGTGATAGCGCCAAATGAAAAATGATTTATCCGTGGCCAAGGTCCAAGTAACATTACAGTCACAGATATTTTTTTGTTTTAATTCAATTCATTTTTTTGGGGGGTGGGGGGGGGGGGGGGGGGT
>MUZC01004496.1:369093-380364 GCA_002072015.1 Radix auricularia | reverse complement strand
TGGGGGTTAACTGACGAAGGCGTTTTTACATTGGCATTTGAAAAAGTAAGGACCTTCATTGACGTTTAAGTAGAACTTTTCGAAGGTAAAATTATTACAAAGTGATTATTCGCATGGTTTTCCCGTGCATATAATTTATAAAATTATTCGCACGGGTCGGGTCTGGTCGTCCCGCATGCGTACTCCCAGCGGCTGATAACAAAATAATAGCCAATTTCACTCAATTTAGGCTAAATTGTGCAGTTATATGTTAATAGTACTAATATTTAAATGTTTATAGTACTAATACTAGTTACAATTTAATGATTGATGTCTAATCAATGATAATTGGATATAAGTTTGAATAATCGCATAAACTTTCAAGTTTCTTTAGACTAATGGATAGTCAGCTAAAGAGTTAGTGAGTGTTATTATTGGTTAGGGGATCGAATCCTGATACAGTCTTTTTTTCTTTTTTCTTTTCTGTTGTTTTTTGTTGTGTTGGTTTTTGTTTTACAACCACAGTGACGATGCTTGCAAACACTCAAACAGGCTTTTTTTTTCCAGGTACAATTTTTTTTATATCCCATGAGTGAGTCACTGTTACTACAAGTGTTACTACTGAACTGAAGTTACTAGTTACTGTTATGCTTATACTCATACTCAGTTCAGTCTTACTTACACTTACAGTACAGAACAGAGTACGGACTCTCACTTTTTAATTTTTTTTAAATGATGCTTTACCATCATAAAGTCATAAAGTCTTTCACTTTAATTAATAAAATGATTAATTATAAATCATTAATAATTAATTAGCGAACGGCGGTATGCAGGTCCGCTCAGACTCAGATTCTTGCTCAAATACTATTACTATCAATATCAGTGACAGCAAAATTAGTTTACCGTGCAAAAAATGATAATGTTTGATATTTTTTGTTCAAAATCTCATAATCATAGTCATCTTCATAATTTGTGGCCATTGGTCATTGACTCATTGAGTCACAGTCACAGTGACACTGTCTGTCAGTGGGTCAGTAACTAAATTAATATTGTCGTAATTTATATTTGTTTTATTTGCGCAGGCTATTAGGTCTAATAATATTTATTTGACTCAATTAAACAACAATTAAATCAATTAACAGTAGACAGTGTCCTAAAACTTAAATAATTAAATATCAACTATACTAATACTGTACATTATCTTAATTATTACACTTTGTAGTTAGTAAGTGTAGATTAGCATTTCAAAACCGTGCGAATAATTATCGGCACGGTCGAACCGTGCGAATAATTTTCAAAATTATCGGCACGGTTATGACGTCAAAACCGTGCGAATAATGACTGACTGACTGCTGAAATTATGCTGACTGTACTAAAATCACAATTATGGATCAGCACTTGATCCGTAAAAAAATAGCTAATTGGATATACATTTATCCGTATATGCGATTTGAACAACCGGGTCTGGACCATCGTCTTGTGGAACAGGTTTAACATCTTTCCATTCTGGCCTATCTTTAAATGGAACCCACGTGTCGTGAGAGCCTGCATCGTCTGGACTACCCTCCGACATTGTTGTTGTTTTTCTTAACCGGAAGTAGAAACTGTAGAGTAACTTAAAAGGTAGTGATTATCGCCTCGTCAGGACGACCAAATATGCGGCTGCATACGCGCTCGTCCACTTCCGGTTATTGCTATTCTTGGTAACATTGTTTATAAAATGATGTTTATAAAATTGAAGAGTTATAAGTATTCACTTCGCCTTTCATTGAACCTCCGATTCTATATGTGCATTCAAACAATCTCTCAAATCTATCACTAAACCTAACCCAAACCCTAAAAACTATCACTAAACCTAACCCAAACCCTAAAAGCTATCACTAAACCTAACCCAAACCCTAAAAAACTATCACTAAACCTAACCCAAACCCTAAAAACTATCACTTAACGTAACCCTAAAGTCTATCCCTAAACCTAACATCAAAACAAACCATTAAATAAAAAAAAAATCTAATTCATTATCAATTCATGTAGTATTGTTTAAAAAATTTAAAGAAAATAGGCATCAGTAAGGAATCGAATCCCGGACCTGCGATGTAGCGTACTAACTTACTATCAATACGACCACACAGCCACATTCACCAATGAAATTTTTAACCTTATAAAAAAATGTTACCAAGAATAGCAATAACCGGAAGTGAACGAGCGCGTATGCAGCCGCATATTGGGTCGTCCTGACGAGGCTATAATCACTACCAACTTAAAAATGTGTAGTGCATTTAAAATTTAACTTGTCAGATTTGTCACGAATAATCTAGCATAATATCAGAAACACAGCCACGGAATCTAATTAGATTTTAATTTATAATATAATGATGTTCCCATTAAATTAATTAATTTCATATTTATTGTTTTGCTAAGTGATTTTGATCAAGGCAAGACATTTTTTTTTAATTACTAATGAAATTATGGCTAAAACCAAATATAATTATTTCACGAGCGCAGAAAGTCAAGTCCCAAATTAAACAAAGATTTTGACTATAAAGTTTTGATTATGTTCAAACATTTATAGACTGAAAGTGACTGAACTCCCCTTGCTGATGCTGTAACCCCCCCCCCCCCCAAAAAAAAAAAAAAAAAGGTGGGGGGCGCTCCCCGGGCTTGGTCATCGATGGTTGGACTGAACTCCAGGGACACGTGGAAGTGAACAATAGATAAAAAAGAATCTCCTGAAGCGGTGGTGAAGAATTGGCCATACTCTATGAAAACCTGCGTCCAATATAAGGCAAACCTTGAACTGAAACCCTCAGTGAAAACGGAAAAAAGTTCGTCCAAGAAACAATTGACGCAAGTCTATGGCCCATGGTGGATTAAGGAAGGGGGGGGGGCTGAACGGGCTAAAGCCAGGGGCCCCCGACAGTTTGGGGACCCCCAAACTTTTTATATTTTATAATAAAAGTGTAAAAATGTTTGCACGAACCCCTGAAAATAAAATAAATTAATAAATATTATCTATTAAACTGATCGCGATTCAGACCTGATAGTATTAATAATCGAAAAACTTGCTTTAATTGGCTTACTTGGAGAACATAGTATAAAATATAGTTTATATTTTTAAAATTTCTCAATTTAGACAAGCTCCGCTGGCCGTGTGTGCAAAGAGCATAGGTTTGTGATGAAGGCAGTGTCGGGATTGATTCCCAGACGTGGAATGTAAAAGTTTTTGTTTTTCATTTTACGCTCAATTGTAACATACCCGCGAACACTTCAAACAGTTATTTCTTCGTGTTCGTTTTTTTTTTCATTATTAATATTTAATTACAGTCTTATATTAGCTGTTAGCAATCATTTTATTTTAAGGGACGCTGGCTGGATAGGGCCCCCGTTTGATTGCAGCCCGGAGCCCCGTGCAGTCTTAATCCGCCCCTAAAGCAAGTGTTATATTTAGAGGCACGCATCAAGAGATTAGGCAATACTGAAAGATGATGGCCTAGGATATGGATGCCTAGAGGACTCTTGAAAGGATTGGAGACTTCGAATGCTGCTCCTCGTGGATGATTAGGCTATACAACACCAACACAAATAATGATGTCACATAATGATAAATTGTTATTTTCATTATGGCAATTATTTTGATTTTATTGAAGTTGCGTTTAATTTTAAATTGTTTTATTTTAAGAACATCCAGCGATTTGCAAAGATTTTATGATTTGGTATGTCCCATAGCTTACTTAAAAAGAAAAGGACCAAAGAGCTCAATTGTTCTCTTAAAAGTTTTAAAGTGTTATAAAATAATATTACTATATACTTTTAAGAAATAAATTAACATAGACACAAGTTTGAACACAAATAGGGACCGTCCATAAAGTATTTCCCGCGCCAAGTGGGGGAGGGGGTGTAAGAAAGTGCCGCAGTTTGTGTCAGGGGGGAGGGGGTCAGGCCGTGTGTGACGTCACACACTTATTTATTTACTTATTTTTGTTCTTTTTTTTTAAATTAATAGATTTAATAACTTTTAAAAGGAGTTTTTTGTTGTTGTTGTTTTATTTGTTTTTGTTGTTGTTGAAACAATTGAATTAGTTTTAAGTGAAAATAGCAGGAAAATAATTGAATTTCTCTTATTTTGTTGATGAAAATAATTATCTAGTATGACAGAGACATCAAACAAAGTAAACATAAAATATGCATAAGACAAAAACAATATTAATTTATAATTTGTTTGTTTTTCACTAAATAATATCAGATAAATTGTTGGATAAAACTGGATATTGTTGCGTAAATACAGTTACCGCAATACTTGAACTATCATGTATCTAATATATAAAGCTGAAAGTTTGTCTGTTTGTTACCAATACAAATCCACACCGTTGGACCCAGAGTGGTGAAATTTTGCATTGAACCCCAATTTGACCCGGAAAAGGTCATAGGCTATGTTTCAACCCCAGGTGACCACCCCTGGGGTCTGGGGACCCATTATTTTGCTTTTTCCTTATATGAGCTATATAAAAAAATGAAAATGACTAATTCTCCTATTTTGCGAGAGGTAAAAGCATAAAACTTTGGGTAGTTGTTAAATATACTTCTACGATGGTAACAGGTGAAAACAATATTTATATTATCACTTACTGGGGTCCGGGGGCCCAAATTTAGTTTTTTCTTATATTAAAAAACTGGCTCATCACTAATTATCCAACTCTCCATGTAGGTAGAAGCATGACACTTTGGTAAATTGTTGAGTAGCCTATCAGAACGATTATTGGTGTTAAAAAAATTAAAATCATAAAAAGTGGGGCCCGGGGGCCCAAAAACTTTTTTTTTAAATACTGAAAATCGCTACTTATCCACTTTCCAGTGTAGATAGAAGCATGAAACTTTTAGAATTTGTTGTGTACACTTCCGCGATGGTAACATGTAAAGAAATATTTAAAGTATCACTCATTGGGGGTCGGGGGCCCAAATGTATTTTTTCTTATATAAAAACTGACTCATCACTTATTCTCCAATTTCCCGTGTAGGTAGAAGCATGAAACTTTGCAAAGTTGTTGAATAGCCTATTGTGACAATTATTGGCGAAAAATAATTTTAAATATCACACTCATGGGGGCCGGGGGCCCAAAAGCGTTTTTTNTTTTTTTTCTTATATTTGTTGTCTGTCTGTCTGTCTGTTCCCTAATAACTCATGATCCAGACAACCCAGTAAAGTGAAATTTGGTAAACGTACACACAATCATATGGGGAAGGTTCTTAAATAGGTTTCATTCCATAAATTCACACACATGGGCGCCGGGGGCCCAAAAACTTTTTTCCTTATTTGAGCTATACAAAAATGAAAATCAACAATTTTTCTATTTCTCGAGGAGGTAGAAGCATGAAATTTTAGGATATTGTTGAGTACACTTCTGCAATGGTAACAGGCAAAAATATATTTATATTACCTCTTTCTGGGGGCTGGGGGCCCAAATGTAGTTTTTTCCCTTATATGAACTATATATAAAAACTGAAAATCACTAATTATCTTATTTTACGGATAGACAGAAGTATGAAACTTTGGCAAGTTGTTAAGTACGCTACCCCGACGATATTTTGCGAGAAAGAATTTTAAACTTCCCACTCATTAGGGGCCGGGGGCCCAAAAGTAGCTTTTTCTTATATTAAAAACTCACTCATCACTAATTCTCAAATTTACCGTGTAGATAAAACCATGAACCTTTTGGAAATTCTTGAGCATACTCTCCCGCCAATAATAGCAATCGTTCCATAAATTCCCACTCATGGGGGCCGGGGGCCCAAAACGTTTTTCCCCGCTTTATTTGAGGTATATAAAATTGAAAATAACTAATTCTCCTATTTCCCGATTAGGCAGAAGCATGAAATTGTAGGATATTGTTTAGTACATTTCCTAAATTATCACAGGAGAAAATATATTTCAATTATCACTTTCTGGGGTCCAGGGGCCCAAATGTTTTTTTCCCTATATGAGCTATATAAAAATGGAAAATCACTAATTCTCCTATTTCCCGTGTAGGCAGAAGTATGAAACTTTGGCAAGTTGTTAAGTACGCTACCCCGACGATATTTTACAAGACAAATTTTTAAATATCCCCCTCATGGGGAGCCGGGGGCCCATATGTAGTTTTTGTTTTTTATTTATATACGCTATATAAATACTGAAAATCCCCCATTCGACTATTTGCCGTGTAGGTAAAAGAATGAAACTTTGGGAAATTGTTAAGTACACTTTACTAACGCTAATTTGCAAAAATAATTTTAGAATCCCCATTCTTGGGGGCTAAGGTCCCAAATGTAGTTTTTTCTTATATTAAAAACCGTATTATCTCTAATTCTCAAATTTACCGTATACGTACAGACATGAAACTTTTGGAAGTTTTTAAACTCTCTCTCCCCCAAAAAATGGAGAAAAAGTCTCTTAAAATTCTCACTCAGGCCGGGGCTGCTGTGCCAAAATATTTTTTTTTCTTAAATAAGCTGTATTTCACTTCTCCAATGGTAACAGGTGAAAACATATTTAAATTATCTCTCTAAGGGGGCCGGGGCCCAATGTAGTTTTCTTATTTATATGAGCGATATAAAAAGTGAAAATTACTAATTCTCCTATTTCCCGTTTAGGTAGAAGCATGATACTTTGGGAAGTTGAGCAATACATATCCGCAATGGTAAGAGGAGTAAAAAGAACTCACTCCCCTGGGGGCGGGGCCCAAATGTATTTGTTCTGATATAAAAACAGACTCATCACGTATTCTCTAATTTTAGGTGACGGTAGAAGCATGAAAGTTTGGAAATATGTTGAGGAGGCACTCACGACGAAAATTAACAAATAAAAGTGTTAAAACTCCTGCCCATGGGGGGCCGGATGCCCAAATACGTTTTTTCCTTACATGGGCTTTATAAAATTTAAAAACCACTAATTCTCCTATGTTCGAGTATGTAGAAGCATGAAATTTTCGGAACTTCTTGAGTACACTTCTGCGATTGTAACAGGCGAAAAAAATATTTATAACACTTCTTGGGAGCCTGGTGCCCAAATATAGTGTTGTTTTTTAAAACTCATATAAGCTATATACAAATTGAAAATCTTTAATTCTACTATTTGGAATTATGGGAATTCGGAAAGTTGTTAATTACACTACCACGATGGTGCAGTCTTAACTGGTGTGCCAGAGTCTTGGGATTGCTGGTATAGAATTGAAGACACTATGCTTTTCGGATAGGCAATTGTATTTGACCTGCTTCAATATAAATGTTTCCTTTTACTTCATGTCAATAAACAGTATGTAGGCCTACGCTTCTACAGAAAACCTCATTTAAAACCCGTGCGAAGCCGGGTACTTGCCTCTAGTTATAAATAAAAACAGCAGTGTCAATGTGTCATACTCAGTAATTCATACAAAACGATAAAAACTCATAATTAATAGTAAATTTTTAGTAACACTCCACCGATCGACTCCTATGTCCTGTATCAAAGACTCAAAGCCAACGTGGTTATATGCAGGGGCAGAACCCAGGTTCCCCCCCCCCCCAACAAAAAAAAAGTTATGTAAAAATCTATTAGGAAAAAACAGTTTTTATTAGAAAGTTATAATAAGGGGTTGTCACATTTTTATATTAGAAATAAAAAGCTTCAATTTCTTTAGTAAAATTGAAGTTTTGTTATTCCTCATGGCACACACTTTCATGATTCATGTATCAATTTTTGTCAGCCATGCCATGCATGCTGATTGGCAAAAATAGGCTTAGATTAGACAATATTATTAATCGTAATTAATGTTTCATTAAGTTTACTTTAAAGACACCACTTTAGCATATTGCATTAAGATAGTTCTAAACAAAGTTCCAATTAATGATATTTATTTTAGACAGGGTGACATCGAGTAATCTTGAATAAATAAAATGATATTCAATTCTTTTTTTATAACCCGTGAGGTAAATATCCCTTGCCAGACAATGTCATATGAGATATTTTAAATACTCTAATTTAAAGGCAAATTTTTAATGTCCAGTAGATTGGCTGGTGTACGAAAATCATATCTGTTTTCTAAACTCTTTAAAACTGCCAAAATGTATACAGTAATCTCTTCTTATGAAGAAGAGAACTTTCTTCTCAAATGTTTTTCTACACAACATAGATATATATTCGCTTCGATCACATTAGCTCTCTCTTCATTGATTGGAAGGTTCAATTAAAAGGATGGAGTCTTCACATAAAATGTTAGTAAATGTCAAAGCATCCTTTATGTACTCTATTAGTTTCTCTTTGAGTAGCCTCTACAATTTGTTTTAGCACAATACTTTAGTAAATATGTAAATAATTTCGGTCATCATTGACTTACAGTAAATGTTTCCAAATGCCAAAAATACATTGGAAAATAAAAAGAGTTAATTGCTACTTACAAAGTTCCTATGTTTGTTCATGTGTTGAGCTTTTCGTCTGCCTCTATCAGTGTTTTCTATAGATTTCATACAATATTTTGTACCCTGAAGTCTGTTATTGCCTTGCTTGAAGAAGCAATTAGATATTCCCAAGGGTGAATGGACACAAAAAAAAAAAGAATGTGTAACAACGTTCTAGTGTACTACTAAAAAGTTCGTTTCAGTTAAAGTACCATGTAAACAAATAAGGTTTAATGAACTGTTTGAGCGAGATTTGACATTCTGCGTCTTTCTTGAACTCCTGCATAAATTCAGTCTTATGTATCAACACAATTTTGGCCTCTGCTGTACATCATTTTAAAAGCATCCATTATTTAAAATCATTTCAGATATGTCGTATGCAGATTCACTTTTGCTTTTGTAAAATCTTTGAAAGATTTTAAGTCTACTTTTGTATTTTCAATCTTTACTATATCACTCAAGTGATCCATATGTATAAACTATATGAACAGCTATCAAAGCCCTTGAACAATATTTGGTACCTTGTTCCTGAAAGATGATTTTCGTGAACTAGTTCTTACATAATGTTGATGACAGGGCCAGTACATTACTTGTTTCGTAAAAATTATGTAGGAGTCCTCGTAAAAATATAGATCTTCTTTTGAAATAAACATCTATAATAATAATAATCTCTAATAATAAGTATACATCATTGTCACGTTCTCATCCCAATTAAGCCTCTTGTTCTTTAGTACACTATCATAAGTATCAGAAGATTTTATAGCCAATAAAAAGCTTTGAAAGAAGAACATTCACATGTTATTTGATAGTTCCTTTATTATTTTTAAAAATTAATTTCATATTTGGTTTTTATTTTATTCCCATGAAAACACCACCTTCTTGTAAAATTTTCCTTGTTAGACACTATCAACGACTAGGAATTGGCCGCCCCTAGCCAAGTGGCGCCCGGGGCATTCGCCCTCTTGCCCCCCCTCAATACGCCACTGCACCCCTTTCCCCGAAAAAAGCATTTGATTATAAAGAAAAGATACTTTTATTAGACAAAGAAATAATAAGAGCTCTATAGGGGCCGTCCATAAAGTGCTTCACGCTAATATATAATGAAGTCAAAAGTCAAAAATGAATAAAGTGAGTAAAGTAATATTTAGTAACAATATAGGGGGAGGGGGGCCGGCTATGTGTGATGTCACACATTTTTTCCTAATTTATTTTTGTAATTTTTTTTAAAAAGAAGAATTTAAATATTTTTTTTTTTAATTAAAAAAGTTATGAAACTTTTGAATTAGTTTTATGTCAAAATAGCATGAAATGCGTACCTCCTGAATGAAGTGAATATGATGTTCATAAATCTGAATTGGATGCAGCAGGACTGATATCGAACGATCAGGAATGGTTTGACAATGATGTTCACACCAGCCAATATTTCACTCAAATATCAGGACATAAAATGAATGATATGTTTTAAATAAAATTAATGTTTATTGCCTAGTAAATTCGGGGATTTTTGTTGATACTGAAAACTCTGAAATCCCGCCAGTCCCGGGAAAGGCGAAAATCTGCTGTTTGAAACAGGCTTCAGCAACAATTTGGTAAAAATGCTGCAAAAATAATTATACTCCATTATGACGTAGAAATAACTCCGAAGTCTGCTATATAAGATGCATAAAAATGTATTATTAGGTTCCTTTTTGTTTGTAAGAATTTACATTTGAGGAATGGGGGTATCCATACTAAAACCTTACCACCTCCTTCTTGCTTGTTATTGTAAAAAGTAAAGAAAATTAACGCAATTTCCACGATCCACTGTTATGTCAGAGCACTGGTTTTAGGGCTTCAAGCTTGGACTAAACAGTTGTTACTATTTTTTTTTTTTTTACAATTTTAATCCATCCACCAGGTGTCGTGCCTAGAGGCGTAGGCGGGCATGCGTCTTCACTGCTCTCTGTCTTTGGTATTCCCCATTAGCTCCGCTGGTGATTATGCCCCATGCCATCTTGTCAGTCAATCCAACATCTTTTCTCTCTGTCTGCCTCGATCCCTATTGCCCTCTATCTTTCCTGTTTTACACTGTTTTCTAATTTTAATACAGCAGCGTGATACTGGTTTTTTATAGCAACAATTTCAAGAAAACTTATTTTTAAAAAAAAATAATAATAAGGATTAATTAATGATAAAAATAAAATATTAAAATCACAATAATTCCTAAATCCTATTTCAAACGTTATGTTTCCTTGAGCAGTTGATTATAGATTCAGAATAACATTTTAAATAAGAAAACGCCATTTTTAGGCTTTAACTTTCTGTGAAGAAAATGTAGATTCACTACTTAAGAACAATCTCGATCTAAGGACACCCTCCAGTCCCCATTATGTTCCTTATTTGGGGGGGGGGGGAGTGGGGGCTATACGCATATTTTATATAATATCTAACAGCTTGGTTTAGTTCAAGTAATCTATGTTTTTATTTTTCTGTTTCAACCAAATGATGTGCTACTTTTTCCAAGTATGTTCAAACTATTTATGTGAAACAGTGAAACCACTTTATGAAACAAGACAGAAAAGCCTCGAGGAAAATTTAAAATCCGTGAGTTTATAATATCGAGTAGGCGAAATTTATGCTGCACTTATCGACGGCGCAGAGCAAAGTAGTGCTCCAAAAGGTCGAAGTGAAACAAAGGAAGTTGCTAAGTTTCTTGACAATAAAGACATTATTTCAAATTTTGTAGCCACCAAAGCTCGCACAATTTGCTTGGGGGCCGTCCATAAATGACGTCACGCGATTTTTGCCGATTTTTTACCCCCTCCCCCCCCTACGTCACGCGTCGTCACAAAATCGTCGACCCCCCCTCAAAAAGTACGTCACAAAACTTTGACCCCCCCCCCC
>MUZC01004496.1:337594-361628 GCA_002072015.1 Radix auricularia | reverse complement strand
ATACACACATTTTTAGAGGTGGCTAATTGCCCAGAGTTATTTAAAAGAATAATAGACAAATGATTTGAAAAATAAAGATGATCAAGTAATACTAGAACGTCACACCGAAGTATTGGAACAAAAATTCACTATTGACGTTTTTGAGTATCACCTGTGGCTAGGACTTACACGAAATTTGCGATTTTTATGTGTGCATTATAATGATTCAAAAATATTATTACCGAATTTTGTCGGTAGCCTTTATTAAGTTTTCAGCAGAAAATTTAACAAATTCAATTTGCCAATGATTGTTAATTTATTTTTAAAAATTTTAATTGACTTTTAAAATATATTAAAAGAGATTTCAAATGGGATTACTTTTTGTGTAGCCGTCTCAAGAAACACAGAACATGCCAAAACTAAGGCACACAAACATTAGATCACACGCTCTAACGATGAATGTCTTAGCTTGGGTTGGAGTCACTAGATAGTTGTTTTTTTCTATAACATAAATCAACGTGATCTGTGGAGATCTGGGTTGGTTGAGGTGAGGCGCTCGCTTAGTTAGTTTCAGATTCGTGTATAGGTCTGCCCTTGAATTAGTTAGGCATACAGTCAATTATCTTACAGAATGTAAGAGCCCAGAAGACTGAAGGTGTAGCTGAAATGTGAGCTTTTTTATTGGTGGCATGGGCCAGGAAAGCGCAAAGAGTCATTTGTTAGGCGTGCACGAGACTAGCTAATGAGTAGATTGCTTCAGGACGGGCACGTACTGTCCATTTATGCTGTCTTTCGAGTAATGGTTTAGTGAACTATGAGGAAGACTGTGTAGGACACCTGCATGGTCTAATGAGGTAATCTAATGTAATAGTCACGTACTGGGAGGCCTGAGGGAGTTATGTATATTTTTAAGTTGTACGATCATCAAGTAATCAATGGAAAACTAATTTAACCGATAATCAAAGGAGTAAGTGAGGCATAAATGGGTTTTTGGGGCTATAACCCGAGTAGAGAAGAGATTGCAATTTAGGGTAGTGAGTTGTGTGGGAAATTCATTACAGAATTAGACAGAAAGAGTTAAGAGATTGGCTAGTCAAAATTCAAAACAGAAGTGGACATTATATGTGCTCATTCATTTTAATATTCTATTGATTTTATCATGGATCCGTGTATAGTTGCGGATATCATGGATTATGTTGAAAATAAAAAGTTCACAGCACAAATTACGTATTCCATGCACAGTCAAGTCCTCATGCTTATAAAATGTATAGAGTCTACACAACAAGTGTCTTACAAAATTGTAATCATTTTTTAAGAATAAAGAATGCTTTTAAAGAATACTTTGTAACTGTAATTGTAATTGTTGCTTAATTCTAATCCTCGAAGTATTTTATGTCTACTAAAAAGAAAAGTTTAACTTGAAGTTAGTTGTGATTTTTTTGTGCTCACCCTGATTAGTCTAATATTTTAGAAATGTTCGCAATATAATATTGTAACATCAAAGTATAATTTAAAGGCTTAATAAAATATGTTAAAGGATGTCTAGATTTGTCTATCATTAATATCATAATTAGTTCAGACACTTTAGACAGAGGAGGTATAAATTATACTGAGAAAAGTTAATGGTTGCCATGATTATTGAGCGAACTTCTCAATTTTATGTAATAGCCCGGAGGTGAAATTGATTTCCTAACCATATATATATATATAAAGCTGATTACGCCTTTATTAATAGGTAGAAAAGGTTGCGTGGTTATCAGCAGTTTTATTTTTTTAATCGTACATGTAGTTATATAAATAGTCTAACACATTATACATTTGGCATATAAAAATGACTGTTTAGAAATATTTAAATATAAGTAGCCAACTTTCAGTGAATTATTAGATTTTAAATTTGATATTAAACATATAGGAACCTAATCTATGTAGCTATTACAGGGATTACTGCTCTATTTAAATGTATGCCGCCTAACAAGAAACTGCTTTGGCCGTAGAGTTTAAAAAAAACAAAACACACTGTATAATCAGGTCATGGGCTCAACAAGTCAGTGGCGTTGTCATGTGGTTTCATTGCTTGCCGCTTCTTTAATTGGGTCGCTCCAACCCCCTTCCCTAGCCCCCACCCCAATTCAACAGAGGATTTTTGGTGTCTACCGAAATTGTAAGACCTATTAGCGAGATGGAGACAGAATTTCTAGAATTTCTCACCGTCTGAACACCTGACATGTGTGCAAATTTACCGTTTATAGTAACAACACAACCAATGCCTTCAAAGACACAATATTTAATTTTTTTATTTAAAAAAGTGCTTGATACCAACTCCGTTAGAGTCAATTTGCACAGTGAGAAAAAATGCAAGCAATTAAGAATTTTTAAAAAAATTGTTACGCCCCTGAGGGGTGTAAAAAGGAATGGTCCACCCCCACCTCCATCTCTTTCTGTATCTACGCCACTACCATAAATAGAATTAGAGTAAACATGTGTGAATAATACAAATTTAATTATTCGTTATTCTATTGTTTTTTAGTAATCTCTTTGAAAAGGTTGTTTTGAGGGGGGGCGAATTTATTTTGGGGGAGACATTATTTTACGGGGTAGGGGAGAATTTATTTTAATCGGGAGGAAAACATTTTCGCCCCCGGAGAATCCGTTTTAAAATAAAATCGTCTGGGAGAGACTCTGTATGGGGGAGGATTTATTTTGCAACACCGGCTCCAAAATGAGTGATAATTTAATTTTTTATTGCCGTTGTACTCAAGCTATATTTCTCAATATCGTGTAAAATTGTTAAGTGATTAAATTTATTAACGTGCAGTAAAAAAAAATAATAATAAAATTTAAAAAAAATTTTAAAAAACATTCTGGGCCTCGAGGAATGAACATTATGAGTTCATTGCCGTATAGTAATTAGATGTAGACTGTGAGTTTTTATAGTCCAAGCTTGGCAAGATCCAAAAATTTTCTCAGTCACTTAAGCTTACACTAATTTTATACAGCTAATATAAGGAAAAAAACGACACCTAGGGACCCCTGGGCCCATTCGGTGCAATATGAAAATTTCAAAAAAATGTTCATTTTAATTCAGTTTCATCATAGATATATTCCTCAAGATCATATAAGTTAATTGGGGAAATATCTGAAAGATATAAAATAAAAAATATTTTTTTAAAAATATAAAAGAAATTTAAAAAGACAATTAGGGCCCCTGGACCCGAAGAGCTCTTATTCAAAGTTGCGAGTTTTGATGTAACGTCACTTTTCTTAAACAACCCCTTTCCCTCTTGTCACACATCGTGACAAACGTTTGGACCCCCCCCCCTTTTTTTTTTAAAGGTGCATGACGTCATTTATGGAAGGCCCCTTAACCTATGGCGGATTAAGGGGGGCTGAACGGGCTAAAGCCAGGGGCCTCCGATGGTTTTGGGGCCCCATAATTTTATATATTTTATCATAACAGTGTACAAATGTTTGCAAGAACACTTGAAAATATAATAAATTAAATAAATTTATAAATATTATCTATACAACTGATCGCGATTCAGACCTGATAGTCTTAATAATCGAAAAAACTTGATTTTTTTTAATTGGCTCACTTAGAGAATTGAGAATTGAGAGAGTATAGGCTCGTAATGCAATCAGTGTCGGGCTCGATTCCCTTCAGTTGAATATGTAATTTTTCTTTTCACACTCAATTGTAACATACGACGAACACTTCAAACAGTTATTTCTTTGTGATCGTTTTTTTTTTCGATTATTAATCTTTAGTTACAGTCTTATATTAGCTGTTAACAATCATTTTATTTTAAGGGACGCTGGCCGGATAGGGCCCTCGTTTGATTGCAGCCCGGGGCCCCGTGCAGGCTTAATCCGCCTCTGCCCTTAACACATACACAACAGTTATTTTAAAAAGCACGTGAAACAAAACTTCTAAATCAAAATTTACTCTTAAAACGTTACGCTGATGTGTTCGGATTCCGATTTTTTCTATGCAGTAGTCAATAGAATACATTAATTTTAATCTGGAAACCCTAAAGCACAAAGGTGTCATTTCTTGCCGACAGATGACACGGAGTTACCCTTGAGTTGTGACTGGGATGCTGATGGGCCGCTTACATAAAACCGTTAATTAAATCAAGGAGACAGCGGGAAGGGAGGGGTTAACATTGCGGTCCTCAAACTGACGAGCATGTATAAAAATAACAAGGTTTGCTAAAGAGTGTGTCTTTACAACTAATGATCTATAGCCAAATTCCTAGCCAGGGCCACGAAATATTTTTAAAATAAATAAATTAATTAAAATAATTTTAAAAGTGTGTGTTTTTGGACCATGGGGGGGGGGGCATCATAATCGTGGTCCTAAGAAAGAGACTTCAACATTTTCGGTAACAACGGGAAGTATGGGCCATTTTTTAAATTAAATTTTAAAAAATTTTAAACTTTCAAGGGAAATTAACAATTAACAATTTAAAATAAGTGAGCGTTGGATTTTATATACCTTTTATAAATTTTGGAATTAATTAATTTTTTTAAAAATATATATTCTATCCATGCAGATTTATTTTGTTTCTGTTGTAATTTATACCCTTTATTTATTTTAGTCCATTATTGTCTTCTTATTTTATTTTAGAATTTATGCAATTTTATTTCTTTAATCAATTTAAATTATATTTGTTTTTGTTTTTTTTAATAGCAATATGAACAAATTAATCTTCTTTTAAAATTGATTTTGCATGCTTAACTTGTAACAGAAAGTGTTTCTATGTTAATATTATGAATTTCAAACACATTAGATCTTCACATTGCTACTGGCATCTTTATATGATGAAAACGTATTCTTCTTTTTATAACAGTTTTAGAATCTCTGAAGCAATGTAGATCTGTCGCTCCACCAACTCTGGCCCTCCCCCCACACCCCGTATGTATTTACATGTCTTTTGATGGTGCTGTTCTTAACTAGGACCTCCCTCCATCCCCTCTCCCACAGCACACACAAATCATCAACAACTTCCATATCAAAACAAAATGACCTGAATACAATCGTGTTTTAGATAGTGAAGAGAAGAAACAAATTAGACAGCAATAATAGTTCGTGTTTGACTAATTGCGTTCACACCCGTACTGAGATCTCTTTTGAGTTGGGACGCACCGAGTGGGTCTCATGATGATAATAAACAACGGTGTTATCTGAGTTCACGATGGTCACTGTGGTGGTGGTGAACAGTCCTTCATGACACTGGATGTGTTGTTCCAATGTTCACACGATATCTCAACACCATCGAATGTGTCATCACTGATAGAGTGACAGTAACAACTGATCGTTTGCTGTTACAGGCATTGTTGTGTTGTGTTGTTATTTGTGTTGTTGCGTGTTCGGGATTCTAATTTGGATATCTTAAAAATGGTAACTGGTACTTTATCATCTTTTATTAGCAATATTATTTTCCTTATCGCCGTTCGAAATAGAGAAATCAGCTAATATGAGAAATTAATGTAAGATGTTGTGTTGGTTTTTTGTACGTAATATTTTTTTAATCTTTTACAAATTTTGGGCAATACATTTAGGGCCGGACTTAGCCTTTGAAGCACTCCATGCAAATGTGAAAACCTGTGCCCCTATTTAATTACAGTTTATGTTTTCTATTTAAAAATGTCTATGAATTTTTATATTGTCAGCGAACATCCAAACAATCACTTTCACTTAAACTTTAAGGGGTCGTCCATAAAGTACGTCACGCTATTTTTTAAACCACTTTTACCTCCCCTCCCATCTGTACAAACTGTCAGAAATTTCCGTACACCCCCCCCCCCCCCCCCAGTATGTAAAACTTTCGATTTGTTTGTATTAACAAATAATTCAAATTATAGACTGACCCCTACCTCCCGCCTGCCACACTTTCTTACACCCCCCCTCCGGGGCGTGACATACTTTGTGGACGGCACATAAAACAGTAATTAACACAAATACTTGGAATGAGATTTTACTAAAAATGCTTCATTTTAAAAAACAAAACAAAAAACTTAATATGAGTTTATACTAAGACATTTTTAAAATATTAGGTCAGAGACTTCTCTAATTAATTTAGAAATATTTAATCTGTTATTGAGCTCGTAATCAACTGCTAATAATATGGCAAGGTTTGACAATCTTGTTTGAGATGTTTCAAAAACAGTTCTTGAATATTTTTAGTTTGAAAAATTACTTTCCCGAATCGGAAGTAACTGAAATTCCTTGAGAACGCTCACTTTTAATGCATATTTATTTTGTTGTGAATTTCAAAACTTCCAAAAATCCTAAATTTTTATTTCATAGAGAATACACCCCAGCTATTTCATTGGAAATTGTATATCCACTGATTTTCCATCTTTAAAAGGCTTTCTAAAATCTTGCCATTTGCCAAAATCACAGAAACACTGAAATCGTTTAGTTTATATTAATGATTTTTTTTTAAAAGTAACTTTTGGGATGTTGCAGATGTGAAAATCTTTGTTCGTAGGAGTTGGTTGCAGTGTCAGCAGGGGCACAAAAATGAGGCATACAAGGTTATATTATAGTAAAATTTGAAGAAACGGAAAGGGTCGGGGGCGTCATTTTTATACTAATTTTTGCGATGTAGAAAGAACCATGTACCCTCCCACTCACGTCTTGAAACTCAATACGGCCCGGGTTAAAATCGACTTTTTGCTTTATAATATATTAGTTATGAATTGTTTATTATTTAAAATGACATTTTTATTAACTATACTATTTAAAAACGATTTATTGCCTAATTTTTGGGACTATATGTTTTTTTTAAATTCATTTTGCGGAAAGCCCATAAAATGAATTTTGCGCCCCTCAATTAGTTTACTTCATGCATTAGCACGGAAATGAGTATTAGTCCGGCCCTGCATACATTTATAATGGTATGTAGCCATAGAATCATTGGGCATTGGGGTGTGTAATTAAATATTCAATGGGGGTATGCAGCCATGTATTTATTGGGGGAGTATGTAGCCATGTAATTATAATGAAAGGGGGGGGTGGTATGTGTACTGAAACGTACGAGTTAAACACTTTACCATGTGTGGGGAAGGTGTTGTGTGTGTGTGCTGGAGTGTGAGGGAGTGTATGTGTGTGTGTTTTTTTTATTATAATTTCGTTTTTGTATATAGTTTTGCATGTTTGATTACTTATTTTTTTAAAAAAATTATTCATTTTTTTCTATTTATTCTTATGTCAGGTTATTTTTAAATATTTTTGTTATCTTTGTCATTCTTCTTTCGTAGTTTTAACAAGTTACAGCCCAAAAATAGAGGAGAGGCAGGGTTACTAAAATATTCATAACATTATAAATGTTATCTTTCTTGTAGTAAAGTCGCTCCCCTTTTTTCCCGCCATTATTTTGTTTTCAGACACAGCCTCAGTTTTCACAGGAGCAAATTTCAGGTAAGCAAACGTTGTAATGTTGAAATGGATTTCTTTTCCATTTATAAGATGCTTATTTAAATAAAATATATTGATATGCTGTGATTGGAACCTATACCAGCCTTAGAAACAGTCATAGCTACCCTGTAAAGGTTGGGGATTCTGTTATTTGTTAAAACATATTTCAAATTATATATTTTTTTTAAACTGACTACTTAGCGTTTTTCTTTATACGTATATTGCTTTGGTTCTCATTTTCTATTGTTCAGTTTGTTTAATTAATTATTTTCGACGAATTTTTTAAATGGCATATTTGGTATCTAAATAGTTACTTCTTTATCAATAAATAACAACGGGTTTTTGACCGGTAACAGGCAGAATTTGAAAAAATGTCTCTGAAAATGTGTACAAGTTGGCTCATTTCCTGTCTGTCCAGATAAATGTCAGTATTACATTGCAATTTCAAAATGAGGTGGACGCATAGCAACCGTAACTGGTTTACTTGTCTGGGGCATCTCTTTTGACTTAAGTTTATTGCACACTATGTTTTTATTCTACTGAAGACCAATGTTCCCTCTAACCAGTGGCGGATTTAGCTTTGTCTGCGTGGGGGGGGGGCAGGAGAATTTTAGGGGGCGCCTCCAAATTTTACTAATTTGCGGAATTATCATTCCGCAAACACTAATTATTAGCTTACTAATTTATTAAATTTTCAAAATCATCAAACAAGTCAAGCTGAATCAACAATATAAACACATATGTTTTCAAAATGGTAACGTAAATTTATTTCAATCGTATTTTTTTTGATCTAGGAAAGAAACTTAGTTTATAATTTATACGAATTTATAGAGAGCCATGGGCTCTAATTAAATTCCTATCAACGTGATTTCATTGAAGCAAAATGATTTATCGTTGATTCAAAGTCAACTTTCTCATCTAGATCACGTTCATTTGAAATAAATGACAACCAAGATTTCTTCCAACATCGATAAATTGTTTTACAAATGCAATGTCAATGCTCTTGAACTGCAAGATAGTTTTATAACACGAAGATATAATCCAACAACTTTTGTACAAATAGGATCAGAAAAAACGAAATAATATTTTTGTTATTAAAACAGATAGTCCTTTAACCTCTGCTCTTACACTTCCTTTATATTCTGTTGATTCCATTTAATTTATATCTTCTAGAGTGGCTAGAAGAGCAGAAAATGATCCATCAACTGCATGCTTACGTCTTGCCCATCTTGTATCAGAAAGTCATTTCAGAGGATCTACTGTCGATTCATATTGGGCTTTTTGATGCTCTTTAAGAGTATGTAGACGTGGTAAACTGGACGTAAATAATGCATACAACCTTTCAGCTGTGCCGAAAAACAACTGCACATCACTGTTTACAGACATTGCTTCGATAGAGACCAAATTCAAAATATGGGCACAAAAATCAACATAGATGGTATTGGGTGAAAGTTTCTTTATTTGAGTTTGAAGGCCACTCTTAATTCCAGACATCGCAGATGTGTCTGTATGGCTGTCCTCGACAGTGTGATATCAATGTTTCCCTTTTGTTTCCTTTAAAATCTTCTCAGCAAATGGGGCAACATTGCCTGTTTTCCAAAGTATAAATGCATGGCCGGATTAAGCCATCTTGCTTGTCTTGGGAAAAACCTACATGGGTGCCTTCTTCTGCTTCAGGCCCTGATTCTCCAATGACCGCTTGTATGTTCAATATTACGCACACACAGATTTACATCTGGCAATGATTTTAAGTACATCAGTAGCGTTAATTGTGCACAAGTCTGCCCAGAGACAAGAAACCATTTTTTGTTTCATCTACTTTGACTTTTTTACAAGGCGATATTTACATTTGGAAAATCACACTTGATGTTGTCTCTATCACTTTGTATAATTCAGCATGACTGGACGCGTTGCATTAAGATTTTGATGCAAGAAACTTGTTACGAATATATGAGTGGAACTTTCTTAATTCAGTATGTAAATTATTGTACAGATCTTCAGGATAAGCATTTATTAGTCCTTGAAAACACTGAGATGTTTATGGGTTTTTATTAAATCCCATAACCTCTTTTTTTCGAGGTCGTAGGGGATTCTAATGTTTCCATTGGAACATTCTCGGGCTTAATAGACACTGGCGGCGCCCATCCCTCTCCAGGTCAGCGGAGGACTTTCTTAGCGTTAGTCATTTCTCAACATTTTTATAGTGGCTATTCGTGGGCAAGAAAATGAAACTGCTATATCATTACATGCCGTCCTTGTCTACTCATCTCTGCCTCAAGTTTTTCAACACTGGCATAGAAAGTGGATTTATGAAATTTTTCAATGACATTCAGAGATACCTCAGGGGTTTCGCCATCAATCAACGCTTTCTTTTACGATTACAGGTCAAAGTTGACCTGGTGTTATTTCTTTTGCAGCTTCTTCAAACCTGTCGAATTCATTCCTAGATTCAGGCAAGTGATCTGCCAGTGAAGAATACAAATCAGCACACTTATTCAAGTGAAAATGTAACGCTTCTTCCCGAAAAACAAGCATGAGAGAAAATTCTAATTCTTGTATCTTCTTTGCTATGTTTTCTGCTTCTCTTCTGGTGTCGCCCTTCTGTGACAGGTCTTCTTTTAAACTTGTAAAAATTATAACGCTTTTAAGATCTGAGGTTGAGACCTAAGAATAACGGGTGACTCGATTTTACATTTGCAATTGACTAATGTCATGCCGATTACGCATGGCTTAGACAATATACACATCTTGAGGACTTGTGGTGCCCCCTAACGCATGGTGCCCTGGGCACGTGTCTTGTTTGCCTAATGGTTAATCCAGGCCTGTATAAAAGCCTATAAATCGTTCCACAACATGTCCTGATATTAAAACTGAACGTAAAGAAACTGACATCTGATCAATTTTAGATATGTCAACAGTTTAATCAATAACAAAAGAAAAGAATTGTACAGAATTAACTTTTTTTTATCAATTATCGCAGATAATTCAGATGGAAGTGATTGAATTAAAACAATTTTCACATCATATCTTAAATAAAGTTCATTTTTCTTTTCGAACTTTAGATGACTGTCTAAAGTGGAATCATATTAATTTAGATAATAAAGATAGCAATTCACAAAAATTTCAAATGTTTCTACAACTACCATCACTAAAGAAAGAATTTTCTGTGTCCTCTGAATGGCAAACTTTGTTTTATTAAGAACAACGTCACGCAGTGGCGTAGCGAGGGGGGGGCAGGGGGGGCGAATGCCCCCGGGCGCCACGTTAGGGGGGCGCCAAAATGAGTATTAAAACTCATTATTTTATTTCATTTTTATGTAAACTAATGTATCCCAAATACGTTTGCAAGATTGAATATTGGAGCTCCGAAAATATCTTTATTACAAAACAGTTGGTAAACATGATTTTGGTGCCCCCATTGAGCATTAAGGGGCGCCATTCTACTCATAAATAAATGACACATCCTAATGTAGGATTGGTGATGTGGTTTATTTTTATTAAAAAAAACTGTGAGTTGATGGGGAGTGAGCAATAAGAGACCAATACGATTCTTTTACTAGAGCTAGCAGAGACGACACTAAAAGCAAGCGAAATTACCAAGACAAGAAAAAGGAGTGACTTAAAGCAGTGGTTCTCACCCTGTGGTCCACGACCACTAGTGGTCCGCGAAGATTTGCCAGGTGGTCCGTGAGCAAAGCATGAAATTTACGCACTGTAGGATTCATCGAGTACTACGGTATCTTACTTGACTCCAATCGATCTAGGACACCGGAAAAGCTTTCTGAAGTCATCAGCTTTGTGGATGTGGAATTACAAACTAAAAAGTAACTATCAAAGAATCATTTTCAGATTTTGCACAGATACATTTCAAAGACGCAAAAAGCCTTGAAATAGTTATCGTAGAGAAACTGGAATCTAATAGCATACCACTATCCGACTGTCGGTCACGATGTTATGACAATGCTTCTGTAATGACCGGGAATGTATCCGGCCTTCAACAGCGAAAATGTGCTAGAAATCACAAAGCATTGTTCATCAACTGTGACAACCACAGCTTAAAATTTAGCAAGAGTACACTCAACTAAACATGATCCAGTTGTTATCACGTTTTTTGGAACAGTTAAAAGTATACATTTATGCTTTCTCCCTTTCAACAACTCGTTGGGAAAAAAATAAAAAAGAGTTCTGCCAATCACAATGAAGAGGGAGTCTGAAACACGTTGGATTGCACGATCAGAAGCTGTTATAGCAATTTATGAAGGACTAGATGACATGGCAGGGCTGTTGGAAAAATTATCAGAACATACAAATATGACGCCTGACACCAGAAGTGATGCAGAAGCTTTGCTGGTAGGGATATAAAACTTTAACTTCCTAGATTTTAAACATTTCTGGAACATCATACTTGATAAAATTGATAGTGTCCAGAAACGGTTCCAGAATCCNAAAAAAGAGTTGTGCCAATCACAATGAAGAGGGAGTCTGAAACACGTTGGATTGCACGATCAGAAGCTGTTATAGCAATTTATGAAGGACTAGATGACATGGCAGGGCTGTTGGAAAAATTATCAGAACATACAAATATGACGCCTGACACCAGAAGTGATGCAGAAGCTTTGCTGGTAGGTATATAAAACTTTAACTTCCTAGATTTTAAACATTTCTGGAACATCATACTTGATAAAATTGATAGTGTCCAGAAACGGTTCCAGAATCCAACTGTGAGTTTCAAGGAAGCTTAATCTGATCTTGAATCGCTTGAGCAAGAAATTGTCAACATTCGTGTTAGTTTGAGCCATGTTGCGGTAGACAATGGGAAAGAAGATGCACAACTTGGAGAATCGAGTTTGACAGAAGATTAGACGACATCGGAGGATGCCTTCGAGAATTAAAAAGAGATGCAGAACTTTCTCCATAAGAAGAAATTGCACCTGTTATGAACAGCGAAATTGATAAACTCCAACAGGAGATATCAAATACGGATTTTACGTCTTAAATAACCTAAACAACAAATTTGGATTTTTACTAGACGTCAAATCTCTTCTAGCTGAAACAAAAGTCGATACGCTTCATTAAAATTGCTTAGATTTGGCTAATTTCTACGAATTGTGTACAGAAATCAAAGACTAAAAAATGATGTTCAGTACCCGGACTGAAGTTCTACCGGAAATTACTTTGGATCTTCTCGATTTTATTGTTTCATATGGAGATGACGTATTTCCGAATCTGCGCATTTCACTTCAAATACTTCTAAAAATGTCTGTTTTAAAAGCTGTGAGCGGTCCTTCAGCAAAGTAAACCTTATTTTGTCTTAATTACGTGCTTCAATGGATCAAGATCGTCTGGATGATCTTGCACTCCTTAGCATTGAAAGAGAACACTTGAGAATATCAATTTTAACAGCGAGATTGACGACCTTCAAATCAAGGAAGATCAATTTATTTTAGATTATATCTATTCGAGTCATGTATAATTAGTAGAGTATTTTTTTTTCAAATAAATTGTTAATAATCGTATAGAGAATTATTAGTCTGTATTGTATTTCATTAAAATATCATTTGCTTCAAAAAATGAACCATATAAACCGTAAAATTTCAAATTTTTCTTGGGGGCTCAATGAGCCCCCAGAATTTTTCGGTCCGTCAAGGGGCGCAGAATTTGTGTCTTGCCCCCGGGCGCACATGACCCTAGCTACGCCACTGACGTCACGTCTATCATTCATTTCAATACTTCACTATTCTATTCCACTTGACGACGCTCCTGACTGATCAAACCATATATATTACAGTTTTGAAATACGATATTTAGCAAGCAAATACTGTATATTGAAGTTACGTCTTGATTAGAAGTTTCGTGTTTAGCAATCTTTTTTTTTCTGCTCGAGTGACACCTTTTTAGTGTTCACTGAGGGCGTCTTAAGGGGGCACCATTTTAGACACAACAGGGGCGCGGGGGGGCAAGCTCGCCCCCCTGCCCTATAGCTAAATCCGCCACTGCCTCTAACTCTAATGTTCATTTTTCTGGTCAATAAATAAACAATTATTAATGCAAAATTTTACATTCAATAAACACAAATATTTTTTAATACTTTTGAAAAATTTGCTTCGCGGTAATTCTAAGCTGCTGCATGGCGTCAGTCAGACATCTGCGCAGCCGCTCAATTCTACCGGTTTTTTATTTATTTTTATTGTAGGGGAACTTAATAGTTGCACTATTTAGAAATAAATTTACTGTATTACTTCCCATTGGTTTCAAAACCTCTGAATTTCTTCAGTTACCCTTTAGTCTCATCTAATCTATAACTTTTGTTATGTATGATTTATATAGCCAGGCAGATTGTATGATTTATATAGCCAGGCAGATTGTATGATTTATATAGCCAGGCAGATTGTATGATTTATATAGCCAGACAGATTGTATGATTTATATAGCCAGGCAGATTGTATGATATATATAGCCAGGCAGATTGTATGATTTATATAGCCAGGCAGATTGTATGATTTATAAAGCCAAGGATTTGTTCCTGGGCCTAGGACGTCCCTGAGTCCAGCCTGCTAGTTAGGCAAATAACGTCGACTGGGTGATGATTGGAATCCTTTTAGCCGTGGCCTGTGAACGCTGCATCTCTTGCCAACAGATCATCCGTCATGGCCTGTGGACGCAATTATCTTCTGTATAGATAAAGAAGAAAAGAAGATAAACAAAAACTCGACTTACATTCGCCAGATTTCCAAGAGGCTTTCGGTCTCTTCGACAAGGACAGCGATGGTTTTATTACAACAGCTGACGTGGGCGTGGTCATCCGGTCCTTGGGCGGGGTCATCACCGACGGGGAGATCAGCAGCATGGTCCGACAGTTTGACCACAGTAAGTTCCTGGTTATATATTAGTCATTGCGTTTCAGTTTTTGGAACGTATAAAAATAGAAGGAAAAAAAAAGCACCAACACAAAAATTATTTTTGGTTTGGCCCACGGATGAGGAGGGGGGGAGGAGTTGAAAATTTAAGCTGATTGGAATATACAAAAAAACTTCATGGTATTTTTTTTAATTGCAATACAGCTACACATTTTATTTTGTGATGAGCCTAAAATTATACATTTGATTAACTTTAATTTTATTTTCCATTTTGAAGTCATGGCTGTAAGATGTGTATAGCATCATGAAATGTGGGGAAAAAACATGGGATACATGAATTAATTGTTGCTACGTAGTATACAACAATAGTCAAATTTGGGGATATAATTTAGAAAAATTTAGAAATACTATTTTCAGGGCTTATAACGATTAATTTAAATTTAATCATTAACTTTTAAAAAATGAACGATTAATTTCAAGAATTAATTTTTTAATTTCGATTAAAGCCAAACACCTCAAGGGAAGTAACAGAAACAGGTTATTGACCATTTTTTGTTTTACTGAGTTATTGCCCCTGTCTTAAAGATAGAAAAATAACATTTTGACCTTTTTTAACTGCTTTCGATTAAAAAAATAACGATTAATCGAGAAATTAATCGCATCCTTACTTGTTTACATTATTTTTTTTTTTACTTATTTCATAGATTAATAATCTAACTGTGCCATTATATTTTAATAGACAATTTATGAAGGGGAAAAAACATTATGAAACTTTTTAAAGATCAACAAAGCAATGGTAGAGTAGATGACATGCCATCAAAACAGAATGATGATTTGAATGGATATTCCGATATAAACATCTCTCGTTATTTAAACTACTTCAGAGAACGGTCTGGTCGACTTCGCCGACTTCTTGACTTTGATGGCCACCACAATGGGGAAGAAGGAATCACCAGATGAACTGCTGCAAGCTTTTCAGGTATAAAACTAACGAAAACAACAACATCAGCAGGAATAACAACAACAAGAACAAAAGCAACTACTAAAACAAAACTCATCAGTCTCTTGAAAACCCCAGACAAAGAGCCGTATAGACATTAAAGCTATATTTTCTTGTGCTCTTCAGATTTATGTTAGTAGTGTTAGAATGTCAAACTGGTTGTTTGCAGTTCACCCTCATATATGGTGCCAACTTATTCTGCGGTGTTAATTAAATATAACTTCTGAAATGTGTGTCTAATTATCTTGGTTCAAAAGTTGTGATATTTTTTTTACTTAAATACATTAGCGAAGAGATTTTGTCTTTGATAAACTCCTCAGTAGTATGTAAAAATTTGAGGATTTTAATTTCTTCTCACCAAATTTTATGTTGTTTGGTACCTTTGTGAAAGTGTATTTTTTGGTTAAATTATATTTGAATTTTTTAGAGAACACACGCCCATGTCATGTCCTGTCCTGTTCTGTCATGTCTTGTCATCTCATGTCTTATAAGTTCCTGCCATGTCATGTCCTAATTATGTCATGTCATATTTTGGTATCCAGGTGTTTGACAGAGAAGGAAATGGCTTCATCTCATCAGCTGAGCTACGTCACGTGATGACCAACCTGGGCGAGAAACTGAGTGACGAGGACGTGGAGGAGATGATCAGAGAGGCAGATACAGATGGCACTGGGAGGATAGACTATACAGGTAGTCAGGGGTTAGGGGAGGATAGACTATACAGGTAGTCAGGTGGTTAGGGGAGGATAGACTATACAGGTAGTCAGGTGGTTAGGGGAGGATAGACTATACAGGTAGTCAGGGGGTTAGGGGAGGATAGATTATACAGGTAGTCAGGTGGTTAGGGGAGGATAGACAATACAGATAGTGAGGTGGTTTGGGAAGATAGACTATACAGGTAGTCAGGTGGTTAGGGGAGGATAGACTATACAGGTAGTCAGGTGGTTAGGATAGGATATATTATACAGGTAGTCAGGTGGTTAGGGGAGGATAGACTATACAGGTAGTCAGGTGGTTAGGGGAGGATAGACTATACAGGTAGTCAGAGGTTAGGGGAGGATAGATTATACAGGTAGGCAGGTGGTTATGGGAGGATAGATTATATAGGTAGTCAGGTGGTTAGGGGAGGATAGATTACAAAAGCAGTTAGTTGTGGGTAATTTTATCGTATTTGTGAACAGATGAAATGGGATTTATTATACAAAGTTTCGACTTATTTGCTAGGTGGGCCTTAATGGTTGGTGCGTTGTCGTAGATTTTGGGTTGTAATAATATGAGTTCCTTGACTTTTGTCCTTGTCTTATTGTATGTCTTTGTTTAAATCCCTTATACTAACTTCGCCGACTCCTCTCTCTTGGTCCGTCCGCACGGCGGAAAAATAAAAGTCAAACGTGACCCACCTTTTCGTGATGCTATCAAGCTGAAATTTTGCAGATAGACTTGTGTCACATAACAATGCATTGTGTCAAAATTTCAGATCGATCAAATGTACCTCAATTAAATTGATGCACTTTTAGTTTATCTCTATATAAATGTATGGTAGCCGTCTGTTGTTATTTAGTTTAACCATCGGTGACCACACCCCACTCCCACCCATCCCCGTTTTACAGCATTTGGGAGTTAAGTCAATTCAGTCTGTAAATGATGTTAGCGCGGTGCATATTATTTTGAATGTAATCAATACTTTTCGTCCCCCTCAAATAACTAGCAACGCCACTGAGCGGTGCCGGTTTAGGGCCAGGAGCGCCAGCACGGATTAGCAAAAGGTACCGCTAGGACGCATTTGACGCCAGCTCTAAGGAAACTTTCCGGTGGGGGTTAAACCCTAGATAGAGCAGTGATGATCCCCCGCTTTGCGGCGGTCCTAGCTATAGACACTCGTTAGCTTTGAGGAATGGCGCCGAAGTGATAGCGAATCGAAGTAGGGAAAATTCCACCCCTCCCTCGTGAGGTCAACTTAGTGGGAGGTGTTTTCGACCTAGTGTCCTGGATGCCCAGGCGGCCGCTTCTAGAAGCGACCGCCCCGGGGGGGGGGCCTTCTCAGCTTTTACGTCCCTTAGGGGCCAGAGAGCTGAGGGGGTTTTCCGGGAAGCCCCATGAAGAGCGCAGGCTCGGGACTGCTGATTTTCTTCCACATGTAGGATTTTCAGTTCTGTCTCTAAATAAGGGATTTGTAGTCACAAACTTTGTTTTTACGGGTTGTTGTTATGTCTCTCAACGTATTCACAGAATTCGTCAAAATGATTACGAGCTGACGGCCGACTACAAGAGAGTTATCCACTCTTTATCTGTGGCCCCTGCTGCGATGTGATTGGTCGATGAGATACAAAGATTGAAATACTCAAGCTTTCAACAGCTATTTTATGCAGTTTTCTAAAATACTAAATTTTTTTTAAATAGATCTATATATTTTAAAAAATACATTTTTGTTCGAAGTTGTTTTTTTTTTCTTTTTCTTATTACATTCTCCACGCAATTTCATCAATATGTATCGACATAACATTTTAACAAATCAACAATTAAACATTTCTTTCTTCAAAAAAATTGATCTTGCTTGGAATCGAAATGATTACTTTTCGTTGGTAAAGACAATAGTCTACTCTTTCCATTCGATCAACTCTAAAATTATTTATGCACCAAAAATATCGGATTATAATTAATGTTCCTTCTAAGGTTCGTTGATCCTTTTGCTAATTAAAAAAATCGTATGCAAAGAGTGTATTGTGTGTGCAATATTTTACAAAATATGCTACGTGGTACTTCTAAACTGCTGCGTGGCGTCAGTTAGACTTATTCGAACGCGCAGCCGCGCAGCTTAAAGGGAACATTGGTTATAACGTGTGTTTGATGTATTCCAATAAATTATTAGACGCGATAAGCTTTTGCCGGTTGTAATATGAAAGTAGTCATTTCTAAGTAGCGAATAAACAAAAATGCATTAACAAAAAATAATAATAATATCTTATATTTAATTGATTATAATAACGTTTTAGCCAAATGGGGTGAAACTAAGGTTAATGGCTAAGTGGTTAAGATTTAGTTGTTCATTTTATTTTATTATTTACTTTTCTATGATTTCAAGTGATGAAATAATTTAATATTTTTAAAAGTTTTTTTAAAAAATCAATGTATCATTTGATATCGATATGCGAATTGTATTTGTTTAATTCAAAAGAATTCCCTGAGGACGAAGTTGTTAAAAGGTCTCCAACAAAATGCAGTGATCGATTATCGAAACGTTGATTTATGGCTTCAAGAAATCTACCTTTCCTTTATGAGAGATTTTCAATCCCACCTGCTTAGTTGGCTGACAGACAGACGAGAAACATGAAAGGTTACAAGGGGGAAAAGTGACACAGTGAAAAGTGACACAGTGAAAAGTGACAGTGAAAAGTGACACAGTGGAAAGTGACACAGTTAAAAGTGACACAGTGAAAAGTGACACAGTGGAAAGTGACGCGTTACATTAAGTACAAGTTCAACCATCACACTTTTTAAAAATTAAAAAAAACATTATTATTATTAAATGAATCGATGGGACTTGACCTTTTGCCCTACGTGACCTGACCTTTTATTATTACTTTATATTTTTTTCAAAAGTTTCATTCCACGTTCGCCTTAACGCTCCTTGGCAACGCGACCAAACAAAGCACCGTCATCTTGTGTCTCGGTCACACCAACTTGTGATTACGTCATTATAGGGTTGGGCACTCGACTCAAGAAAGAGGGAGTCTACTAGATTATAGGTGCAGGGCGTAGAGTGTAAGAGATTAACGCAGTGGTTCTTAACCTTTTGAAGTCTGGGGAGCACTTTTGATCATGACAAAAATTTGGGGAGCACCAAAATCAAGGAGTAAAAAAAAATACACATACGTACGACTTTTATTGAAAATGAAACATTATAACATAAGAGTTTAAAATTATAACATGACAAACAAATTTTTAATAAATATAAAGTTAATAAGTAAAAAAAATATAACATTGAGCAGAATTTAATTCAGAAAAATAAAAAGATTTAATGTGAAACCTGAGCTTGACTGTTTTTACAAATTTCAATGATATTAGGCCTAATTTTAGAAATAGCTACCCTCAATTCTTCATCCAAATTAGTAAGTGTTGCTCGTTTTTTAGTTTTTATGTTGGTGACTATCGAGAAACCGAGTTCACACAAATATGATGTTGAAAATTGTAACAAGATTTTAAGTGCCTTCATGGAGAGAGCTGAGTATTCTTCTTGCACAAAGATCCAAAATTCCCCCAGAACCATTTCGGAAAGTGTTATTTTAAGTTTACGATCCGATGAAAAGGTTGATTACTTATTCTTCTTCTTGGTATGACAAATTACTATTTGATGTATCAACCGTGGCAAAGGGATTACGTATCCAGTCATATGTTTCTACGTTTATTGATGGAAAATAAAATTCAATCTTTTCTTATAATGAAGGTAAATGCTCTGTTACTGCTGAAATAATTTCGCCGGTAGTGTTATCATTAAGAGAAGGAAAGATATATACTTTCTTTTTCTCCAACAAACGATTTTTTAAAAAAAAATAACTTTTTTTCCGAAAGGCTGTCAATTGTCGGTCGATGTTAAGCAAATTTCTTTTCTTCATTGAAGGCTCATATTAACACAATTTAAATAATCAAAAGTATCATCTTAATATGCCAATTTAGCACACCAAATGTCATTTTGAAGATAGTCCACAAAATCATCCATATTTTCATTTAGGAAAAAGGTTATCAATTCATCCTTCAGTTCTAAGAAACGACGTAACACTTTTCCTCTGGATAACCATCTCACTTCAGAATGCAAAAGCAAAGATTCGTACTTGGCTTCCATAGAGATGCAAAGATTTTTTAAGACGCGTATTTTCAAAGGTCTCGATTTTATGAAGTTTACCATATTTACAACTTTGTCTAGCACAGGTTTTAAGGCTACTGGTAATGTTTTGAACACCAGAGATTCTCTGTGCAAAAAACAGTGAGTAGATATAATATTGGCGTTTCTTTTCTTGGCGAGAGTCGCAAACCCTTTTAATGGCCCTACTATTGATGGAGCACCGTCCGTACAAATTCCCACACACAGCTCCCATGATGTTTTGAATTGTTCGAAATAGGAAGAAATAGAATCAAAGACATCTTGTCCTGTGGACAACTATTTCGTTTTCATGAATGAAACGAACGAACCCTAGTATGTGAGCTTTTCCACTTATGTCAGTGGACTCGTCAATTTGCAAAGCAAAATGCCGTTTGGAAAGCTTATCGGCAACTGTTTTCTCGATATCACTAAGTGAGTGAACATTAAATTTTGAGTTTCATAATTTCGCGGAGCACTTGCAACTACCTCGCGGAGCACCAGTGCTCCGCGGAGCACCGGTTAAGAACCACTGGATTAACACGAATGAGGTCCGAATTAAGACACAGGCTGTTTGAGGTTAAGTGATTGGATTTTGAGATTCGGTGTAGGATTATGAGTTTTGGTGTAGGATTACGGGATTAACGATAGGGATTATGAGATTCAGGTTGAGAATGCATGCTGACCATAGAATTACACACTAATTAATCCAAACATCACATAAAAAAGTAAATGACATCTAATATAAAAATAACATTGACTTGTCAGATTAGTGTGAAGTTCATATTGGTTTACNCCCCCCCCCCCACCCTCCTTCCCAGAAAGATTTCACAGAACACGATGGCATTAATGCTTCCTTGCACCATCAACAATCAGTAACTGTTATCTTTGAAAGTTCATGGGTCTGTGGACAGTACGGTGTTGTATTGGAACTACAGATTTACTCTTTTATCTCATGACCTACACGCTTAGAGAATCTTGTGCGGCACCGCCCAGGAGAGGGAGGATGGACCTGAGATTGTAGACTCAAGTCTAAAAGAATATCAATACGTTAAGTAAATAGCCCCGCGTATCTGCAATGTTTTAGTGAGCCACTTCACCCAAAAGGATTTCCTTAAACATCCTGCTGATGGTGACACGGAATCATAAAAATAATTTATCTTAGCCTTCAACGGCATCTACCAAGATCCTTGAATTTTAGTTTAACTATAAACATACTCCAGTGATTAAGATAGCGTGTAGGAGAAAATCTGAAGAAAAAACAATAAATAAAAACTCTAATGAGTATAAACGCAATGTCCAAAAAAGAATTTCCGATTTTTTAATCCAAAGGAAATCATTAAAGATTACATTAAAAGTAATTTCTAATCAATAATTCTGAAACTAAACAAAACAATTGCTATCTTCAAATCGCTGCTAAAATTACGGGACTCGAACAAAAAGAGATTTTTTAAAAAAAACCTTTTCCAACATTTTTCCAGTTATTATTAAATATCTATTGGCTTTTGTTTCAACCCGATAGCTGTTATCTTTGGCGAGAAATTGACAATTTTTTTTTTCCCACAGGAAATCTAATGAACATTTTCGGGAATATTTTTGGCCCATGCACGTCCTTGAGACCTCTTTAAAATGTTTGCAAAAGACCTGAACCTTCTATCTTAAAAGGTTCAGGAGAAGTTGCTTGTACAAGCTCGCAGGGCCGGCTTTAGGGAATTGAAGGCCCTAGGCTAAGTGAATTTGGTGGCCTTTAATGTAATAGAAAAATAAAAAGTAAATACGGAAAGAATGAAATTACACAATTATTAAAAGCTCCCTGTACTTATATCAATATTAACAAATAACTGAAATGTATACAACCATAGTCGGGCAGATGTCAACAAAAATCATTTTTTCGTGCTTTGATGGCAGCATTTCCACAATAAATTGTGAATAATTCATATTCTGGACGATATCTCGTTCGATAGCTATTACCAGACTCTTCAGGCGTTCTTGCGTCATATTCGTTCTCAAATAGTTTTTTATTTTTTAAAATTAATTTTAAACTTTTAAAAGCTTCTTTTGCCCGAACCCGATGCAACAGTAATTGGAATTATCAATGCTATACGAAGGGCTATAGCGACATTTGGAACAGCAGTATTTAAATCATGATCATACATAAATTGTAAAGTATAAAGAGAAGATGGAGCAGTATCTGGAACAGAGTTGGAAAATATTTGCAATTCCCTGCATAAATACTAACGGTCAATAACTGAAACAGATGCATCGGTGAGCGCAGTATTCAAATCCATGCAACATTTTATCAAGTCATTTGATCAAATTCTGCAACTTTTTGCCATTGTGCAGAAAACCAAAAATACCAAAGTGACGTTCCATTTGCAAAAAACGTGCAGTCAATGACATAACTGCTTGATCTAACAAAACATTTAAAATTCCAGTCGATATTTTTCCATTGAATCTGTCAATTATTCATCTATAATTTCATAATCGAACTGTTTGTGGACATTCCGTCGCCTCAAGCTTGTGGCAGCTGGAAATATGATTTCATCTAGTTCCATCTCTAATTCTTGAGCCCATTCTCTGGCCAAAATTTAAACGGATGAAAAACCATTTTCTTTGTATTTCTTTATGAACTATGTTGCACTTTTTAATTTTTATACATTCCAGTGCAGTTTCATCAATTTGCTGATCATGTTCAAATAAAGCAATAAATCGTACCCGATGACCAAAGTTACCAGAAATTGAAATGTTTCGATGTTTTGCCAATCCAGTTGCTTCGGGCCTTGCTTTTGGATTGTTGGCATTTTCAGACATTTCCACCAATGCATCGTACATTGCTGCCGTTTGATAACGAACAGATTTAAAATTATCTATCCTGCATTCCCAGCGTGTATCGGAAATAGGCTTTACTGTCAGATTTTTACATGAGTTTTCAAGATCTCCCATCGCTGTGCTGAAGCACCAAACAAAACATAAATTTGAAGCAAAACTCCAAGGAGAGTCATTGCAACCACTGAAGATTTCGCCATGTCTCCAAGAATTCGATTGGAACTGTTACATCCACATGGCACATAAAAATTATTTCGGATTAAGTTTCAGTAGACGTTTTTGTACACCACAATTGAAGCCTTTCATATTTCCTCCATTATTATATCCTTGGCCTCTGTAGTTCTGGAAACATTAATTCGGATCTTCAATCATTTTAAACATTCATGCATGAGACCTAATCCAGTGGTCTCGTCGACAGCCATGAATCCCACAAAATATTCACTGATTTCTACTGGCGTACTCACAACGCTGTATATTCTCAAAATCATAGTCACTTGCTTTTGGTGACCAGCATCAGGTGTGCAGTCCAAAATGATTGAATAATATTTCGAGTTTTGAACATGAATTATAATTATTTTCAAGGCGACATCACCGATCAGATTAAGTAACTCATTTTGAATTCTTTTGCCGAAGTTATGATCATGAATTTCTTCGTTTGTTAATCGTCGTAAATGATCTTCTAGGTGACAGTAATAGTACTTTTCGAACAATTCAACAATCCCAAAATCTCCTTTGTCTGGTTGCAACAATCGATCCAAAGTGCCACGAAGTTGTAAATTTCCTCTTGTAAGAAACTGCACGATTAAATTGATCTTTGTAAAACATTGTCCCAATACTGAGTCTCTTTTTTGCATCAGTTTTTGTCTTTCCTTCCTTCAAACGTTTTTTCCAGTTCAATCCAAGCGCCGATAGCACAAATGTGCTTCATGGACGATTAATGATCAGCTAGAAGACTGGACAAGTTTTTTCCAATCGTTATTTTCTTCATATCAACTTATTTCATAAATTTTCAGTATTGAAGAGATAATAAAAACCGAACATGTCAAAATAGAAAAAATTCAAAAGATTAGCCATGCCAAACCACTAAATTAATG
>MUZC01004496.1:295223-321470 GCA_002072015.1 Radix auricularia | reverse complement strand
GGGGGGGGTTCAAAGTTTTGTGACGTACTTTTTGAGGGGGGGGGGTCGACGATTTTGTGACGACGCGTGGCGTAGGGGGGGAGGGGGTAAAAAATCGGCCAAAATCGCGTGACGTCATTTATGGACGGCCCCTAAGTGATAGCGTAGTAAACTTACGAAATTGTTATTTATTTTTCAAGTCCAATAAGCTGTCCTAAATTAACGAAGAATTAAAAATTGGCTGATAAGATCAATCACTCTCAATATATATCACGTTTTGACTTGTATCTTTTATAAATTTTTTATGAATTTGTCCTTACAAAATATAAATTTAGATATAATATTTCTATTAATAGATTTCCGCCATATTATGAAAATCCCTATACCGGCGATTTACAAATGCAGCATATTAAATATCTTTGACAATGCAGAGAAGCTCTACATAGTTAACAATTTATTAAAAAATAAAACAAATTGTAGACTATAAGTTTGTTTTAAATTCAGTCCAATAATTAGCCTACATAGAGTACTATTCCACATTTCCGCATCACTTTATTGTGACTTTCGTTACATAATGAATTTTTGAAGAAAAAAAATTCCTCTTATTCAGCGTGGTTGAACACGTTGTCTTTTTTTTTTAATGCGATTTTTCATTTTCTATGCCACAATATTGTAGATTAAATTCAGGTCATTGATAAATATAGTACCATGCTAGATATATATTGCGTGCAATGCACTGTTTACCCACTAAGTAGACTTTTGATGTGACAAACACACTATCATTGCAGAGGCAAGAGAATGTTTCCGCATGTATGACAAGAACGGAGATGGCCACATCACAGAGGCGGAGCTGATGAGTGTCCTGAGGGCCATGGGCCAGAACCCAACCAAGGCAGACGTCAACAAGATGATCAGCCAACGGGACGACGACAGTAAGTACACATAACAGTGATGGTCATGTACAAGTACACATAGTAGGGCTAAACATGTACAAGTACACATAGTAGGGTTGGCCATGTACAAGTACATAAAGTAGGACTGGCCATGTACAAGTACACATAGCAGGGTTGGCCATGTACAAGTACACAGAGTAGGGCTGGTCATGTACAACAAGTACACATAGCAGGTTTGGCCATGTACAAGTACACAGAGTAGGGTTGGCCCTGTACAAGTACACAGAGTAGGGCTGGCCATGTACAAGTACGCATAGTTGGGTAGGCCATGTATAAGTACACATAGTAGGGTTGGCCATGTACAAGTACACAAAGTAGGGCTGGCCATGAACAAGTTCATAAAATAATGTTGCCATGTACAACAAGTGCTAAAAGTAGTAAGGAAATGCTCAACAAGTATATAAAGTTCCAACCAATGCTTTGATCCCAAACATATGCAAGCCCATTGGGTTACAATGACATGTGCTTTACTTTCAGTAATTATATTAGATTTTTCGGTTCATAAATATTTAAGTCACAGTTTATGGCGTACTTAAAGAACGATTTTAAAAATTTATTTTAAAAATATATTTTGCATCATAATTTTTAAACAAACAAAAAAATCATTTCAGACAATGGCAAAATCGAATACTCAGAGTTCATAAGAATGTTAGAGGATAACGGATGCAAGAGCAGGCAACAAGAAGAAGAAGAGCTCAAACGGGCGTTCAAGTAAGTTAGGGTTATTGCTTATTACCCATAGTCTAGTTGTTTTGTTTTCTGGGCCATAAATTCAAATTTTCATCACCCAGCTCTTAAAAGAAAACCCAATTCGTAATTTCATTTCAGTTCCACCAATTTCAATGTCTAGCTTTAAAACAAAAACTCAGTCCTCGAGACGAAGGTTTTTGCTATCAATTTAATTGTCCTACCCTATAATTTTCAATATAATACATTGACCCAACGCTTCAACTTAAAATTCCTGTCATTGCAGTGGCGTAGCCATGTGGCATAAGTGTAGAAAGCATGCCAATGGGTTTTATCTAAATGTAGTGTGGACACACCATAACTCGCTATCTTATGTTTTCATCAAGCAAAGAAGGGGGGATGTGAGGTCTTCTTATCTTTACATCGAGTGGCTACTTATTCTGCCAACGATTGGTACAGCAGAATCTTGATCCGCTCCTGATGACGCTTACCCTAACCTCCATGAAAAAAATTCTAATAACACTACAGAGCTCGGCGAACCAACTTTTAAAAACAACGCCACGCATTAGTGTAAAACCCCAACATTTTAGTGGGCTCCGTTTCATGGCAATATCATTGTCCAAATTATGTCGAGATTGTGGGAACCATGTTGTCTAATACACAAAAAATTTTTTTAAAAAAATCTTAAGCGCAACGATCAAAGTAATATCATTATGGATGTTATTGATTGAAGCAATTGGCGATGTCTGTGTGATATTAAAGAGGATGACTGAGTGGCCACGAAGGCTAATCTGGGAAGGTCGTAAGGGGCTGGAGGTCGGCAGGAAGAAGGCAACGGACACTAATGCGTCAAGTCAGAGGCGTCAATAGGGGGTGCGGGGTTTGCGTACCGCTTAGGGTGACAACCATCACAAAGGGTGACACCAAAATGTAAAATTCTGAATGTTCCCGTTATTTTGCACAGGCAGACACGGGGTAAGTCGTGAATGGGTGACACCGGGAGCTAGTGACGTTCCTGCATCAAGTGTTGTATGTAGTCTTTGCTTTTTCGTCGTTTGGAAGCTTGTTCCAGTGTATGGTTGTCTTCAGCTGGATCGAGCCGCTCCTGTTGTTAGGAGCCGGATCACCCTGTCATGACCACCTCGTTTTACATCACCATCAATGTTTCCTCAAAGGTTCATTGGTCCTTGTGCAAGTAGCACAGCACCCAATTTTTGTGCAATATGTTATAAAATTTGATGTGCTGTAATCCTAAATTGCTACGCGACGTCGGTCAGTTATCTGCGCGCCAGCTCAGATTAAAGGGACCATCTGTCATCATTTCTGTTGTCTTCGTAGACGTATGTCCCTTTTTGAAGCACACCCACAATAAATGAATGTATATTTGTAACACTAACTCCACTACCAGGGTATTTGACTGTAACACTAACTCCACCACCAGGGTATTTGACTGTAACACTAACTCCACTACCAGGGTATTTGACAAGGACAACAACGGCTTCATCACGGCCACAGAGCTCAAGACTGTGATGACCTGCCTGGGGGAGAAGATGACCGACGAGGAGGCCGACCAAATGATCAGGGAGGCCGACAGTAACGGGGACGGCAAGGTGGTCTACAAGGAGTTCGTCAAAATCATGACCGCCAAGCACTGAGCCATGGTCTCCGTCTCGCTTCACTAGCTGCTGCTCTTCGATATTTTATATAGCCTGGAAAGGGGAAAAAAAACTTGTTCAGCTAATTATCTTTTAAATTTTTAATTACCAATGTCAACCACATTCTTCGTGTTGTATTCTGGAATGAATGAGTTTTCCATTTCATTATAACTTCTCAACAGAGTTATTTGTGCATTGTTTGGTTGTTGATGTTTTTTGTTGACACCGCCTGCATGTTATTCAAACTTTCTCATTCAAGGAGTGAAATTTGTGTAAGTGAACAATCAGCAAAATGAAAATACATGTTTTAAAAAATGGATGTTTTCTTTTCTTTTCGCTTTGTTCCGTTAAATGCCAAGAGTGCAACACGAAACAAGTTCCTTACGATTAACGATACCGAATTTTAAAACATTTGGCCAGGGTAGACTTCTAACGCCTGATGTTGGTGGGATTTGAAACGTTGTAGATCTCTTTGGGTTTTTTTAAAATCTCATACTATTACATTTAATTTCAATCACTTGTTTTATTTTTAAATATCTGTATTCGATGAATACAAATTAAAGCGATATCTTGCAGGATGCTATAACTCTATAACAAAGTACTCACTCTTCTAAATTATCCACTATCGCCATTCATACTGTTGATTACTGACTCTTTTGTTGGTTGTTCATTACTGACTCTTTTGTTGGTTGTTCATTACTGACTCTTTTGTTGGTTGTTCATTACTGACTCTTTTGTTGGTTATTTATTACTGACTCTTCTCTTGGTTGTTCATTTTTTACTACTGTTGGTTGTTTATTACTGACCGTACTGCTGGTTACTGTATACTAAATTACTGAACATTTCTTGAGACTGGAGAATAGACACTGAAGATCTTTATAAACATTAAATAAAAAACTAAGCTGATTTTTTTTTAATTTAAGGTTCGGGATAAGGGGGGGGGGACATTGGAACTTAATCTGGCAAAGAAATATTTCCAATAAAAATTGTAAAAAATAAAGTTACTAGAATGAAAGAAATATGCCAAAGATCTCCTCTGTCCACTCTCAGTGGTTGAAAGTTTAAATGAATCGCAGAATAAAGAAAGTTCAGTAACTCATACTGACAAAAATTTGCACACATGCTCATCATTCTTCTTCGAATTATTCATATTTTAGTGGTATTAACCTGTTGCAAAATCATTGTGCGCCTACCCATTGAATTACAAACATCCAGAGGTGTTAACGGGTCTTAGATTTTATTACAGATTTTTTGTTATTTTGCAAATGACTTAAACAAATAAAAGTGTATCACATAAATGCAAAAAAAGAACCAACCAACCAACCAACCAACCAACCCAACCCAACNACCCCACCCCATATAAAATGCAGACCTCTTCCCAAGAGAAACAACAAAACTCTACAGTTTCATAAATGAATGAACAAGGTTATTTACAAACTTGTCAAAGATGGTGTAAAAGATGGAGATCAAAAAAGGAAAAAACTCAATTCTTAGTAGTATTGGCACTAATTAAAAATTTCTTTCTCGAATATTCAGGAAAAAATGTAATCAATTAATTGCTATGAATTATATTTTTATAATGCATGTAAATCCTGATAAAGTTGCGATTCATTATTTTGTGAAATCTGCTAAGTCTTGGTAATTCCATGGCTTTGAAATTGTGTGACGTAACACAGCAAATTAGTTCTGGTATGCTAGAAATACGGGAGAAAACCCTTTTATTAAAAATGTATGCACATCTAAATGGTCAATATTAATACAAGGAAAATGTATATTAGTAACAAAAAATATCAATTATTAATAAATAGGAAAAAAATAATACTAGAAATATTTTCTTAAAATATAATAAATCAAATTAATTATAATCTATAATAATTTTAAACAATTAAATATCGATTAATTAATAATTAGTTTTTGCTGCCCTAATTCTCAGTAATTATTTCAAGTCTAAGGAGAGAGGGTCAAACTTAAATAAACATTAGCAGCCTTTTCTTTTTGGTATCCCATAACCTATTTGTCGTAGAGGGTTCTAATGTTTCCATTAGAACTTGCTTGGGGCTTGGTAGACTTGGTGGCGCCCATGTCCTCTCCAGATCAGAGAAGGACATTTTAGAAATAGTCATTCATCAGCCATTGCAGGTAACAAAAAACTTGAAGATATCAACATAAAGAAACAACACAGAGAGTGATAACAAGCAGTTCATTTAATGCATCACTCATCATGATTCTTTTTACATTTAATAACATAAAAAAAGACACAATTAAGGAGTAAAAAAATGAAGCAATTATTCTCATTATCCATTGTAAAAAAATGTACTTTCAGTTCTTTCTTTTTCTGCATCTTGCAAGACAAGAAAGATAACATCAACCTTAAATACAAATAATAAGTCGTCTTACGTGTCTTGCAGTTCATTCAGACCAAAGGAACATGTCAGAAATAGACAAAATATGGGTGAGACTGCAATCAGACTTATAGATAAGTATATGTATGTCATGCAAACCGGGTATGTATGACATTTATCTGCAGAAATAGAGACTTGACCTCAATAATAAGTTGCAATCTTAAAGTTTCATGAAGTCACAAGATAAGATGCATTAGCTTGGACAAGTGTTTTACCGCAAGCCTCGAGACACATTCATTACCAGCAGTAATCTCAATAACACCCATCAGCCAAGCTCACAATATAAATTAAGCAAAGATAAGTCATTTGTTGAAAATACAGATTTGCAAACAATCGCGCCATGAAAATTATTCAAAATTACAAAAGGAATTAAAATATATACAACAATGTTCCATATTTTAATAATGAAAAAGGTAATCTAATCTCACACATGAATTTTGACTAGGCAAAAATCTTGTTGTTCTGGTTTATGGAGCTATTATATAATTTTAAAAAATGTTGTATTTATTTTTTAAATAAAATAATATAATAAGAAATTAAGAGGGCTACTTGGTTTGAGACATGGGTGCTGTTTTTCTAGTTGAAGTGTCAAGCTGACATGCAGTTATTGAACAGTAGAGAGAAATAAATCCAAATATAAACCAGATAATAGAGTAGGATCTAAACAAACATGGCGTTGTGACCCTACATCAAATTTTAAACAATACATAGGACATTGGTGTTTAAAGACAAAGAAGTTGGAAAATGCACAGAAATCTGAATTGGTTAAAAATTTTACACGTAACAATTTTTCTGTTCTGGAATTGTTTAAATGGGATTTAAGATGAGATGTATATGTAAACAGCCTTCATGGAAATAACCCTTCAAACAGGAACAACAACATTGTTTATTTTGTTTATTAGCCAAAACTTAGGTGGGTATATTGCTGGACAGTAAAAGGTACGGCTGATTTTAATGTAAGACGTAACACTGTTTTTGATAAGCAAAGATGATGTAGTACTCAAGTTTTATTTAGATCATGTAGACAGCAATACACAAACTGTACAGCACTCCATCTACACAAACTGTACAGCACTCCATCACACAGGTAACACATTGTCCATTCAAACAAAATAAATTGTGCCATAATAATTGGGTTATTTTATAGCAGTGTAAGATAAATGCTGCTGCACATCACTAATCTTCACACATCATAATTCGTGTCACATAGTGCCAGTAACACATTATGACTCACACAAACAGGAAAGGAACAAAATCTGACAGCTCACTGGCCTTTGCTCTGTAAGTAAAACTCTAGTTTTAAAATGAACGCCCCCACATGATCTCGGTATATCCTATGATTACATTATCTATATTTAGATGAAATCAAATTTATAGCTCTCATTTCAGTGACCAGCTTTAATTTAAAAAGAAGATTTGATGAAACCATCCCAACAAAGCTATTTCAGTTGCTGCTAAAATATTGTCTCTGTGTCACCACTTATAAAAGTTGACCTAATTTTATTCAAAATGATGTGTAAGATTTGACTAACTTTTCTATTATTACTTACCAAGGGTAGACAATTAATGCAGATAAATTTTGATCTGTACATCTACATAAAACTTCTAAAACTATAATACAACTCAAAAATATATTCTTGTAATTATTTATTTATCTTTTATTATGCAACAAATAACTTAATGTGCTTGATACACCAATTACTTTAAATAAATGTATTATTAAATCCTCAAAGGACATTAATTAATAATTACTGCTACTTTATATGGTTAACATATAGACAGAAGTGGTTTTCAAAATAAGTTAATAGGTGGGGATACAAAAAACAAACAGAATCACAGCTCAATGTATACATTTGGTTGTAGTTGTAGAGGACATGTTGGAAAATTTTTTTCAAAAGTAATAAAATAATATGATTCTTTATGGTGGCTGTAATTTTAACAACACTTCATTTACTTTTCCTAGATTTCACAGACACCTTTGGCATGAACTTATTTTTAAAAAAACGAGTTATAGACCATGAAAGTGCACTTTCCTACCATGCCATTCCTAAAATATTTTGTATAGAGTTACAGCAACTATAAAGAAATTGAACTTTAAACCACCTTCTAAAGTAAGTGGCAAAATTGTTAGTTACCTATGGACTACAAATAAACTCTAGATGTCTCACATGGATTGGAACAAAATCTGACCCGTCAGAAGAATGATCATAGACGCAACCTTCTTGTTTTATTTAGTAAAAATAATATTTTAACAGCTTCATCCAAACATATTTCAAAGCAAGGAGATTCTTTCACAAAATTACCTGAAATAGACCAAAAAATCATATATTCAATTTTGAATGCTGTTAAAAATTTTCCTCTTATACCCCTAATGTGGGTCCTGGTTGAAAATTAGATTAGTGATTGTTTAAATTATAATAACATGGCTGCCTGTTTTGTTTATATATACATACTAAAGCAGCGGTTCCCAACCTATGGCCCATGACCCACTTGGGGAAAGGGGGTTGCAGCAGGTTTTCTGGGGTTCCCCAACTGTCAACTTAAAAATATACATTCTTTATTGAAAATGGCTTATTTACATTTCATGGGGTTGCAGGTCACATGCCGTAAATAAATAGGGGTCGCCACCCAAAAAAGGTTGGAAACCACTACACTAGAAGCAATTTTAATTGTGATAAAACAGAAAAAAAACAGACTGTTTTAGAGTAATAGAGTATCAATAAACTTTTTACAGACAAGTCGAGTGACTCCAATCAAAAAGCAATATTTTTCACTAATGTCTTGCCCCCACCAACTCCCACAACAATCACTGCTATTCAAATTTAACATTAGAACTTTAAAAAAATATTAATTCTCAATGACATTTTTTTACTTTAAAGCAAAAAATGCTTTATAACAGAGGGAAACTTTGAATAAAGGACATTTTCATGTAGTTAGAAATGAAAACAGGAAGTAGTGATTTCCTTCTAACCAACCTACATCAGAACAATAGTATCGTCAATGTTATAATAGTTGATTCAGCTATTATGACAGTTACAGGGTGGAAATTTGATTATTCTGTTTAAAAAAATAGAATAATTATATTGTTTTTTATTGGATACAACTGTTAGAAATGAAATTAACTCAACACTGTATATCAAATGACATAATAACATTGCATTAAAAATAGGAAGAGTTTTCTCATATCGTCTTGTCTTTTGTCTATTAACTCTTAAAGCCCCAGAAACTTCCGCCTCAGTCCCGAAAGGATTTCCTATATAACAATCATTTCTGTAATTGATTAGCGTAGCTGATGTATTGAGTATACCGTATTGTTATTTATGTAGTTAATATGCTATGAATGTTTCTTTTTATTTATATATGTATTTTTGTTTCCATGTAAAGCACTGTGAGCCTGGCTCCTTGCTGGGATACAGCGCTATATAAATCATCATTTTATTATTATTATTATTATTATGAAATTTAAACAATTGCGTAAAATGCATTTATTTTATTGTCATACTGACTTCATCTTTTAGGATAAGAATGTTTATTTTACATATCCAAAAAAGACGGTCTTGAGTTTGATACTATTTTTACATGTACTTTAGTACTATTATTTTTATAGTATAGCAAAATCACATTTTCAACTCAAAAAGAATGTTAAAAACTACCAAACAACTTCGCGAATCGAGCGATAACAGTAGCGCTGGCAACGGCAGTCAAATACATCATCTTTCACGCATTGAAGAGTTTTTACTTTCTGTGTTTCATTACCGCACTTTGGGGCTTTATGGGTTTATTATGAATGTAAGAGCAACTAAATCTAAAACATCCCCGTGGGTTAGCTCACCTCAATACCAAATTCTAAAATGCCCAACAAAAGTTTCCACCACACAGGCAGTTCATCATCTACTCGTTCCTGAGAGCTGTGGCCATTATTGGAAGATTTTGAAGCTCGTTCCTCATAGCTTTCCTCATTTGGTGATCCTCCCTCCATTTCCTCATAGTAGTACCTTCAGATCAAAAGTGAACATGTTGTTATTTTTACTGCTTACATTCTAAATTTTTTTAATTTTCAGATGGGAAAATATTATCACATTGCAGTTATGAAAATACCTGGAAAATATTACATATTCTAAGATTTCTTTGATATTTGAGCATAAATATTCATTAATTTAACAAGAGTGTACATTTATATCAAAATTGTAATGAGAAACAAATTTTGAAGGAAAAGCAACTGGCAACAGTAACATTATTTTAAATAAAACATTTTAATTAGGAGGCATCGAATAGTAAATATTTTTTTCATTAAGAGTAAATGAGATAGAACTTGTGACAAAGATATAGTGTGTTATTTATAAATAAGTTAAAAGAGGTAAGTAGTATGAGTAAAAAATTAAAATTATCACAAATAGTAAGCACTTACCCATGAGACATAAGTTCTAAATATTTCATTTGAAATGTCTGATGAAAGAAACTGTTAGGAAAAAATACTTTTTCCAGAAAACATGATATTTATTGATTAGTTTAAAAAAAAAAAATCTTTTTGTATACCCCTGATATCAGCAAGGCAGAAATTCTCTTTAATATTTCAGTATTTTGAAAATGAATTAATCTGTATGAATATATAACCTCTCATACTTATCCACAAGGATCTCATAATCATCTACCACTGGGTCATCCACTTCCAGTATGGTGAGTCGATACTTTGAATGAAGATAGTTAGGGTGACCAAACAGAGAGATGTAAACTGGTCTTGACATGGTTGAAGGTATTGCTATCACATCAAGGCCACACGTTTCTGATTTGAGGTCATAGGTTATGTAGTCAGGGTGCTGGACCTGGGAGAGGACCAAAAATATTTAATATTTTTTAAAAAAGGGGTGATATTACACTGGGGCTTAACAAAAATGTAACATTTAATTTTAAATTTATTTTCTTTTTCTTGAATTTAATTTTTTAAAGTAAGCGTTAATGGCACGGTTTTTGCAGTGAGAATAATGTCCAATGTTATCCTCAAGGTAAACTGTGTAGATAATGCCTAGCATTATTCTCACTGCCACATGGTTTTTATCATCAGAATGCTGCCAAACAATACCTAAATTATGAATTCTAATTATTGCGTATATTGCAATAATCTTCTGTACATATAAGATATTTATGTAGCATTGGTTATTGACATCTTTTGGTTTAAAGGTTTAAAGGTTATAAAAATAATTTGTCATTTTGATCACCTTTCGAATGACTGGAATCTTATATTTGTATCAATTTTAGCAAAAACCTGAGCGGACCTGCATATTGTTAGTCATTTATTAATTAATTATTAATAATACTAGCAACAAAGCCCGTCCAAGGACGGGAATAAGTATAGGGTCACCTGTGGAGTTCATGGTAGGACAACACAACATCCATATCAACTGACTCCAAAATGAAAATGAAACGTCACCAGTCGTCATTTCAACCAGAGGCTTTGTCCAGAGACCCTACCTTCCCTCCAATCGGTTTGTTAAAGACCCGTAGTCTCAACCGCCATGTGTATCACGTCAAAAATACTATACATTATAGTTATCTTCTTTATATATGTTTCTCTTGAATGGGCATGTGCAAATGATCATGATGAATGACACCCACTGGGGTCGAAAGATCACAGTGGGCAAGTGGAGTGGGATGAAAAGAAAAAAAAAGTGGTGGGAACAATGCTTGTTGTGTTCACTTGCAGTGTTCATCCACAGAATAACATATGATTCATAGTGTAGTGGTTATCACATCCACCTTGCACGTGGAAAGTCCTGGGTTCAAGCCCCAGAGGGAACAATTTACAAAAAATTAAATGAATTTTTCTGCCTGTTCTGTTCCCCCTTTTTTGCGAACATGACTAACCCTAGGGTCGGCAAATTACAGGTTTATGGTTGGCAAGGGATGGTAGTAAAGGGTGGGGGGCAGGTTGCAACAACCACTGTGCACGTCTCCAGATTTACTCGCTTTTTTCTTCATTACTTCGTGCTGCTGTTTGTGTCCGTTCTCTCAGCTCCCTGTTACGTCGTTGTCTGGGTTATTTGTTATGACCAAACGGACAGGTCAACTCAAGGTATAACACCAACACTCTTGAACATCTATAACAGCATGTCGAAAGTTCCTCCATTTACAAACACGACCTCTCTCTCGCTCACAACTGCCTTCTCTACGTCACGTTCACACTATTACCGTCATACCTTTCATACCGTGCGCACCGCACCGCACCAAACACAAGTAACAACATTGACATGTCAGGGAAAACCCAATAGCTCTATAATGTTTCCCTGACACTCCCCCCATACTTTGCACTATCTGTGATGAAAAAGTCTGTTGTGTAGCATATGCAGCAGACTTGCTCATCACAGATAGTGCAGCATACAGGTCGTATCTTGTAATAAAAAACCTTTAAAAACCACTCAACTGCAGAAGCTGATGAAAATACTCATTTTAAAATAAAAGTAAAAATCATTAAATGGACACCAATCAGGTTTTGTGGCAGTGCTACTTTATAATTTCAGTAATCATGACATTTTAATTAGTATTAGCAAATAAATTACACATTTTAGCCTAAATTGAGTGATATCGGCTATAAGGATATTAAACAATAATCTGAAATTCAATTATCGGTTTAGAATTTCCCAAACCCATTATCGAATTTATTTATTATCTATTTTTAAAATCATTTCCAAACTGAACACTTCAAAAAATTATCTAACAAAATTTATACCCGCGTTTGCTGACATTTTCATCCAATAAGGCCACCAAGGTGTGATTATTTATATCTTTTGAGCGCTCCGTGCAGTGTGTTTGTAAATTAATACATTTATTATTTGGTGACAAATGTGACGCCATTACATTCATTTGATGTCCAAAATTAGACATAATAAATGCAGTCTCCATTGTCGAAATCATAATGTAGGCTAGAGTGGTTTGGCATGGTATGTGACGAATGTGTCGTTAATTCAATCCTCGATCCAATGTATAAGCATCTGCCTGGATTCGACAACTATTTCAAGAATCTGGCCTATAATAATATCCGCCTTCTCATAAGACATATGTCAGCTAACTTTGAACAGCTTTTGACAAGTAGCTACAACTGACTCTGAACCACCAACAAAACTATCTCGACCAAATCATGCAGCAGTTATGTTCCTGATGGGTGACAGTGCATCACAACAACTGACGGTTGAATCTGACTTTGACTTGTATCTGAAGCCACCTTTGACGACAACTTAACTGAAACAGCACTAGAGGAGAAATACATTTTTTTTCCCGAAAACTTCCAATCTTGCCATGAGATTTTTGTGTGTTCCAGCAATGTCCGCCCGATAGGAGGGACTATTTTCAGCAATTGGGCGTTTGATAAGCGATATGCGTAAGTGCAGCGTAAGTAACCGGCTCCTTCCAGAACATACTGAGTCAGTTCTTTTAAAATAAAAACCAGGATTTGTTTGATGTGTAAATTTATTTGAAATTATATTGACTTTAATTATTTTTTATCATTTTTATCTATTCTTTTTTTCCTATTTCTACCAAGCGTGGTTTCAACGCAGCTAATTTATTTTTGTTTATTAATGATATTACGTTGCTTAATAAATAAATTTTTTTATAAACATACAGTGGATCTGTGACTGTTTATCTGTGACGTTCTTTACAAGCCCCAAAGATAAAATAGTTATTGTCTTCCTAACAACCAACACCAATTAATAGCTCAACCCTTGCATTCTCAAAATTCATTGACATGATTTATGTGCATCTGGGTTGTGACCGAAACTGAGCGTCAAGTAGAGCACCTTGCTTCCTTGCAAGCAATAATGATATATATATATATGCCAATTAATAGCTCATCCATCGCGTCAATCAGATTTCATTGATACAACGGTGTGGCCACAAGGGAGTGAGAATATAGGAGTATACCCACATCCCACGTCCACATTGACAGATTTATGAGCTTCTGAACACCCAACATCGGCATAGGCTTACTGTAACATGCTAAATTATGGTGCAGCTTATTTACCATAGATTCTGAACACACTGCAACAGTTATAATAAAGAATATATATATATATGAAGTCAGCGGTAAAACAATGATTAGTGTACAGATTTACTAAAACCGATAGTCAGTCTGCCAAAAACAAAAAACAAATTAACATTCCTAATCTGCTATTATTATTTCGTCTACATCTGGCGCATTTTTTTAAACGCGACTAGCCAATAGAAGATGCATGCACAAACAAGGGGTGCAGATAATGCTCGACGTTATTATCATGACCAAAACGGTTAAGACAATCACATTGATTTGTTAATTAAGGGACATAGAATTAGCCACCCATTTGAAATGTGAGTAATTTTGCATAAAATAAAAGTTAATAGGCCTAAGCAGAAGTTGAACATTCTATAACGGAGTGTAAATTTTTACAAATACATTTACATCTAATTCAACAACTAGCCATATCATTTTTTTGAGCATTTATAAAGTAATTTTAAAAAGCATTTCACCTTTGGTTATAGACTTATTATAAAATTTGAAATAAACTCCTACCTCTCCACTAATATACACATCAACATCCCCCAGTAAACTCCTGAGTTCAAGTCTTAGTGTACCAGTGCGTTGGAGTCTGTAATATGTAAAATTTTCTGCACCTATTTCATCTTCAAGAGTTTGAATAACACGATCAGTAAAATGGCCTCGACATAAAACTGTAGTTAAATAGTTTAACATCATCAACAGTTCCAACATCCAAACCTGCCTGAGACTTATCATTTTCTTTCAAAGATATCTGAAAGAAAAATTCTTCATTAAACTTTATTTCCATTTATACTAAAGAATATAATATAAAATTCTAAATATTTGATTGTCTACTTAATGAGGGGCTAAACTTTACTCTATTTTAAAAAAAATTTCAATAAAATTTTTAGATGACAATGAATTTCATTAATTAATTTTAATCTTTGAATAATTTTTAAGCATGAACAATCAAGTCCAGTCTTCTAAGATTTCTACCAACTGCCAACATTTCAGTGCAAAAATACAAATTGCTTTATTTTCAGTTGCATTGATCATTGAAAAAAACAAGAGGCTAAATCTAATACTATATTACAAGTTAATATAATCCATAAATTAAGAAGCTCTGAATAACATCAATTGAGTAGGCAGTAAAAGACAAAAGTGATTGAATCTGTGCATTGTATTTGTCAACAATGCAAATACTAATACTACATGACAGATTCCCTTAAATTTAAGCTCATTTAACTCCTAATCTGAAGATGAGAGTCTCTACTAAAATATATTCTTAAGTCTGTAAATTATAGTTGTACGATCAGGCCAAAATATGGTCTTTTCCGGCAACCATCTTTGTTGCTATACATGTGACAAAGATGGTGGGCGGATTGATAGTCCCAACTGAGGGAAAATGCTGAAAATGATTTGGGCCGAGCAATGGAAGAAAATCACACAAAAATTCACTGTTATCACTATTTTATAAATAATTCTCGAGTTATATCCTTCCAAAATATAACTAGTAAAACACTTAAATCAGCTTCCATTTAGCAAAAACACTAATAAATTTCCAACGCAATGTTTGCCCTACGATTTGTGGACTTAGTACATCACTTGCTATGTCCACAGTTTTGTATTTGATGATTTGTATCTAATAATTATAAGGGGAGGCATTCCCCCTCCCCAAACCCCACCCCGTTTTTTATTTTATTATTTATTTAAAATTATAAGGGGAGGCGTTGCCTCTCCCCCTGGTTTTAAAAAAAAAAATTCAGTGAGGGAAACAACCGAGGAAATATAATAATAAAGGGAGGTAACTTCAATAGGCAACCGTACAGTCCTGGATAGGGCTGTCAATATTGTTTAAAAATGCTGCCCGGGTACCTGTCCAAAATTTGAACGGGTACCTGGGTTACCCATGCAAATCGCCTCAAAATGTTCATCATTATTCCCGCTATTCACTATTACTACCATTAGCCTTTTACTGCATTGTTTATTGTCGAAATGCAAATTTTGATGTAATGAGTCAACGACTGGAAAATGATGACATTGAAATACTACTGTAGTACAGTGGTGTAAAAATAATGAGCAGAGGGGTGCTAAGGTGATTTTTTGAGGGGGGGGGGCACTAATCATATGATGACATGGCAGGTTATTTCTAGCTCATAGCTGTAGCTGACAACTGTTTTATATAACTAAGCTTTTCAGGACTTGCCCTTACATGGTGGACCCATCCCCTAGCATTTATTTTTGTAATACAGTGAACATTGTTCAATGATTGAAATATAATTTTTTTTTAAACCACCAAAAAAAACAACAACAGAATATAGCAGGTGTTTATTTCTTTTAAAGTATGGTGGGGATAGGATTGGAGACATATGTTAGTGGGGGGGGGGGGGGGGGTAGATAAAAGAAATTGGTGCGTCTCAATTAATAACAAAGATGAGCGGTGTATTTCAAAGTCAAAGCCAAGAACATTTCTAGCCATTCCTAGTTATTGCTCTTGTGTCCTATTTTTGTGTCATACTGAGTGGATGGACCCACCCCTACCATTCATTTATTTTTATTATTATAGTGAAAATCATTCAACGATTGAAATATTTTTCTTAAAGTATGGTGGGGATAGGAGTGGAGACACGTGTGAGTGGGGGGGGGGGGGGTAGATAAACGACATTGGCTCGCTCAACAGGCAACAACGATGAGCTGCATATTTCAAAGCCAATTCCAAGGTCATTTCTAGTCCTTCTTATCAGCGTTGTGTTATATTTTCCTTACTTGAACGATTCAACGATCTAAAACCTTTTTGTTTTAAATGATTTTTGTTTCATGTTCCTGGGGAAAAAAGAGTATCAAAATACTTTGTCAGGACCGTATTTTATTTCCACTTAACACATATTTTTTTAAAAGCATTTTCATGTTAAGACGTATTTCACAGTATACATTTAAAAAGGAAATTTTTAATTTGATAAATTATTTGCCAGCCGAAATTTGAACACAGAAGATCCACAGTTCAAACACTGGTGGTAAAGATATTGCAGTAACATTTTCACGGGTACCCGAGCGCCATTTTACTATCCCGTAATTGCTCGGCAATGGGTACCCGGGACCCAGGTCCTGTTGACAGGCTTAGTCCTGGACACGACTGATTTTCGGGCTGCCATCTTTGATCCGTCCATCGATAATTAGCCCTTAAGCCTTAACTCCCTGTCCTATACTCACACTGCTACTCCTTGGATTCAGGTATGTAGAACTAGAAGTAGTCAAACTCCCTTTGATTCTGTCAGTGACTATGTCAATATCAATGATCAATATAAACACTTACTGATTAGTCAGTGATTATGATTATACCTATGTTACTATGTTATGGCCGCCTATGCCTATTGATTTACCTATGACCTATGCCTATATTATTTAATACCAGCTTAACATTAACAGTATGAGTATGAGTGAGCTAGTGCCAACCACTAATACTAATAGTGTCACTAATAGTAATACTAATACTAAACAAATAAGATGCACTGACTCACTTTTAAGTACTTTAACTTTGACTTAGTAATAGTTACTAAAATTTACTTAACTTTAACTAACTGTTACTAACTAACTAACGAATCAACTGGCAATCAATTCAATAATAAAAATTATGAAAATGCAACACTCAACTTTTAAAGTAATGTAAAGTTAATTAAAGTAAATTTAGTAAGGTAAAGTTAATTAAAAATTTAAAGTTACACTTTACTACTTTAACACTTTACTGTCTTTACTTTACTTACTTTACTTAGACTTAACTGTACTTTACACAAAAATCTTCAATCTTCACCAGACAAATTGGTCGTATTTTTTACCGTATAGACTACAACTACAGTTGACTATAGATTACCTACAGACCAGAATAATAGGATCTTCGAATGAATACAAGTTTAGCCAGTGTTTTAAGCAATGTGCAATTTTTTTTATATTAACCAGAGGCCTTTCGAAAGTAAAAAACTACATGTAGTACTATTTTTTTCTCCGCCAAGAGCAAGAAGAAATGTTGTCAACAAAAAATCGAAAGTAGAATGAACAGATGAGGCCTTCCGTTTAGTACGTCACTAAAGAGAATTATTTAAAAACTTCAAAATGTAAATCCTGAACAAAACACTGAAATGATTATTTTTAAAAAATCTTTGTGTAGTTAAGATAATTTTGGAAAATGTTTTCCAATATTAATTTAAATAATAAATTATTTTAATATATATTTATTTTTTTATTTTAGGTTCAACCGTTATTTCTTCGATGAATTTGTATAAATTTAAATTTTGTTTCGCTCTTTTTCTGTTATAAATCGAAATATAAACATGAAACCGTAATACGACAAGCAGGCAGTAGCAAATCGATAGAAGTATTTAAATCCATCAATTATGATTCAAATGATCTCCATCATCAGTAGTAAAAAAATATTTTATAGCATATTTATTCATAAACTGCTTAATTTATTACAGTGTGTGAGATATAAATTAAAATCACTCGTAATTTCATTCCTCTCACTGAACTCACTCTCACTCTCGTCTGTTTCAGTGAAATTGTAAGAGTAAGAGTAAGAGTAGTAAGACTACACTGTACTGATTACTTTACTCAACTGTACTGTAACTGTAAGTCAGTATATCAGTGATCAGTAGTCTGTAGTACAGTAATACTAGTAATAGTCTATAGTATGTAGTATAGTATCAGGGGCGGATTAAGACTGCACGGGGCCCTTAAACGGGGGCCCTATTCATTATTCAGCCAGCTTCCCTTTAAATGTCACTTTAACTTTAAATAAAATGATTGTTAACAGCTAATATAAGACTGTAACTGTAACTAAATATTAATAATGAAAAAAAAAAACGAACACAAAGAAATAACTGTTTGAAGTGTTCCTGGTATGTTACAATTGAGTGTGAAAAGAAAAATTTTATAATGCACTGCAGGGAATCGAGCCTAACACCGCTCAGATCACAAGCCTATACTCTCTCCACACGGCCAGTGGAGCTTGTCTAAACTGTGAAATTTTAAAAATATTAACTATAATTTATACTATGTGAGCCAATTAAATCGTTTTTCAATTATTAAGACTATTAGGTCTGAATGGCGATCAGTTGTAGAGATAATTAGGGCTGCAGAAATTAACGATTAATTTCTCGATTAATCGGTAAAAAATTTATCGATTAAAATTATTTTAATAGAAAAATAGCGATTAAATTGAAGAGGTTGTTTTAAATAATTTTTGATTTATTAATAAATGATTAATAATTAATAATAGTTTGCTTTTTTACGTACAAACTTCTCCATTTTAAAAAAAGATTTTGTAAGTGTAAACTTTAAAATAAGCTTTTATATTTAAATTAAAAAAATGTTAATTGCCTGTTTTTGTTACTTCCCTTGCAATTTTCAGTTTAATCACCGCGTTTAGCCCGCTGTTCTTTTCTGCGCGCGCAGCGAGTATTGGAGTGCCTATTTAATGATCTCATAATCTTATTTTTAGCTCAATCAAAATTATCGATTAATTATTCAGTAATTTTTCAAAAGTTAACGATTAAATTTAAATTAATCGATAACAGCCCTAGAGATAATATTTATAAATTTATTTAATTTATTATATTTTCAAATATCTGGTCTTCAAAAGGGCACCCATTACAAACAATTTTTTAAACTGTAATTAGACTAGTGGTAATACCCTGGCAAAAAAGTTGGACAGCATGTGCCATCTGCTTGGCAGTGCCTAACAACAATCTCTGAGCATAGGTTTTGCTTGTTGCCCTAACTTCCTGCTAATTTTAAAATTCATTAGAAATTAGGCAAGCACTCCTGGTTTCTCAAGCCATTGCCCAAGAAAACTAAAAACCTAAATAATTTTTTTTACACAAATCATAAACAATTTCTCAAACCGGGTTTACAGCACCGTAGGAAAGGAATAAAATCGTAGGCCCTTTTATGTCATTGATAAGTAATTTTGTTACATTTTCCATCTCAAAGTCAATAAAAATATATTTTTAATTTAAAAGATAATACTTAGAGTATTTAAACATCATTTATTTGTTGTTAATATGTTCCAAGAACTACTTTTTCAACTATCCGTTTATTCCTATTTTCAAAGTTTAAATTATCACTGCCTGTAATGAAAACAGAAGATGGATATCAATGACAACAAAGACTCTTCTGAAGAATATTCCCCTGACAGATCTTCTGAAGAAATGAATGATCTGATAAGCAATAATGGGGTAAGTAATAGAGTCTCTGCTTTTGGTCTCTATATTACTATATTAAGTCACTTTGTCTTGTAAGTATAATTATACTTGGTGGTCGAGAGGTAGCGCTCTCGACTGTCATACCTATGGTCACAGGTTCGAATCCACACGAAGGTGTGGATTTGTTCTCGCGGCCTGAGGAGTCCCCGAGTCACCCAGCTCCGAATGGGTACCTAACTAGACAATAGTTAGGCGGCTGGGGTAATGCGTGGAACCCCTATAGCCGTGGCCTGTGACCGCTGCATCACTTGCCAACAGATCATCTCTCATGGTCTGTGGACGCAATTATCTTCTGCATAGAAGGAGCGTCTGTATATCTAAGATAAGATAAGATATTTTAAAATGTAAATTACAGCAAATGATGTCTTTTATTTTATATGCTTTTGTTATAATTTTTATAATGTTGGTTTAGGTGATTCCTTGAATTGAATTATTACAGCAAACTGTAACATGGGTTTCACATTTCTTACTTAAACTTAATGTACAGATTAAAATAAATGTCCCATACAGTTTCTTAAATACCGTTAGACCTTAATAGTTCAAAGAGTTTAATATAAGTACATATACTCCCGTGTTTGCATGTTACTTAAGACCAGGGGTGCGCAGCTTTGGGCTATTGACGGCCGCATAAAAAAAATTACTTTTGTTACGGCCACCAAAACTTTGCACTGAAAAACGAAACGATCACTATAAAAAATTTACCTCTCGTATTAGTCAATGCGAGATAAAGGTACATTATCATAATGTATTATAGGCAAACACAGTGCTTAATTAAAAGCAAAAACATTTCAATGGGTATTCTCACATGTAAGTGCTTCCAAACAGCACTAGAGTGTTTCTTGCTATTTCGCAAAGCTTGGACTACTCCACAGCTACTTTCCATGTCTCCAGTAGATTGTTTTTGTCCTCGAATTTTTCACAAGTTGCACATGCATTTTAGTTCCATCAGTACCATTTGGACTTCCAACAATGCACATTCTATCTCAATCAATTGTTGAGAAGCAACAAGTCTCATATTTTCTGAGATCTTGTCGAAATCCTGAAAATGTTCCGCAAATTCCAGCAACAGCACTTCTAGGACGCCTGAAAAGGATGTAACCGGAAATCATCTTTTCTTATTAGAGCGATGAGTTGCGGGAAATGATAGAGATTGAGCTGTTGGATATGACTTTGTAGCAGATATTTGTCACAGAAATCCTGTACTCTTCTGTGCATGAGGCAAAACTGTTGTTCCTTTGCCTTGCAGAGAATCATTGAGGCAGTTGATATAAAATAACAAATCTACAAGGAAAGCTAGAGATATTAAAAAGGCCTGGTTCTGCAGTGAGCAGTCCTTGTTTTTTGTGGCATAAAATTCTAGCATTTCTTTTCGTAACAGCAGAACACGGCAAGATTATGTTTCTCCCTGAGACAACCAACGAACGCAGATTTGGTATAGAATATTTTCAGCCAACGAATCAATTGTATGAAGAATTTGTATGAATTGGCAGTGGTGAAGAACATTTCCAGTGAAACCGAAACAATTGGGCACAAACTAGGAACCTTCACAGCGCTTATTTGAAGTCTTTACAAAAGGAGACATGACCGAGGTCTGTTGTGGAACATTCCGCTATAGATTTTCCGTGCAGATCTTCCTTGAATCACCTTGTAACTGTGCATAGTTCTATGATGCATGTCTGTGAAAATGTTGCCCAGCATTTTTTCCCCTTTGACAGTTTTCACAACATCGCCGCAAATTAGACACTGCATGAAATGGTTCTCTGTCATAAAGAAATGTAACTCCCATTTTACATTAAAGCTCCGATTCTCTTCTTCATGATGAGTACTAAGGCGGCACGGATAATATTATACGGCAACTAAGCGTTCAAGCTGTATAACTATGATACAATTAATCGTTTACATTAAACGCTTTTTCACTGTTAACACTGTTATGTCTGTTCACTGCTATGTCAAGAATCTGTCTGGGTTTCTGGTGCAGCTGCCAGCTAAGAGTGATTTACACAGACCCCTGGGTATTTGTGTGTACCATAGCAGCTACTGATGTTGACCGACGTGTTACAGGATTAAACAGAGCAAGCACAACACAGCGAATGTGCGCATCACTCGGTTTCGTGCGCTTCAATATTAGGCTGCTAAACTTCATTAGCTACAATGTCATGAACGCTAAACACTGCAACACGCTACAGCTGCTGGAGTCGTAATTTGTTTCCCAATAACAAGTGCTTAAGAGTCTTAAGAGTGTAAATGAATATTCGATAATACGTTTACAACTTTTTATATTATATTGTTAAAATACATATATTTCATGGCTGCAGGTTATTATAATTTTAACAGATTTCCACTGCCGCACTTTTTCATGTCCACGGCCGCAGGTTGCTCATCCCTGCTTTAGACCATTTCTTTACATAAAATTGCACTCAAAATTTATGTCAGGAGCAGTGAATAAAATGTAGACTCCTCTTTTTGCCTTGCACATATAGTAGGACATTTATTTTGGCAATATTTAGCACTTTTCAAACCTGTACTGGTTTATTTCTGTGGGCTAAATGTCACACATTAATATTACTGATAACTTTCAAAAATAATGTTTGTTTTTTTCAGGAATGGGAATATGCTATGAGACGAGAAATGCAGGTATGCTGGAGAATATTTATTGAAAATGAATTATCACATATCATTTTTTAAAGAAAAAAAGCTTTGTTTTTCTAAGATCTGTATAATTATATTTATAAAAGTAGTCATAATAAAAATTTTAATTTTTTCATGCTAAATAAAAAATTTTACACCCATTTCTTGTTACATACTGAAACAGTATTAACAGTGCTGGATTTACCTATTTCCTAAATAAGCTATAGCTTAGGCCACCGACTTCTTGGGGGCCCCCTGGAATTTTTGTTTTCATATTTGGCACTGACATAGAATATCTGGTCTTCAAAAGGGCACCCATATCTCAAATAACTTAGGGCCCCATCAAGTTTAAATCCTGCCCTGAGTATTAATTACAAAAATAATTCATTCATTTGCAAATTAATCACTTCTTTTCAGACATGGTGATAAATTGCTTTTAGAATTTTATTTTTAGAATGGTCAAATATAGATGAAATATTTAAATAATTTCTACTTCAATATTCTTTTATGTTCTATAGGAAATCATTCCAGGATTGTTCCTTGGTCCTTATGCTTCAGCAATGAAATCAAAGGTATTTAAACTGAAAATAAAAAGATACAATTTTAGGAAAGGGGGGGGGGTGGTATGGGGACACATCTTAATCAACTTATTTTACTACAAATAATTTATAATTAAATGTAATGTCTTTTTCTGCTTCACCTTGTAGTCAAATTGTTTTCTTACTTTGAAATTAACTTTATTGATGTGACAAATGTGCTGGATTTGTTAAATTTATAATTTCTTATAACTCTTTTTATAAAGTATTATCTTAATTCATTGTACCAATGCCGCACTTCACAGCTTGATACACTACTGAACACAGGGATTACACACATAGTGTGTATCAGGCAATCAATAGAAGCCAATTTTGTCAGGCCAAACTTTCCTCATAATTTCAGGTACTTGTTAACAGTAAGCTAATACTACCAATAGCTATCAAAAGATAAACTGGTCTTTTAAAATAATTCATTATCTTTCTTCAAACCCTTAATTAATAATTTAAAAAATAGCTAATTGTTATCAGATTTATATACCCAAGTGAATTTAAAAAAAAAAAAATTACATTCAACTACATTCGTACCTCTCTAAGTCGAACTCCAAGGACCTGAAAAAAAATTGGACTTACGGAGTTTTTGAGTTAGGGAAAATTGCGTAATAGGCCCAGATTAATCAAGGACAATGTTGATATTGAGAGTGAGGGGGGGGGGGGGGAATAGCCATACAAGCCAGAAGGCTTGACATGAAGGGGAGAGGTGGTGTCTTTTCATATTAAAGGAAGCCGGCCTAGCTTTGAAATACAAACACCACCCAGAAAGCTGCTTCCCCCACACTTGACTCCCTCCACTGTAGTGAGAGGATTAAAAAAAATTCTTTTACTAGTTTTACACAAACGCCTTGGAAAATCCGACTTACTGAGGTTGGATGCAAAAAAAATTTTTGAGTTAAGGATATCCAAATAAGGAATTTTGGCAGCGACCCAACAATTAGTTCGAGAAAGGGAGGTTTTCAACTTAAGGAAGTTTGACTTATCGAGATCCGACTGTATATACTTTTCCTGTTTATCAGGTACCTAGTATTGGATATGGCTGACTGCCCAACTGAAAACATTATCAAGTACTTCAAACAAGTAAGTGTTGTTTTTTAATCAATTCTAAAAAATGAAATCGCTTATTGCACATACTCATTTGGTCCTGTTCTTATTTTAATCAATTTACGTGCCCTGCTTCCACCAATGTTTATTTTATTTATTAACAATTGTCATGTTTTTCAACTTAACTACAAATGAAAAGAACTTTTAAAGCATCGAATATTTGTTGATAAATGGGATGGCCAGTGCTGGGTGTTATGCAAAAATTATTTATCAAGTGGCATTAAGATTATGAGGGGAAAAAGAGATTTTAAAAAACTAAATAGCTTCAAACTCAAACATCATCTTCTATGATGCTACAGTCCATGTAGGGCATTAGCCTGCTCTATCAACCTCATTCAATAAGAACTATCAGAGGCACTTGGCCTCCATAGCCTGCTCAATAAACCTCATTCGGTTAGAACTATCAGTGGCACTTGGCCTCCATAAACTGCTCTATCAACCTCATTCAATAAGAACTATCAGTGGTACTTGGCCTCCATAAACTGCTCTATAACCCTCATTCAGTAAGAACTATCAGTGGCACTACACCTCCATGGCCTGCTCTATCAACCTCATTTAGTAAGAACTATCAGTGGCACTTAGCCTCCATAGCTTGCTCTATCAACCTCATTCAATAAGAACTATCAGTGGCACTTGGCCTCCATAAACTGCTCTATCAACCTCATTCAATAAGAACTATCAGTGGCACTTGGCCTCCATAAACTGCTCTATCAACCTCATCCAATAAGAACTATCAGTGGCACTTAGTCTCCATAGCTTGCTCTATCATTCTCATCCAATAAGAACTATCAGAGGCCCCATGCTTGGTTCCCCGTTAGCCCTAGGTCCTTCTCTACCTAATCCGCGTGTCAGTAATTGGTCAGCCTGTTAACCTTCTGCTTTTCTGTTTCTCAATTGTTGAACTGGCGAGTTATTTAATTTGTCTACTAATTATTTTCGTGTCATTACAGACTAAAGAATTTATTGATGAGTGCCTGGACAATGGAGGTAAAGTTCTCGTTCATGGAAACGGTGGAATATCTCGGAGGTAACTTTTAGAAACAATCATTGTTCTCTTAGGTCAAATCACACGTTAATTGTTTTACATGCTTATGTGTTTCACATGATTTATGTGGGTTTTTTATGGTTGTTTAATACAGATGTTTTTAGTCATATCAATTAAAATGCTAATTATAATGTCTAATAAAACAATTATAAATATCTGGAATCATTTACAAGCCTGCATCATTTTAAAGATGTCATTTACAAATAAACATATAACTGTCTGGATTTCTTGCAGTGCTGCCGTTGTTATTGCTTATGTCATGGAAAAATGCTCCCTAACATCAAGGTATTTTAGCAATATATAACACAATGACAACATATTTTAGATGTAATACTTCAAGTTTCTATTCACCTATTTCTTCCAAAAGATACAATAGAGTTGATTTTTGTTTTTTCATTGCCTGTTAATTTATCATTTTACTGTGATTACAGAGAAGCAATATCATGTGTTCGCAACAGAAGGTTCTGCATCAGCTTAAATGAAGGATTTTTACATCAACTTTCAGTAGGTTTCTATAATTTCTCTATATTTTAAGTTTTTTGTTTTAATGATTTAATGGGGAAATGTATTTGTTTAAATTTGAAACTATGACTCTTGATATTATTGATTTTTACAAACTTTGTAAGCAGCCCTTTACCTCTGTTTTAATGGATTTCCCTGATAAAATTCAAACCTAGAATTTAAAAATTATATATATGTAATATAGGAATTAGGAATTTTGTTAAGCAAGTAACAGGGAATATATTGTTTATTTAAAGTTACCCTTTGCTGTTAATCTCAACTGAGACCATCTGTTTTGACAGGAATATGAGCATATCTACAAGGCCCAGATGCTGACTTACATTTCTGATGCAGCACCACAACAGCCAGGTAAGTGATTTACTTGATAGGATGATGGTATTTTTTTAGACTTGCAGTGGGGGAGCGGATGGGGGGGGGGGGGGGAAA
>MUZC01004496.1:238163-295183 GCA_002072015.1 Radix auricularia | reverse complement strand
GGGGGTAACGGATATTTAAAAGTAAACTTTAAATTGTCATCTAATAAAGGGCCCAAAGTTAATAATTTTCATGAAAAGGTTATTGAAATTCTTTTTTAAAAAGCTGTTACATTGTTTATTAATTGATTTTTTAAAAATATTCCCAAATAGCTTTTTTGTTGTTAATTTTTAAAAATCCCAAAATGAAAGAATTTGTTTCCAAGAAGCTATCATTCATGGGGTAAAAATAGTAAAAATAATGGCTAGACAGTTAACATCAAGGCAGACATCATTTCTTATGTAATTAAAATCTTCTCACCCTTATTAAGCTTAGACAAAGTTAAACTTATCACTTATCTTGAGCAGGCTCTAGAAGTTAAACTTATCACTTATCTTGTGCAGGCTCTAGACGTTAAACTTATCACTTATCATTTCAGGGAAAAGGAAGAGAGTTGAGATGGAGATGGACAACTCTCACTCCTCTCCGACCTTCTCATGATCCTCATCCGTCTGCTCACCCATCTAACATCCAGCTCAACACGAGGTCGCCACATGTCCACAACAAATACAAACATTTCCTTAAAACCATATCAGACTGCTGCATACACAACAATGCCAGAATTCGTATCGGACAAACATTTCGAGTCCATCTTTGAAAACTTCACACGAACAAACACTTGAACTTATCTGAAGGAAAATTCAGATGCAGCATTTGACTCTGTCTGACAGATTCAGACGCTTCACACTCGAGTTCTTCTTCAGGAACCCCTGATTTTGTTCAGATGAGTCCTACAGTTACAAGTTAACAAATTATTGGTTCAAATATTTGTTGTGATACAAAGTCTGAAACACCTCGGGGGATAGTTGTACATTTTCATTTTGTTTAATATTAGTGTTGTGACCCTTTCATTTATTACAGTTGTATTGTGTTGGTGATCATTTGAAGCCTGTGGCAGCCAGTTAACTTAGGACAAATCTCAGAACATGTCAAGCCTCAAGATGATGTGACGGGTCTTAAGGTGTCACTTGTGAATGCAAATTCTCAGGTATACTCACTAGTGAATAAAGGTTTCCATATCTCAGGATGATGTCACAAGTGAATAATTTCATGTCCGTCTCAGGATGATGTCACTAGTGAATAATTTCATATGTCTGTCTCAGGATGATGTCACAAGTGAATAATTTCATGTCTGTCTCAGGATGATGTCACTAGTGAATAATTTCGTATGTCTGTCTCAGGATGATGTCACTAGGGAATAATTTCATGTCAGTCTCAGGATGATGTCACTAGTGAATAATTTCATGCCTGTCTCAGTGTCACAAGTGAAAAAAAATTATTGGTTTCCTCAGGATGATTTTAGATGGCATAAGCACCTGCCACAGGATGATATCAACCGTGAAATATTTCAGGATAATGTCTTCATTGGTTGCCTTTGTAGAATCTTTCCGTGTTCACTCTCATAAAACCTATGAGAGAAGAGAATTCCATTCCCCAGAAGCAGTTGGTTCACTCTCAAATAATTGACATAAGAGATAAATATTCCAGAGTCAGTTAAAAGCCAAAAAATAATATCTTCTATGATCCCATACCCCACAGAGCGTCCCATCCATTTGAGATGCCACTCAACACAAAATCCTAGAAGAAGAGCTTAAAGTCATGAAGCTTTGTAATATTTTGCGTTATTGAGCCACTCAGTTTTGATAATCATGGGCTGATTCTTTTTATTTCTTTAGTTAGTATGGAGCCTCTTCTTCTTTTTTTTTCTTCTTTTTTTTAAAGTCAGTGGTTAGAATGTGTAAAACTAACTTTATCACAGAGGGGGCAAAAAGTTAAGTTATACTAATAATGTTCAGCACAGAAAATAAATCAATAAATTATTTTATTTCAAATCATAAGTCTTACTTATAAATAAATGCTACATTTGTGTTACTTTGACAACATTATTTTTTATTTTAAAAATAGTATTATCTTTTTTTTTAATTTTTAAATGAATTTAATTTATCATGTTATTTACCAGCACCGGTTATCAATTTATTTTTCGAACACCAATCAAGTACATTAAAGAAGTAGTAATATTTATCTTTAAATTTCAAGTTTTGTCTGTTAAAATTTTAACTCTCAAATTTGGAGAGAAAGTGTGTTTGTTCTTTTAAATGTTTATTTTGTTAGAAATAAGTTTATTGTAATGTCTAAAATGAGATATGGCACTTTTACCGGTCAACACATTCAACTCAATTTCTATCTAATCAATTATTTTTTTTCACTACCAAAAATATGTTGATTGGAGTGGTGGTGGCCCTTAATTTGTAAAATATTTTGTAGTGACCCTTAATAATGTTTTGGTAACTGTTGAGTTTTCAGTAATGGCCAAAAAAATTTTTTATTGTTGTTTAGTATCAGTTATTTACATTTTTCTTGCAACAAAAATTTGACAAAAAATTAAATACTTTAATTTTAATCTATCTTATATTTTGTTTACAAAAGTTGAAATCTGGGGTTTATGTTAATTTGCAACTAATTTTGCCAACTTACAATTTATACTTTTATAAAATTTGTTTAATTTTGAAAAATTTCAGATTTAGGCGGCTGCTATTTTAAATATGTCAAAACTTACTGATTACTGATACCTCAAACAGAATTATTTTATTTTGTTTTCCCTGTAAGCTGTTGTAAAAACTCTCTTGACCGGGTCACATGATATCCCTTGTGTTTATTTACCAACTCTTTAAGATCTTTGACTGTGATTGAAATATATTGTGTTCTTGAACTGATAAGAATTGAAGTGCATGGTGGTCGAGTGGTATGCACGCTCAGTTGGCTTACCAATGGGTACAGGTTTGAATCCATCTGTAGGGACCAAGGGTGTCCCTGAGTCCACCCAGCTTTGAATGGGTGCCTAACACTAGTATGAAAACAAAGGCGGCTGGGTAACGCGTAGAACCTTCATAGCTGTGGCCTGTGAAAGGGTCATCACTTGCCAACTGAACAGCCTTGTCTGTGGACGCATTAATCTTCTGCATAGAAGGAGCGTCTGTATTGATAAGACAAGACAACTCTCTGCACATTAAAAAATAAGCAAAGAAAGTGATTTATGATACTCACTAAATGCTCAGTACGTTTGGATGCTAAGTTCAGAGCTTCCCAACCCCTTGGTTCACACACTGGATAACTAGACGTTTGGCACGATTAAAACTTGATCGAAAACAGCTTCACTGTTTTGTACTCGCATTCCTGGTTAGTCCCAAAGAAAACCATAATATTTGTATAAGACATTTATAGTAAATTAAATGGTAAGTGCTCCACAAAGACAGATATGTAGAAGGAGAACAAAATCTGAACTGTCCTCCAAATATGTTCTTTAAAATTTGGTTTATTTCTTCATGAAACCATCATAAGCCAGTAAATTTTTTTTATATTATGGGTAAAATAAAAAAAAAGTAGCTTTATTGTTTACGAGAATACTGGTCAATTAATATCAATAGAGCAGGATTAAAAAGAAAACATTTTTTCCCTTTTTTTAACAACCATTTATATTCATGTTTATTGGGACCATTTTAATGTTCAAAGCTGTGTATTATGATTTTAAAAGAAAACGTTTCCATTCAACAGCACATTCTCATGATACAAATAGAACCAGGGACTGCTAACTAACTGATGACATTCATGAGTCACGAATCTCATCTTCTGAGTTTGGAGCAGTATGTAGTATTTTTAATGTCTGAATGTAGCACCTATTTGTCTACAGATTGGATGAAATATTATGACCCATACTTTCCATTTGATATCATGGGACTAAGTTGTTTCATTTTTTATACATGGGTAATGTGGAGTTTCTTCATATTTAAAAAAAAACTTTAACGACCAATCAACAACTTGTTAAAGTTTTACACTTACAGGTGTGACAAGTTAGCTACCATAAGCCCAAAGTTAATATTAAATATTTCCAGCCCAGATTCAAATACTCTGAGATGTTATTTTATTATGCGACCTGTTAGATTTGAATATGCAGTGGTGCTGTGTTATTTTATTTCTTCTGCTGGGTAAAAAAAAGCAACAAAGTGTAAGATCAAGGCAGTTATAGAGACAAGAGTTATTTTACATTGACTCTTGAAGAAGTGTTTTATGAGTGGTACATCAGCATGATTCCAGTCTTCTACACAGTAGTTGAGATATTTATTACTACATTTGAATCCATACATTTGAACATTTATTTCCATATGCAAAACATTCACCATCTCATGATAAAAAATGAAAGTTTGTTAGGCGGTATATCTTTAGAAATCCTCCCATAGATAGATGATGGATGACATCTACTATTGTTTTACTTTCTTGCATTAACAGTGAATTGAAACTGTGATAAGTGAAAATGAGGCACAAATTTGTTGTTGATGGTTCATCTACAGTTGCAGTGATTGTTTTTTTAAACTGCTGTTTGTCCAAGAAGGATCTTGAGTTTGTTTTTCAATTACAATTTATATTCTTATTCTGCAAACCATGGGTTATTTCAGGAAACAAATTGTTTAAAACGTTAATAAAGATTATTAACTAAAATTTTAATTTCAGGAAAGGACTAATTTTTTAAAGGAATACATTATTTTATACCTTATATCCATGTAACTTATTTAAGTATATAATTTATATGATATATGAGAAGTTCTTCCTAAATGTTAAAACTGAGTGAAAATGTATATATACATTTTTTTTTTCTGAATTATATTTTTTTAAAAATATGGTGGTTAATGGTGTATTTAAATATTATGGTACTGAAACATTCACGTTTTCTCAAAAGATTTTAAGAAAAAAATCAGGTATTAACTAGAACATATTATAATTATATTATATAATTTACTATTATAAAAGTGTAAGATGAATGTTTTAACAGTTTGATTATGGTTATAAAGAAGATTGCAACTTTTTAAATCAATACTATGGGTTGTGTTTATTTGGATTTAAATATTAGTTGATGATAAAAACATGTAGTTGAATTTATTTTATTAGGAAATTGTTAGCTGTAGATCTAGTTCAAGTTTATAAGCAAAACATTTTTGTGAAAATTATTTTTCCCAGATATGGGGTTAATTTGATGTGCAAAACCTTGACACTGCAGTGCAATATAAATGTGAAAAACTGATATTTCCAGTTGATATGAATTTCAGTTATTTAATATAAATAAATATTTCAAAGAATTCAACAAATATTGGATGTTTGTAACAAAGAATTAGACAAGTCAATTCAACAAATATTAAATATTTTTTAACAAAGAATGAGACTAAAAAGTCATCTAAAAGGTCCCCTCTTTCTGCTATAATTCAATTAAATCAAGTATTTCTTTTTTTAATTTCAAGAATCATTGAAGAGTATTTGGCAATATATTTAAGTTGCAGTTAATTTCAATTTGTAAATCCTAGTCATTGACTTTCTCAGCACAATTATTCAGAAATATTTGTCCAACCATCCTCTATTATTTTACAACATATATCATATTGTTTCATTAATATTGCCATTAGTATTTTTAAAAAAAATGTCATTCAGGGAAAATAAGTAAGATTTTAATCAATTTATTTGAATGATACCATTCTTGCCACTACTCAGGTAATTTTCATGCATAATTTTTTCATTCTTCCAGCCATAAACAAAAGCAGGTGGTAAATGAAATATATTTCAAATGACATCTCGGTCAGAAAATCATTAAAATAAATATGTTGAGAGACTCTTTAGTTGTTATTTCTTTTTTTTTTAAAGCTCTAAATCTGCAGTTCTTAATCTGAAATCCATGGTAGACACATATTTTAACATGTATGGGGAAGTTAGTTTTCAATAACATTAAATTAAATACAAAGATTGCTTGCAAATTTGTTATTTTCTTCGTTTTCCAGAAAGATGGTATACTGCATTCACTAGATTTTCTGAGCTTTTTCACTAAAATTAAAGAACCACTAGTTTAGTGAAAGTTCTGACTCCTTCCTAGAAATTTCTTTAGTAAACATGTCTATTTAGATACACAGTATTACATTTCTTGAGAACCAATAATAAGATGTTTGGTCACATTTTATTCCATTTCAGATACTTCTTTGTTAGATCTCTGCACAATTTATTAGGATAGCCATCATAACAAACTACATCGAGGCACCTAGCCAAATTTAATTACAGCTCTTATNTGTCTATATATATATATGTATATAAAATAAATATATATGTACATATATTTATATATATAAATTTTCCAAGTTGTGTTTTAGTTTTATTTAGTAAAAGTTTTACTTAAAACAGAATAATAAGTTTCAAAAGTTTATCATCGATTACTCATTAGTACTAGACAAAATTACTATTGGCTTCTACCACCTTGAAAATAAAGGCAGCCCCAGTAATCAGACCTACGCAATATGTGTTATTAAGCAGCAAGATGGTGATTTACAATAGATCTACACACATTATATGCAATGTCCATTTAAAGTTGATACTGTGCATATAAATATTAATTTATTTACAGACAGCATTTATCTGCTTTGTGGGTGGAGGACTAGCAGCAAAGATAGAATTAATATTTCATTTAGATGGACATTACATTTACATCCTAAAAGTTGTTTTTTTTAAACATTTCTTATAATAAATAAATTGTATTTTAGCCAATTTTCCTCCCTCGTTAAACGTCATCTTGATATTTGTCTTGTGAATTCGTTTCCAAATGCTTTTAAAATGAAAATGTTTTTTTTTCATTATTGTTAACTGAACTATTCCCAGATTTATGTGTTAAATAAAAAATACAATAATTAGTAATTATTTTTTTATAATTGATGTAATAAAATGCTGTCTTTGGAAAGTTGGTTTTGTTTAACTCAGATTAAAACGTACTTCAAGTTTTTAGATTTTAGGAGATACATTGATTAATTTTACTAACTCTGTGAATTATTGAAATATTTAATGATGAATGTTACAAATACATAATTAGAAAATGGAAATAAATTTGATTTTTTAATTTCAAGAAAGATAATGTCTCAATTTTATCACCATGTTTTTATTTTAACTTGCTTTCATTCCTTTTTGTCTGTCTGCAAAATTTCAGTTTTTCCAACATAAAATTAAACCACTTTTAATGGTCTTAGAGATCTCAAAATTTTACCACAGATAGATCTTGAATGGCTATGCATTGTATCAAAATTTCAGATCAATTGAATGTACCGTATGTAAATAAATGTATTTTTTAGTGTATCTTAATATAGCATTTGTATCCGTCTGCTGTTGACATTCACGTGCAGAGTTCGCCCCGTGACCACATCTCCGTGGTATTAAAACGTTGGGTGGGCCGCTTATGAGGTGTTTGGTATAAAAACAAGTAGAGGTGAAAAAAAGATTTTTAAAACCCAAGTTTTTATAAGTGGGACGGGCTCTTCAAAATCCTATTCTAATTTTGAAATACAACACAAAGATAGGGGTTTGGTTTAAAAATTAAAGATTTATAATTTAGAAGGCAAAACGGAGATCTATAAGTGAAAGAATGAGGGAAATGCCTTTGTAAAACCTCATGAGCACCCGCCCCACATTTTTAGTCAATTTAAATCCAAGTAATTGAACTTCTAAGTTTTAATTTATTTTCTTCTTTTTAGTGCACTTATAAAAACGTGGTTTTTAAAAATCTTTTTTTACCTTTATTTATTTCGAGAGGTCACTTCTTTTTGGCATGGGAAAAAATCTAATTCTAATTGGTATTTTATATTTTATGTAAAGCTTGACTGAATTAAGTAAATAAAATAACATTTGAAATCAATATTTTAAAACATTTGACAATGAGATTAAATGGAGAATTGACCATATAAAAATGCATAATAAAGCACAATTTAACTGCGTGTTCAGTAACAGTAAAATTATCAATTGCTCTTTCAAAACATTACCCTTACAACGTTATTTAAATAATTAATACCGGAGACTTAATTGTTAGTGATATATTCCATAAAAATAATTAACTTTTGTTTTATTTGGTGGCATCAGATATTGCTGGTTTAAAATACTGGGGTAGACCAAAATTATGAATAAGCACAGATAAAGTTAAGAAAATAATAAAAACTGAAATAAACTCGTGAAGTCTTTATTTAATAATAAAATGTTGATTTCAACAGCTTATTTCAAGTATGAAATCACTGTGGAGACATGTTAGCTGTATATGCCTCATAACCAAGATGGGACAATCTCAGCTCTGTAATGTAAGCAGTTCCAGCCAGCTACAGGCAAATAATTCCTACTGAGGCAGCTGTTCCTTTGCAGGATGAAACCATGAGTATGGGTCCTCACAAATGTGTTAGATAATTAGGCTTGTAAAGAGGGCAAAAACAACTTGCTTATATTTTATACTGCTGGGACAATCTAGGGAGAAATCATGGCTGCCCAATGACTTACCAGATAATTTAGGCACAACAATAGAGGGTGTAATGGGATTGAGGAGGATGATGCACAAAGCAAGAAAGTTTTGTTTAAAAAATTTTTAAAAATTGTAATAGCTTTTAACTATCAATTAAGATTGAATGCACTTAAATTCAGTTGTAATTTTAAAGTAAAAAAGGAATTTTTCTTCTTTTGAATTTAAAAATTAAAAAAAAAAACTTTTTGAAAGATGTCTTGAAAAAGGTTTGTTTATATTTTTAACAGTATAGATAGGGGTAAGGGGGGCATCATTTAGCTCACCCTTGTAGTCATGTGATTAGAAGAAATCCAAATAAAGTTTTTTCTTTGCGATTATCCATTTCAAAATTAGAATAATGACCATGTTATTGTGACTAAAATTTCTCTTGAAAACATGTGTACACATTATCACAACAGGTATTTTTGAGAAAAATGAAATTTCAATGTTATAATAGATTTCTTTTATTTTGCTCTCTTTCCCATCTCCTCAAAGAACTCATATGGTAATCAATGGTATCTTATAAATAATTATAATAAATAAACTCTTTTTCACTTGAAAAAAATATTTTGACATTCTTGAAAGTTGCAAAGCCCTGGCTCACAAAAGAAAAAGGCTTCATGAATGCTTAGTATATAAATATCTCTGATAAACCCAATCAAATACAATAATATATTACTCTTCTCATAGATGTTGACTGACATTTGCTTTCGCACCAAATGAATTGAATTACAAAGAATGGCATCCCTGAGCAAAAATTAAACTTGATATATCAGTACACCATTGTGCTTTTAAACAGTTTAAATAGTGAGTCATTGTGCACGAAGAAAAGAACACAACTGGCCATCAATGTTCCCTTTAAACTGTGCAGGTGCATGGCCGTGCAGATATCTGACCAACACAGTGCAGCAGGAGCTTTGAATTAACATTCAAAAATTTTGTAAACATTTCACAAAAATGGAGCTGTGCTAATTTTCACAATAGTTTTTTTTACACTGCACACGGACCAACAAACCTTGGAGGGAACATTGCTGGCCATTGATATCTGTTTTAACATAGACTCAATTGAGTTACTTAAACATGACACATCTAGTTAATATTCAATGCTGTAGACCAATAAATTAATATCATCTTAGTCCTGTGTGTGAATGTGTGCTCCTCAAATATGTGACCAGAGGGGAGTTGAAAAACCAAAGGTACAGAGAGTACAGAGAAATACGTGCAAGTTGAATTCTCTGACGTAATTTGGTTTTCATGTAACATTTCCAGTCACGACACATATCTAGTTCCCAGTTTGTAACAGCCTGTTGAGAGTTGAAGAGTAAATTTCTCAACTGTTGTTAAAAATCTTAATTCAAATGAACTATGCTTATTGAAAGGAAAGGGAATTATCCATTTTTGTCTTTTCATCAAAATAAACACAAGTTTAAACTTTTAAAAGAATAGCCTAACTTACCACAGTTATGGGTTACTTTAATAAATAATTCAACATTTATAGATTAATAAATAATTCAAAATTTATACATTAATAAATAATTCAACATTTATAAATTAACTCTTAATGTGCGGTAAGGTTTTCAGAAAACTTCCGCCTCAGTCCCGTAAGAATTTTAAAAATTGCGATCAACTGGTTATGAAATTAGAAAAAAATTGCGTAAAATGCATTTATAATATTATTGTCATACTGACTTCATCTTTTAGGATAATAATGGTTATTTTATGTATCCAGAAGACCGCCTTGATTTTAAAACTATTTTTACCTGCAGTAGTTAAGTACTACCATTTTTACAAAAAAGTATAGCACAATCACACTTTAAAAAAAAAAAAAACATAAAAACTACCATGAATCTTTGCAAACCAAGCATAAACACGAAAGAAGGCAATCGTTGCCATTTCCGGAAGTCAAATACATCTTCTTTCATGCACTGAAAAGTTTTTATTTTCAGTGATTTCGTTTCTACAGAGTTTTTTATCGAGGCGCACTTTACCGCGCTTTGGCAATAGAGGCTAGGCGCACATTATCGCCCTTTAACACATTAAGAGTTAATAAATCATTCAACATTAATAAATAATTGAATAACTTACCTTAACACAGCAACGAGACATGTTGATGAAGGATGCTGAACTTGGACGTGTCTTTAGGGATGATTCGATGCCTCTGAGCACATCATTGGTTTTCAACAACAGCAACATCTGTCGAGGTACTCTCCCCAGTATACAGGAAATGTCCATCAAATACTCACCAACGCTCTCTTTGATTTCAGTTTTCTGTTGGAAAATGTGTGGGAAAAAACAACTCCACTTTACCATAACAAAGCCTTTGGAAATAGTTACCAAATGCAATTCTTGGTCTTTTCTAAGTTACAAGTTTTGAAATTCAAAGATACTACTGAGAGCGTATACAGTCAAACCTCTCATAACGAGATTAATTCATTCCAGAGTCTTACTCCTTAAGCAAAACACTCGTTATACGAAACAAATTTTCCCATACAAATCAATGTAAAATACGATTATCCGTTCCATGCTGAAAAAATACTCATTTTTCAAAAATTTTACGAACATTTATTCAAGTAAAATTACTTATGAATTGTTAAAGAGTGAAACAACTAGAATACAATATAGATTTGAAACAAATAACTAATACAAAAATATGAATTTAGGACTAATAATGATTGCTTTTTAACTGGAAAACTGTTAAAGACTTTATTTTATGGACACTGCAATATTTTGATGAAATGTGTTGTAACTGTTTCGCAGACATTCTGGACACTCCATTTGAAGCATCCATCTCCTTAATTGTTCTTGAGAATAGTGCAGATAGTTGATGTTGGCCGATTGTAGTTGCGTGCTAGATTAGCAATCTAGTTCTCGCTTTTCAATGATTTTTCATTTCATTTCAACAATTTTTTTTTCTCTGTTATGATTGTCTTCTTGTGTTTTTTATAGAAGATAATTTAGCACAGGTTATTAAACTTTGAACTTTGAACATTAAAAAAATTACCAAAACTGTCTGAAAATAAAATTTGTAAAAACGGTTGATCAAACACGAAAACAATATGCTAACAGACAGAGTGCTTAAACCAGAAAAATACATCAGGACAGAAGTGCCGGCTCACTAATTAATTTCCAGGAAAAAGAGATTTTCCCTTTTTGGTCACACGTTATGTGAATCTTCACTTGTTATGGGAGCAACTTTTTCCACAAAAATTTTGCTCGTTATACGAAAATCTCATTATGAAAAGTTTGACTGTAATTAGAGGAGGTATTTTTTGAAATTTTTTTTGGTAATAATTCTTTTAAGTAGTATCTGTTAGGTCTAAAATGATGTGATGCTCCTTTATTATGATTTATATTCATATCCAAAAACATTAGATGGTGTAAAGGCACTTAGTTCTGCTATTATTTCAAAAGTTGTCACCATACTTTGTTCTGCTATTATTTCAAAAGTTGTCACCATTCTTTGTTCTGCTATTATTTCAAAAGTTGTCACCATATTTTGTTCTGCTATTATTTCAAAAGTTGTCACCATACTTTGTTCTGCTATTATTTCAAAAGTTGTCACCATACTTTGTTCTGCTATTATTTCAAAAGTTGTCACCATACTTTGTTCTGCTATTGTTTCAAAAGTTGTCACCATACTTTGTTTAGCTTTTTAAACAAAAAATAAAAGTTTACCCTAACTTATCTCCCTTACCTCTTCCTGGGTAAACTCCTTCCTGTCTATACCAGCTTCCAGCGCCTTCCACGACCTGGCAGTCAACATGCAAGCAAACAGACCATACAGATCACCAACATTGAGAGCTGTGGCATTAGTCTTCATACCTTCTACGTCAGCATTGATCATTGCCATCCACATCTTACTGTAGTGCATTCTGAACTCATCTGTTAAGGTCTGCAAGTGGACACAAGGGTTTTCATTTTCATTTTTTTTGTGTGGTCTGAAAGGTAAAAGTTGGGAATAAAACACTGTATCAGTGTCAGTGGTGGTCTGACACTTTGACCCTGAATGATTTGACCACAAAACATTTCAACCCCAGGACGTTCCGAACAATGCAAGGTTTGACCACAGAACGTTTTGACCCCTTCGTATATTCACCATAGAAATTGTTGTTGATTTTTTAAAATACACCTTATTTTTACGCATATATCACAGGGCTACACCAGATTTTACAAACCCTGCATCCCCCTGCGGGGTATCTCCATGGGCGGGATATCTGAATTTTTTTTTTACTGAATAATGCATCAATTGCACTATTTAACTTGAAAAACAAGAATATAAAATTAGATAGTGTGGTTATAAGCGTGGGCGGGTTATACCACAATTTTTTTACAGGATCTAAAAATTCTGCTGGGCATATGTGTGTGCGAGGAATATGAGTAAAAATATAGTACCTTTGAAAAAATGTTATTTAAAAATTTATTTAAGTATAAAAATAATTTAACTTTATAATATAATTATCCATCATAAATTAAATACAGTTTATAATCGTTATTTGTTTATACATGGACAACAGGTCAATTTTCAACGCAAATTCATGATAGTGATAAATGCACCATTCCTCTGAGGTGGCAAGTCCTTCCAAACCTATCCAACTTAACCCCACCCAACCCTGTCCAATGTAATCGGACAATAAATAAGTAATATGGTCAGAGAGACCTTTCTAAAGGTGCCTACATTCTCTCTGCCCCCATATTTACCTTCCCCATAACTCTGAGTCCAGCCTTCATAACATGTCATTTTATAACCCCTGACAAAATGTAAACACCAATGATGTACCATATATACTCGTTCTATAGCCCGTTCGCTCATAAGACGACTTCCCCCTCCTCTTTTGGAAGAAAGGTATTAAAAGCGTATAACTCGATCGCAAGCCGACCCCCCGAAAATAATAAGACAGCTTAAACAAAATGGTACACATTTTTTAAAAACAACAAGCTAAATTGGTCATTATAATTGTTTATTTTGTACTGCCTATCTTTGTCTTTGTGCTCTTTGTTAGGCAAGTTTTAACGTTTTTAAAAAAAATTATTTGAGTAAACAGGTGGTCGAACTGTCAGGGATCGAACCGTCCATGGTCGAACCGACCGGGATTGAAACAACCTAGGGTCGAAATGTCCTGTAGTCAAAACAGCGCGTCAAACCGTCCAAAATCAAAATATCCGTAATTCGGTGTCAGTCCTGATCCACCGGTTATATTAACTCTTAAAGCCCCAGAAGGTTTTCAATAAACTTCAGCCTCAGTCCCGTAAGGATTACGATCAACCGGTTATGAAATTTAAAAATTTGCGTAAAATCCATTTATAATATTATTGTCATACTGATTTCATTTTTAAGGCTAAGAATGGTTATTTTACGCATCTAAAAGACCGTACTGAGTTTGAAACAATATTTACCTGTAGTTTTAATACTATTATTTTAGTAATAAAGTATAACAAAAAACGTATCTTTGAAAAAAAAAACGTTATAACTACCAAAAAACATCGCGAATCAAGCGATAACACTAGTGCGGGCAACGGCCGCCATTGCCGGAAGTCGAATACATCGTTTTTCAAGCATTGAAGAGTTTTTACTTTCCGAGATCTCATTTCTAACGAGATTTGTATCTAGGGACGCATTACGACGCTTTGGGGATAGAGGGAAGAGACGCATTACGACTTTAAGAGTTAATCGACTAACCTGGTAAAGGCCATGGTCCAGTAGAACAATCTGTGGGCCATCCTTGGTTTTGTTGACCAAGACATTGCCTGGATGTGGATCACAGTGGACATAGCCTTGGACAAATATCATCTCACTGTACAGCTGACCGAGATGTTCCGTGATCTACAGAGAATTCAGAACATTTTAACTGTAACACATTATTCTATAATCATTATTTTTGATGTATTTGCCACTTTTTAAAAAAAGCCTGGATAAAATTAGCAAGTTAGTAATTCCTTTTTTTGATCATGTTAAAAGGATGTATATATTTTGAAGGTTAATGTCAACCATAGTATTACATTATCTCTCATACCCAAAAATATCACCAATTTACCCATATATGACAATGACTCAACAATAAATCCCTTTATTTGATACAAATCAGTCTATAAAAACTAAAATATAAAATATATCACATCCAATAAAAAGCCCACCACAGGTAGAAGATTTTATGGAATATGTTAAATATATTTTACATGGGAAATTGAAGCTCCATGGACCGAAATGTATTTCTCACAACTGATACCATCTCTGTAACAAGTAAATTAAAAAACATTTCAAAATATTCCTTACAGTAACCAACTTTAAGCTTCATGGCTGCACAGTAGTTTGGAATTAAAGTGCAGCAAATTTTTAAAAAAAAATTGTCCAAAAATGGATGCTGGGCAACTTTTCACACTAGTTTTTGTGCTTTGCACACAGACCAAGAAACATTAGGCAAAGGACATCATATACTAAAATATGGATGTAATTCAATATTAAACTAAGCTTATGATGTCCATACCTGATTCACTGAAATGTCATGTTTCTTCATATATTCTATGTCGTCCACTTTACCACCTTCACAAAACTCCATGGTCAGAACTCTATCAGATGAGAGCTCCCAGTATATTTTTGGTACCTGGCAAAGTGACAGGGAAACCCCTGTGTTATAATTGTATAGAGGTGAACACATGAATATCATTTTTTAAAAAGAACTTATCTGGTACCAAGAAAATTATCAGTGCTCATTACTTGCCAACCTTTAAAAACTTGAACTTGCCGAGGATTTTTTCAACCCTTTCACAGTTGCGCCCCTCATTCAAAAAATCCAGCTCAATGGGCAAATTTTTCTTTGTTTCCTCAGCCAGCCACTGGTACTGAAATTCTGGGAAAAACCAGCCAAGTGCTTGGACAAGAAACTGCAGAAAGAGAACAAAAAAAATTCAGAGGATGATATTAGGAAGACTGTATTAAGCTGTGTGAGGGAGAGATGTATGAACCACATCAGACTTCATAACTTGAATTCCCAAGATCTTGCAACAATTTTATAAAGTATGTAAATTTCTGTTCGAAATTCTAACAGTATTTTAGAATTATAATGTGCAGACTAATTTTTGCAGCTTTTAAATTTTTTTTTCAGTTTTTTTTAACATTTTAATTTAAAAAAAGAAAAAAAAAACTAGGTCCAAGGAACACAAGAGTTAAGTTATGTCACTGCTTGTAAACATTAGGATTCAAGTAAGATCTATAATGAAAAACATGAAGTCAGTAAACATACAGTAGATCAAGCTTCTATGTTTCAGGTGGCATGTTTGTGAGATTTTGAAAACTAAAGAAGCTATGTGGCTAAAGGAGATAGGAGATCAAAAAGTATGGAGGAAATGGATAAAGAAACAGTATAAGTTTGGATTAATAAAGGTAACATGGTTGGTTGTGATTTCCCAGAGAAAGGAAATGTTCAAACTTGTGATTTCCCAGAGAAAGGAAATCTCAAACTTGTGATTTTTTCGAATGACACCTGAGACTATTGTTTATTATGAGTTGTTTTAAATCTATGAAGTTCTAATTCCTAAAAAATGAAACTAGGCTGAGAGACTGTAGTAAGAAAGTCCCATGACCGATGGTCGTAGGCGGTCTCTAATGTTTCCATTAAAGGCTTGAAAGACCTGGTGGGTGCCCCAATTCCCTTCCAGGTCAGCGGAGGACTTTCTTAGCGTTAGTCATTCGTCATTCTTATTGTGACTTTGCATGAGCTCGATCCTCTGCTTGAGGTGAGCGCACTTTTTGACTTTGATATCTAGCCACTTTGAAAGACTGTATTAGCATAATTTTTGAAAGCATGAATGAAATTATTTCTTTTAATCCATCTCATCAGCAATGAAACTTAAAAATTTGAATAACTGTTCTAACAATGAGCAATCACTGCTAGAGGAGAGAATGATGTCTATTTTAATGTGTTCCTTTCCATAGTCACTATGCAGACAAATTAAAATCTACTTTAAATACTCAAATCTGCTTTCAGCTGAATGTCTTTAACTACCTCCATGGTTTTGATGTCAACGTTGGAATGGGCCTTAACTTTTGGGTGCTGAATTTTGACAGCAACAACTCTCCCGTCAGACAGCTTAGCTTTATGGACCTGTGCTAAAGATGCTGCACCCAGAGGTTCGGGGTCAAACTCCACAAACATCTCCTCAACCTTTGATAGTGTGGGGAAAAGTAAAAATGGTGTGGGGATTTAATTTCTGCAATTTTAACTTTAAATTTTTTTTGTTAGTACATATCATAAAATAAAAAGTGCAGAGAGTGAAGGAATAATTAACTTTGATATGAACTCATTCAGCACATATGACGCCAATATAAAATATACTTTAAGTGTTGAGATAATTGGTAAAGAAATGTGCCATTAATAGCTATTTAAGCTATTTCAATTTTTTAGTTGAAATATAAAATTAAGTTCTTAAGACAGAAATAAATATTACAAGAGCTATTTTTTTTAAAAAAATAACTTTGAACTCCTTTGATTACCTTTAAATACTTATATTTTTAAATTATTAAATTTAAGTGAGCTTAGACAATTAACAAGTAACCAACAAGTTAGTTGTTTTTAAAAAAATGAATTTCATGCAAAAATACAAATGTATTAGGATCTAATATTTATATGTTATAGGCAAAGACTGACATCCAGTCATTCTTTGGGAAGCTTAGGCAAAGAGCACATTGGTCAACATATTTCTGAATTTGGCAACAATCATCAGACTTACAAAAAAATTCCTGTTTTACATACTTTACCTTTTTTCCCAAATCCTGATGGATGACAGCCTTCAGCTCCTGGAGGTCTGACTGAGGAGCCTGATTGTGCAGGACTTTCATGGTGTTGACGTACTCTAAAGGTAGAAGGTACTCAAGGGATCCAACATGCTGTCCAACTTTAATGAATGCTCCCCCATTTTTACAGCACATTTTTCTTAACCTCAAAGCCGAATCAAGATGTAACTGAAATATGGGGAAAATTTCAAATCTTATTTTTTAAAGTTTAGATGTGTCATGAAATTTTAAGATAATTAAAATATTACGTTGTTTGATCAGAAACAGAGTTAAATATTAATGCCATGCAAGATATAAAATAATATTAAACAATATCATCCCCCTTTATATTAGCATAATAGTCTTTACATTGCACAATTGGAAGATTTTTTTGTTATAAGGAAGGCTAATTTTTGTTAAATAATGTGATTGTGAATAAATATTTCAATTAATTTTAACCTTGTGAAGTGCTTCAGCATACTCTGGATGGAGCTTGTCATACTTGTAAAATAAATACTTGTAGTCAAGTGCTATTCTTGCTACCTTTGTATTGAACAAGAAAATAAATAGTCATCACTTTAATTCATTCCTTTTTAAAAAATAAACTTAAAATATTTAAGATGTCAGGGTTTGATTTAACAAATGATATCTATCTCCTAGGCTTTATTCTAATGTTAAATAGATCTATATTCTAATGTTACCTTAAATAGATTTTTATTCTAATTATTTATTCTAATGTTAAATAGATCTTTATTCTGATGTTAAATAGATGGAAGCATGGCTAAATCTTCAACACATATTTAAAAAAAAATAATAGTTGATATATATTACCCCTCCATTTTATAATGAATCAATAGAAATATTTTATCAATAAAAGGAATAAGCCTGAACAACATTTTTTAGGTATGTATGAAAATTATTAATTTATATAAGAGTTATGAACTAATCTACTTTTATGAGTGTCTAGAAAGACAGTGACATGTACTTTTGATTCATTCTTCTGCAACAAAAAAAATGTTTTAAAATCTTTCATGAATATTTTTAATGTAGCTTTACCGTAAGAGCTGCCCGACCGAAACGAACAACACCAATATCATTCTTTATATTTGTTGCATAAAGGGCTCCGCCAGATACAGCTAATCCTAAAATACCATATTTAGCAAACTGCCTTAATTTCATTTTCTATTTCCTGAAAGTGCACTAAATAAAAAAAGAATTAATTATAATCAGCTCAGTAAAGTAAAATATGCAGATTATTAACAATGTTATATTACAGGGTGAAGTTGAGCATTAGGTTATTGTATCTTAGTTTAAATAGTACTAGGGGCTGTCCATAAATGAAGTCATGCGCCTGTAAGAGGTTGGGGGGGGGGGGGATTTCACGGATTTGTGACGATGTGGGATGAGGGGAGGTAGGGTGTTTAGGAAATATGACGTCACACCAAAATACACAACTTTAAATAAAAGTTCCACTTAAATTTTTAATTGCTTGCAATTTATTTAATGATGCTTTCAATGGCTTCACAACAGTTATGATATTAGAGTGCAAACTTACACTAAATACATACTTAATGTTTAATGCCCCAAAGCGTGGTAATGCAGGCCTTGTCTCTAAGCCAAATCGCGGTAATGCGCGCCTCGATACAACTCTCTTTAGAAACAAAATCACAGAAATTAAAAACTCATAAGTGCATGAAAGAAGACGTATTCAACTTCCGCAATGCCGGCCGTTTACCTTGCTAATGTTATCGCTTGATTCGCAACGTTTTTTTGGTAGTTTTTACTGTTTTTTTTAAGATGTGATTTTGCTATACTTTATTATAAGAATAATAGCACTAAACTACCAGTAAAAATAATATTAAATTCTAGAGGGTCTTTTGAATACGTAAAATAGCAATGACAATAATAATATAAATACATTTTACGCAATTTTTAAAAATTTCATAACCAGTTGATCGCAAAATGGAAAAGCCGTATGGGATTGAGATAGAATTTTACAGAAAACCTGGGGCATTAAATGACAAAGAAGTTATTTGCATGCAACAGAATAATTTTCAATTAGAAAATACTGCTTTTTTTCGGGGGGNCAAAGCCTTGTGACTACATATTGGAGGGGGGTTCTAAGTTTTTGTGACAAAAGCGTGGTAAGAGGAGGTAAAAATCTGCCAAAAACGTGTCACGTCATTTGACAGCCCCTAATTACAGGTATGGACTAGAAACTTCAACTTCAATTTTCATCAAAATGATAAAGTAAACGTGATATAAAAGAATCAATAAATAGTAAACAACACAACTAAAATTATAATATTTATAATTTATAAACTAGTGTAGTTTAGTTATACTATAGTCATAGTTAAATAAATGATAAAACCCATTTTTTTTTCCAAATAAGACACTCCGGAATATAAGATGACCCAATTTTAAAGGAGGAAATCTAGAGAGAAAAAAAGATTCTGTTCTGAGCCAAATACTGTAGTCATAGTAAAATATTTTATATCAACTGTATAAAGTTAACAACAGTTAAAGAACAATTTTATGTCAACCATGTAACATATTAAGAACTATCTTTACTCTCATTTAAACATTAACAGTCAGTAAACAGTGAAAGTAAAAAAATAAAGCTGTAATGTTTTTATCCGAACCCCAATAATTCCTCCTCTTTGCTGCTAGCATCAGAAATGAGGATTGACAAATCCACGCAGTCATTGTCCGACCGCTCTAAACTGAAGCTAGGCCAAAGCCATTGCCTTAAGATTGTTCTCCGCAGATTCTTGTTCTGTTTCCAGTTGTTTCGTTCGGATCACTGAGGCAAACTGTCTATTTGATGTATAAGACGCACCAACCCCCCCCCCCCCATTTTGTTTTGGGGGAAGAAAATGTGTGTCTTATATGGAAAAAATACGGTATATAAATTTATAATAATTTTGCTAATAACTAAAAACAGTATAAATAATAGTTAAGAATAAGAAGGCTAAACTAAATATAGGTACTTCGACAGTCGTTCGCGCATCCTTCTGCGCACTTTGAAAAAAATTGCAAATTCCGTTTCAGTCTTTCTGACTTTCTGTACGGGGGTAAGCCATGCATGACAATGGTTATTTGCGTTGTACGTCACAATATTTGAATATTTGTGTAATTTGTCATCAAAGACGAAGAGGGTACATTTTGTCGATCACACTGGTATCATTTTCACGCAAGTTGTGTGTTGGAGCGAAGAGGGGTTTTATTCTCATTGGTCGGTATGTACGTAAAACGCGTATTATATCTTTATTTTGGGAGTTTAGATATAGCAGTTAAAAAATTAGTGTATTTTATTCATTTTATAACTCAAATCAATTTATTTTGTTTAAAACAAAAGCTGGTGACTGGTATAAGAAGTTATGGCTTTTCAATCGTGATGAGCTGAGTCTGAAACTAAGTAAATGTCGATCGACATCGAGTGACTTCCCTTAACTACCTTAGGCTTAGGCTTAGGAAAACTAATACTAGTAGTATTAGTATTAGTATCTATTAGTAGACTATAGTTAACTAATAGTTACTACTAAATAGTGCAGTGTGTATGTTAGTATGCAGTAAGTGTAATGTCAGACCAGTGACAGTGTTGTTTTTTTTAGTTGGCCTAATGTGTTTTAATAGATTATTAATATTAAATTAATGTTAATCTATCCAAAACTGACAGGAACTTACTTCACATAAGTATAAGTGAATAAGACTCTTATTTTTAAGACTTATTTATATACTTATAACTATAACTAATATAATATAGTATAGTTAATATATAGTGCATGCATACTTATACATATAATCAGAATGGTAGTTATTAATTCAATAATTGTCCTAATTGTCTCTTAACTGTTAACTGGTCACAGTCACATCGAAAGTAAGTAAGAGTTAAGTTAAGACTAAGACTAAGACTAAGAGTTAAGAGTAGTAGTAAGTAGACGACTTAGTCAACTAATTAAATTGGTAGTAAGAGTTCACTAAGATAAGAGCCTAACAAAAATTCTAAGATAAGTTCTAATTCTAAGTTCTAAGACTAAGAGTAAGAGTCTTACTTACTAAGAGAAGACTCACTCGGCACTCGGTTACCCAAATAAACTAATTTGTATACGTTATATTAAGTTAATTAAGTTATATAATTATAAGTACAAATATACACATATAAAATTGAAAGTAAAATCGAATATCCTCAGACGATTGAATAGTTATCATTGATGACCGTAATCACTTTCATTAACAGCAAGAAATAATAATAGTAATCTAATGTATACAGTATTTAGACTTTAGTCAGACTAGGATTAAGAAGGTCGAATGATTCTAATTTAATTTCATAACCTGAAAATAATTTGAATGCTTTCCCTTGTCAGCAGTGCTGCCAGCGACAATTTTGGGAAAAACCTAGACATGCTAAAACTTAACAAAAATGACGTCATAAAGCTCCCCCATCCCACCCACCCGTCACAAAAAATGCCGTATTTCCTGCTTAAAAATGAGCATGTCTCAAATGGCTTTTATTTTATTGTCATTCAAGTATGTGTCTAGTGTATGTTCTCTTTTTGTGCAACCAAACATTGGAATTATCTACCATTATACATCCGTAGTATTTTAACTGCTAAGTCCTTCAAGATTGCACTTAAGACGCATCTTTTCAACATTTATTTTCAAAATTAATCAAACAACATTTCTTTTAATAATTAATGTAGCTGATATATTACGTATTGTCATTTATGGGGTTAGTATGATATAAATGTTTATTTAATTTAATATGTGTAATTATCTTCATGTAAAGCGCTGTGATCTCGGCTCCTTGCTGGGATACAGCGCTATATAAATTATCAAATTTTTAAATTAGTATTATTATTTGTGACGATGTGTGACGAGGGGGAGTTTAAGAATTGTGACGTCAAGTCAAAATACGCTACTTTAAATCAAATGTCCACTTAAAAGTTCGATTTCTTACTTTTTATTTTATGGCGTTCACGCGTGTTACGATATCAGAGTGCAGCCGTAGGGGAGTGGTGTTGAGAATTGGCTACAATCGCATGACGTCATTAATGGACGGCCCCATAGTCCCATAGATATAAGTGGCTAAAAATACTGTTGCAATATACTGCTTATTTTTATATTTGAAAAACTGATTTTTTTTTTTTTTTAAATTAAAAAAAAAATTATTTTTTTATGTTTATGGCACATATTTAATTATTTTGGTACTTTCACATCAAATATTTACTATTTAAAAAAACAATTTTTAAAAACCTAGATTATAGCTATTTTTATTTTTTTTAAAACCTAGAAACCTAGAAGCATTTTTAAAAAAAATTGAAAAAAGAAAAAAAAAGAACTAGATCTAGGTTGAAAAACCTAACGCTGGCAGTAATGCTTATCAACATTGCTGCAAGTGACAATTTTGGGAAAAACCTAGCCTAGACGCAAAAAAAAACCCCACCTAGATCCAAAAAAAACACCCCGATTTTTTTTTTTTAAATAGACACAAAAAATAAACAAATATGACGTCAGAAAGCCCCCCACCCCTGCGACTAAAAGCCGTATTTCCTCCTAATTGAAAATAAGCATGTTTCAAATAATATTTTTTAGTCATTTCAATGTGTGTATGAGGCTGCACTCAAATACTGTAATAAGTGCCGAAACACGCGTGAAGCCATTTAAAACATCATTAAATATATTGTAAGCAATCAACTATTGTCTTATCTATAAAGGCGCTTCTTCCATATGTTTGCGTCCAGAAACCATTTCGGTCTGATGGCAAGTGATGCAGCGTTCACAGGCCGCGGCTATAGAGCCAGGGAACAAATACTTGCCTTCACGTGGATTCGAACCCGTGACCATCGCGACGCCAGCCGAGCGCGCATTCGCACCCCCCACCTCTGCCGACCTCTGCCCTAAGGTTTTAATATGTTCATAAGGCTAAACACACGGCAACATACGCACATATTTTATATAAGAAATTCATGTGAGGTTTTGGCATTTACATAAGTTAGAAAACAAATGTGATTTAATTTTAATACATCGGCTATTTTAATGTACTTTGGAATTTTGCCTTCAAATTAGAGTATTCGAACTCAAAATATCTCAAAGAGATTGTCAAGCAAGGACTCTTTTTACCTAACTGATAAAAAAATAAAAAGTTTATTAAGATCTGTATGCTTAAAGTTTCCCTGCTTAATATTGAGATATTTAATTTCAACATTGCTTACAACTGTCATAAGTAATGCAAGCTGTGAGAGAAGCTACTCTATATTGAATTAATGAAAAATTAATTATGAACAATAATATTTAACACCAAGATTGACAAATCAGTAGCTATTGACCACGGGGAAAAAAAGCAGAAAAATTAAATTTTGTTCAAGAAATTAAAACTTTTCTATGTTCTGAAATAAAAATGTATAATGTTATTATTGTTTCTTTATAATTAAAAGTTATCTTTCTTTATTGCATCAACATTTTTTCTCAAGGGGAAGGGGTGGAGGCGGCAAACCTTGGTTCTGCCCCAGGCGGCACATACATATATTACGTGGCTCAGCCGAGGCGGCTGCCTGGTGGACCTAGCACAGTGAATGTCATTTTGATTCCAGCCTATTGGACATAAGATTAAATCCTGGCCCATGTCAAAAAATGATAGCCTAACTAACATTTTCCTTTTTAAAAAAAGTAAAACAATTGGGGAGAAATCCGTATTTCCATAACTGTACGCAGGCGCAGCCCTCTCGTGGCCCTGGAAAAGTGTGAGGCGACCGTAAAATACAATGAATGTAATTTATCAGTATATACTTATATAACAATGTTGATCCTCACTAAAGAGTTGACTAAGACTTGCAAACTTAAGTGGAAAGAAAAATTGACGTTTTTTCTGTTGAAAGTGTGGCACAACTTCGTTTTGCATTTGAAAGGCTTAATTATATGTTTGGTGTTCCTTCATTTGATGTAGTGGCTACCTACCAAAATCTGAATTACACTAATACAGAAATGAAAGAAACAAACAAAGCAAGAATCTCATTTAAACACCTTTATTCTACTCCACTTGATTATCTCACAATTCAATGAACTAAGAGCATTGTACACATAATAGTTGACATGTAATTTTTTTAAAAATGATCTTGCCAGCCGTAGATTGACTTTTGAATGGACTATATGGCAGCCACCATGACAGCAAGTAATAACACAGTTCATGACCTCAATATAATAACAGTAACAATAACAAAACAAGGGGATAAGACCTTTTATAAAAAAAATATTAATTTAAACGATTAGTGTGGAAACAATGCATTCAGATTTACAACGCATTCGGTTGAATATGATACCCTCCGTTCCACATGTGAAGTTCCAGTGCAAATACTACGGTCTGCTAATGTGTTATTTCTTTGTCAGTTGTTTAAACCCTACCACCTCTGGTTGTGGTTGTGGAAGGAAGAAGCGTCACTACGAGGTTGAGTACCTCACGGGGTGACACTATCACAAGGGGTGACACCTTATTTGGCGCTGGCAGACTCGGAAGAGGTCCATGGGGTAAGTTGTGACGGGGGGCTACCCCACTGGGTGACACCAAAGCTAGTGACGCCTCTGGTGGAAGGGAGAAATAAATGACAGCAGATGAAATGGTCCTAGTCTGAGTTGGGTTATCACCATGCATTCAACAATTCATTGGATAAAATATATTAAAATTTTTGGTAATGGAAGTGGAACCTCTACCTCCTTTCTCGTTAGGATACATTTAATAGATTAACGCTCATAGCTTCTGTTGCATGTTCATATATTTATTCTCTACTCCTTTCATGGTCAGTTGTTGGGGGCAGCAAGGCAGTACATTATTTTGACAGCTGACTTTGATAGAATTTCGGAGACTTCCATAAACAGGAAAAAATTTACAAACACATTGAGTTACAAATACAGTATGTGAAGATTCGTCTCAATTCATGTTCATGTCGATGCAATGAATGATATCAGACTTTTGTACAGCTGGGCTGCCTGTGAAAAAATAATTTAGCTTATGAATTTATTTTACTGGGAAAAAAAACAGATGAACTTCTTAGAATAATAAACATGAGATTTTCTACTAAGTTATTGATGTTCACCAATTTTTCAGATGATGCATCCAATTTTTACAAATAATTTCTAATTTGAATTCTGGCTGTGAAAAATGCATCATTGCTATAAAATTCAAGTAAATTCAATGGAAACTTCATTTAAAAATGTTTTGAACATTTAGTTTCCACTGCTCATAGCCATAAACTTTTTTTCCAGCTACGTTGATCCAAAATGAGTTATGAGATTGCAAGAGTTAGGAGCTCAAAAAACACAGAGCAAAAAAAAGAAACAAAAGAAACAACTATAATACATGTAATGCAATTTAAAAGCCAAGCTGGAACAGTTTAGAAGCAGACAGGAAATCACCAGGGATAGAAAAAAGAAAATGTAAGAAATGCTGCAGCTGGAGAAAGTGCAAACTGATATGTTGGAGATATAATAACATCTAGTTCTTCATAATGATATAAAAAAGTAATAATGTATACTGTAACATGAATAATAGTCTATCACAGAAGTATGGAATAGCTGGCAATGGCCACACAACCAATAGTTCTTGACAATCAGATGGTGGATTTTACTTCTCTGCACATTACCCCAAAATGAGGATTTATGTTTGTGTCTTTTTACAGGTCTATTTTTAAAAAAATATTTTTTAAAAAGAATTAAAGATATACATTTTCTTTGGCTTCAAAACTTAAAGGAATCAATTTTTTAGTTTCCAAATACGACATGTTAGGAATTAATGTTGCTTTACAAAATATAATATGGAAAGAAAAGACTTTTGAAATTAAGGTCAAACTTTTTTTGGATATTCATATTAAAATATGCAATTTTTAAAAAAGAATAATTTTTTTTTATTATTAAAATTTGTTACTTTTCTTTGTTGAGGTGTCAGATTAGATATATTTACAAGTTTTTAAAAAAAGGAAAAACATAAATTTTATGAAGAATAAGTACTGTAGGCTCTATATATAATACAAGTCAATCAGTGAAATAGTAAAATTCAAGCTATAGACAAAATGGAATTGAAGTGTAAATATTCTGCAGTTTATTGCATTGAAAAAATTCAAAGTCACAATCATACTAGACAGTAGCTGGACTTTTCTAGAGATGAAAGAATAGGGGTGTAAGTATAGATTAAATAAGTGACAAATGAACATGAACAAATATAAATTTCACCCTTTGAATGTGATTTTAGAACACCTATTCAAAAGCTTTTGTTGATTTTTAAAACAAAGATCTTAGACGTGCTACATATTCATACAGCCTATATATGGTTATAATATCATTTCTGAATGCAAGAGTGTCCTTCAATTAAATTTTCTAGTCATAAGCTGTAGCATTAATTTCTCAAACGTTTATTTTAGTAACAAACATGACTATTTGCTGAGATTGTAAAGTTCTTTTTCTCCCATTTATTTCTAGCTTTTGAAAAAAAAGTTTTTAGGCAAGTCGAAAAGTAATATTGCTCATCACAGGTGTGAATAAATGAACTTTTATTTTATTTACAACTAGTTTCCAACATCTTCTCTGATCCATAAGTTACTTACTAAACACTGCAACCCCCATATAAAAATTAGGTGAAGTGAAAAAATGTTAAAAAATTAAACTAATCTAGTCTAGTACTCTGAAATTTAATTTTAAAATAAATAAATTAAATGAAGTTAATAGAAAAACAATAAAGGTGGGTTAAAGAGTAGCTTAAAAAAAATACATGAAAACCATTTATTTAAGACCATTTAAAATAATGACAGAACTAAAAATAGAATTTTCAGGGAATCTGCATTTGTTTCACATTTCAATATTTAACTTTAAATTTCCTTCTGGAGATCTTGGCAACACTTAATTATCAAGTTCTAAATGTTCTCTAAATTGGAATCTTATGTATACTACAAAATTTTAGAGCACACATTTTTTAATACATTTACAGAGGGACCAATAAACATGATGAATCTGTACAGTTGTCATCTATTGAAATGTACACAATTGCTAAGAGCATTTGAATGTATAGTTAAATATTTTTATTTAAAAATTCAGTGAAACAAAATACTGGTAAAGAAATTCATAATGAGTTTATATGGTTTCCAGGAGTAGATGACGTAATACTTTCAAAAATTAGTATTTCTTTATAAATTTCTGAGAAAAAAGTTGTTTTTTAAAAATTCACATCACATAAGCTGGAGTAGTATAACAATATAAATGCTTCTATTTTTTAAAACTCATTTTTTTGGCAGATTAAAAGGAAAGCTTTTAAAGATTTTAAACCCTAGCTAATTGAAAAAAATAAAATTATTTGGGATTTTATTCTCAAATATTTTTTTTTTAAAGTTAAGATAAATTATACTTTTTCAAAAATAATTAATGTTTAAAGCAAATACAATTTTTTTAAAGATGGAATTTTGTTAAAAATGCTTATAACCAATAAGTTTGATTAAACTTGACTTAACACTGCTCTTGTACTTAATTATTTACCAAAAATAATGTGTACTACATATTAAACAAAGCTTTCTGAAATTAATTTTTAAAATAAGAGAAACAAATTTTTGTTGCTTATCATTCATGTTTTGAATAAAGTATATCTATTTTTTATAGAAATAAAAAAAAAATGCCAATATGGCATATGAACAAGTCGCCAAAATTTATTTCTAGTAGCTATGATTATGCGTCTAATACAAAACAAGTAAATCACACTATCTATATTCAGTATTATCCACAATTTAAAAAATAAAACAATTTTTAAGGAATTTTAATAATTTTTTTTAACTAACTATAAAGCTACACCTACCTATCTATGATAAAATAATTGGCAGAATTATAACCCAATTACTTAAGTGTTGGCTAGAAATACTGTATTGGCTATTGAAATAGTGTTGCAAATAAATTCAAGAGCTACTGAGAATTTTTATACAAAACAAGCATCAAACTGAGTCACATAAAGCAGAGAAAGAACATGAAATCCAATTTTCCTTAACACCAGATATTTTACCTAAATTAATTCAACTGAGTATTTAAATAATTACAGTCAAGTCAGAGTTCTCCTTCTGTATCCTTTGTTATCAAATAAGATTGTCAATGCTTCATGTGTGAGAAACATTTTTAGTTAAGAAATACACTAATTACTGACGTTTTAAAAATGGCAAATCTACAATTATTCATATAGGGGAATAGAAAATTAATAGGAAATTAATGATCAATATTTAACATTTGTAAAACTTACCCCCCTCTTTTTAAAAAAAAGAATATAATAAAATTTAATGAAGGGGAATAAGTAAATAACTGGAATAAGTTATTCTATCAAAATGCCCCCAATACATGAGTATAATAACTGGCCTTATTAAAACCAGAAGTAAAAAGTTCACACCTTATTAGAGCTGGCAGTGGATGTCATTTAAATTTAAACAACTGGACTCATGTAGTTAGATGAGATGATGACTCCATCAATGGGATTAAAATATTGTATTTTTTTATATAAATTCCTCCTCCACCCAGCCTGTGGGACCTTATGCCACCCATCCCCAAAGTAATTTGATGTTACCACTATAAAAACCAAATCAGTTAAATGTAACTTACTTGAATTTTAAAGTAAGGACTAAATAATTAGTACAGTAAAAAGACTTTTTTCATTTCCTTTCTCACTAGTAGAAATAACTTGAAGGCTTCTCTGCTGGGGTATTTAAGTCAAGTCACAGCTGAGACTAAAAACAGAATTCCCCAAATCAAAGGCTTTCATAGATTGAGAAATGTCATGGGCAAAGATTGGTGACGCCCCTTGCATAATTCACCATGAAATCTGCCGCAAGTCATTGACTCCACCAAAGTGAGGCATGATGGGCTTTTAATGAGCCATCAGTGTCACAATACAAGGTGACCCAAAGCTTTACTGTGGGGAAAAATTGGATTCCCATTAGGAAGTTCCAATTACATTTGTTTTAAAGTTCAAATTACAAGTTTCGGAAATCTTTTTTCTGAATGAGAGAGAATTTTCTATTGTATACTATATGAGCTCTCATATTTGAATAGGATAAGACTAAAGATCATTTTTACAGGAATGGTAATTAAAGAGTGAAAGCAGCACTTAAATCTAGGAAAATATAATTGCACTAATCTAAAGCCTCATCATTTTTGAATAAAGAATGTGCGAGTTTTTATACTAAACATAAATTTTATTTTCTTTATTTCTAATAAATCTCATTATGATTTTCTATCTAGATTATTGAACAGAAATATCCATTTAGATAGATGAAATGATAAATATATCAGTTGTAACACTGTCAGCACTGACATTGAAAGACAGTATGAGCCATGGATTACGAATTACATTAACAAACAAACGAGCACCTGGGCATCATATCAGTGGCAGAGGTCTTTTTAATGTTTAGACAAATCAAAAACTTCAACACATGCATTCTAAATGGCACACAAAACAAAACAAATTAAAAAAGAATAATTAATGAGAGTAACCATTGATAAATTTGGTTGGATTTTGATTTCTGATAGCTGCACACATTAACAGCTTATTGGTTTTCTTCTAAACTGTGTATGTAATCCAACTTATTTTCATTGTGTGTTGGAAACATAATGGTAAATGTGGCAAGCTATGGGGCATGTGCTTAAGTGTAAAAATTATGTTGAACTATTTCTGCCATAAAAAAAAACATTCAAAGATTTCTCTATTGGTCTTGTCTCAAAACATTTTTTTACAAGCAAAAAATTGACATATGAATTTATATTTTTTAAAAAAAGGTACATCATTTGTAAATCAAATGGGGATTTTGGGTATAAATCATTAATAGTTGCTAGGGGCAAGCAAGTTTGGCGACACAAAACACACATTTATGATCTAAATGTTTCTATGGTCTAAATGATTAAAACTTTAAAAAACCACTGCACACTTATCTAAGTTGCCTACATGCCTAATACATGACTACATAAACAAAGGCAAATATACATTTATTTTTACAAGTAAAATTTTAACCAATAAATTACAAAAAAATTTCAAATAATACACGTCTACACATTCTCAAGATAAACATCTCTCTTTGTTAAAAATGTTACAATTGAAAAAAAGCTTAATTATTTATATTTAGCATTATACAAGGAATTCAGGGGGTGTGATTTTGTTTTTTGTTCAACATTTCCTCAATATGCAATAGTTTGTACAAATGACAATACATAATTTTGCTTTGTAACAACTCTAAAAATAAGTTACTTTTTTTTTAGTGTTAATGACACCTATATTTCACAGATTGAAAAATAAAATTTTACCTTTACAATCAACACAAACAATTAGTATTAATGAAGCTACCTACTTGAACTTCAAATAAAAAAGGAATCCATTATATTAAAGAATAAAAACAAAATTATGTACAAGCTAGTGATATAATTATTTCCAAATGATATCCGATTAATGCAATAAATATATCTGTAGCAAATTTCAAACAACATAGATTTAGATAAGTTGCTACTAAATTCTTGCAATGTATTTTTCTGTTGGGATGAGAGTTTTACTCGCTATAAATGACTCAGATGACATCATCAAGACCCGGGTCTGTCATCCATCATGATCACTCCCCGATGATATGGACTTCCTCTCCCATTCTAACATCTGTTGGTCAATTCGCTGATAGTTATCCTTGCTGAGCTCACCTGTTAAAAGTTTTTGTAAAAATGGAGTCCCACACCTGGAAAGACTATCTTCGTCTGCTGAAGATGAATTGTCATCTTGGCCAGAAAATCCTCTCAAGAATTTTTCCAGCTCAGACATGTTTGGGGAGGATGATAAGGGCGTGCCAGGTGATGTGTCACGGTGCGGAGATGATGACATGGACTGGGATTGTCTAGTTACTGAAGGGTACAGGATTGTGTCGGAGGGACTCCTTTCGAACTCAGGATAAACTTCCCCTGGCTCATTGTCTGTTTGAAGCCCGATGCTCTTTGAGCGCCGCGACCTGTGGTTGTCCTTCTTCATGATCATGACGGACACAGGTTGGGTGGAGGAGAGGTCCGAGTTGGTGATGCTGGCAGTCCGCGGAGACTGGGGACCACACTGGCTGGAGAGCAATGCCCAAGAGGATGATGGGTTCGACCGACTTCTGCTGGCAAAAACAACTTTATTGCCTGCCACTGAGTCGTGATGTGATCTGGGGGCCAGAATGGTTCCTGAGGATCTTCTGCTAGTGGCGTTGGGGGAAGGTGGCGAGTTCTGTATGCTTTTTGGAGGGCTCATCGACATGCTTGCTGTATAGAAGTGATCAAACAGAATGGCGTCCATATGATCAGAAGAACTCCAAGGACTGTTGGAACTCTGGGAGGGTTTGGTGGGGGATATTTTACCGCTAGATTTCATGGGGCTCAGCACAGGAACTTTGAAGACTCTCCCATGTGTGATCTGTGATGACTGATCTGAGGTCTGCAGCCCTCTCACTTTGGTGATGATGACGTCAGAATCCTCTGGAGGCGGGGGGCTGCACTTGTTTGGGGGAGACTGCTGATACTTCCTAACATTGGCGAAAGGTATCTGCTCAATAAGTTTATCAACGTCTGGTGATGTCACAGCAGCTCGTAGAAGACTCATCTTTCCCACCTCTGGATCAGAAGTCCTGACCGGTTTGTTTATATTTTCTGCTGGTGGGGAACCTTGTTTTGATAAAGTTCCTTGAAGCAGGCTGTAGGGTTTGAAATCACCAAGTAATGTAGTTTTTGCTGATGTTTTAACACAATTTTGTGAGCTTGTCGCAAGCCCCAAGACAGGGTCAAGCAGGGGAGATGGCTGATGGTTGCCTTGACCAGATGGTGTGGTCAGCTTTGACTGAGAAGGGGAAGAAATCAGTGAGTAAAGATTGTCTTCAAATGATGTGCTCTCACTGATGTCTGACAGAAGGGCCTCCGCCTGATCAGCACCCAGAGATCCACAGTACTCCACAGCAAAGTCCAGCAGGTCATCTGGAAGCTTGAAGTCGTCAAGCAGGTCGACCCCCGAAGATGAGTCCGAGTTATCGGAACTCATGGGATTGTGCAACTGGGCATTGGTACAGACATTAACATTTTTAGGGCTCTGTGCAGAGTTAACTGGCGATAACAATGCCGAAAGGGGCAAAGGTAGCTCTTTGGTGGGTTTCCGAAGCTGCACCCCATCTTTAACATACAGGAAGTTATTGGAGTGTGGGGACTTGGGAAGAGGCAACTCTGTGGATTTCCTAGCCCCTGGCTTACTGCCTCTCAATCGGAAATTAGCGGAATTTCTTGAGGGGCAACTCCCTCGAGAGGTTCTAGCCTTTTTAAACTCCCTTTTCTTCTTCAGTGCCTCCTCCAGAATCCACTCTGTGTATGTCAATGGGCCTTGGATTGCTTCCCCTTCCTTATCCAAAAGCGTCCTGAGGAGCGACGGGCGGCCTGGGTTTTCACTGTCCGATGACGACTCGTTAGACCCTGAGCTGATGTGCATGGCCGATGTGCTAGATGCTAGTGAGTACTGAGATGTGGTCTCGGCTTCCGAACAGAAACCCAGCTGTTCTTGAAAGGGAATGGACTGCGAGTCGATGGCATCATTAATCTGTGCCATGGAATCCGGGCTGCGTGGAATAATACTCAAGAAGGAATCAAGTTCCCTCAGGTTGGCCGGAGAGAAAGCCGAGTCACTCAGGGTGATAGTGGATGATGAAGAAGTGCTCGAGTCTAAAAGAGAATCTCTCAGTGACGCACCAGCAGACCCGCCAGTTGGGCTGCTGAGGCCTGACTTGTTTGAAGACTGGCTCAGCTGGGATGAGGTCTGGCTAGGGGAAGGAGCTGAAACTCTGGGGCTCGGTCTTGGACTGAGTTCGTCCTCCATCAGATAGGAATCGGGAAAAAAAGAGCAGTTATCTGTCAGCTCACTGAGAAATGGGTCGGAATTGTCATTTGTCATGACAGAAGAGATATCATCACTGACTGGGTTTAAAAAGGACAGCTCGTCAGGGTTTCTAGCTTCATCTGACATGAGCAGGTCCGTGCTGGGTCCAAGTTTGTTGGACACGAAGCTGATGTTGCTGATATTGGATGTTTTCCTCTTTACATCAATGTTACAAGATGATGTGGATGAGAGAATGGGATTTAAAGGCTTGGACTCCGCACTTTTGCTTTGAATGACATAATGCTTCATGCCTGTTACATAACCTGAGGATTTGGTGTTGTGTGCCTCATCACTAGAAAACAAAGCATTCCTCAATATACTGACAGTAGATTTACAAGCTGCTGATCCTTCACCCCCAGATTTACACAGCATCATCTTTTGACCTTGATTGGATGGTTTGGGGGCACCATCTCCTTTAAGCAGAGAAAACAGTTTGCTGGTGGCCGGGGTCTTGGTGATGATATCTTGATGAGATGTGCTCTCGCTGCTGGGTTTCACCCCAGATTTCAGCCGTGCGCTTGGCTGTGCTGGCGTCGCGAGCACCGAGACGGTGCCAGGTGGAGCACCAGAGATTGGTCTGTTGATCATGTTGGTGGTTGTCCGGATGTGAATGGTTTTGAACTGAACATCGTTGAAAAGTTCGCTGGGGGTGTTTGAGGGGGTTACCAGCGGCGGTGGCATCTCCGATGGGGAGTCATCCATCAGGGTGTCCATGAAGCTGTCAATCAAAAACATACTGTCAAAATGATTGGTTGTCATTCTGGATTGGTATTCATAGCCTGCTCCACTGGATGGATTGTCTAGGACACTTCCACCAGGCAGTGGAGTTGGCGCTTGTTCTGGATTTGATGGGATTTGCTTGGTTGAATTTTCTCCTGAATATGAAAACAACGAAATGCTCTGTGACTTTATTTGTTCTGACTCCATGTCAAGAGAGTCGTTAAAACTTAAGACGTTAGCAGCAGTCAAAATATCCATTGGCGTTGAGTTGATGCCCTCATCCATCAAAGTGCCACTGCTTGCTGGGAATGCATCCACAGATAGCATCTCGGATCGGAGCATCTGGTTTTCAGGTGCTTTGAGTTGAAGACTCCCAAAGAGTGGTTTGGTGCCGCTAACAGGCTTACTGACCCCCATAGTGGAGAGGTTTCTTCGTTTACGAGGTCGGGCGTAAGGGTTATCGGAGATGTCTTTTGGCTTGGTGCTGAGGAGATCCTTCACCAGAGTGTCACCATCCTCTGCCGGTGCATAGAAGGATGGCAAACGGCGAGAGGAGCCTACATGACTGACTGCAGGCAGGTCAGTCTCTAAGCTGAAGCCCAGACATTTCATGGCCTCGTAGTCTCTACGCTCCTGAGAGATCTTGCGCTCGGCCTCTTCCTCACTGTAGAGAAGAATTGGCAATGTTTTTTAAAAACATGTTTTTAAAAAAAACATTTTAAACTGAAACAAAAACCATTCAAGCTAGAGATTAATTACTATTATAAAAGAATATAAAATGTCGACAGACTAAACAAGAATATAACAAAAAAATAGATGTATGGAATCAGCGATTATTATTACTGCAAGCAGAATGGAAAAATAAAGGGGTTATAACATTAAAAAAAGTATTTTAACATAACATCTCAAAAAGTTGTCAAATAAGAAATGTTTAAGTATACACTTCAACATTTAAACCTTAACATCCAAAAGTTTTTTTTTATGTGCTAGTTCAAAATATCTCCTGAAAATATCTACTGCTGACTGGAGTCAATCCAAATTTTTAAAAACCCATTCCTGGCTTTCTACAAGTACAAGATACCTGCCAGATAAAGGGTTTATGTTGTAAGACTCTCATTAAACTCAGCTTAGCCTGCCACCCACTGGTAAACTGTCATCAGACTACAGACAACATGATGGGACTGGCATATGCTCACAAATTTAACTTTTATTTTTTAAAATCTTTCTGAACATGTAAAATTTTAAAAAATAGTAGTCCATTGGTTCTTGAAAAAAATAATTAGCATGGGTATGGGGGGGGGTGTGTTCTTTTGAAGGGTAAATACGTTTCTAAGATCTAAATGAGTTCTGAGCTGAGATAACAGAACTCAGGGGCTCTACAAATTTAAGCACCATTTTTTAATTTAATTCTGTGCTAGGATGGAGATGTTATCTGAATGGATATGGATGTAAAATTTGTATGCTATTACAGGAGAGTTGATATAATTTTTTAAATGTTTTCCAGGAAATAAATTCAAAGCCCTTTGCAATGTCTTTGAAACAACATCAAATTTGTGGCTTCAACATATGAGAAATTATTTTAGGACAAAGGGTAAAATATTAGCAAAATAACGATGGTTGTTTTAGTGTGATTGAGGAAAAAAAAAGTTGGGGGGCATCTATCCAACATAGACCAGAAGGAGACTTGAGGGAAGTACAACACAATAAGTGAAAAGGAGACTTAGGTGGAGCTAAGTATTTTTAATTAGGATTCCCTTATAAGCTTCAAATTCGGGTCTTTGCCCAAACGTTCGATGTTTTGTTACGTCCTGTTAGGCTAACTCATACCCTGTTTACATGTTTCCCATTTACTAAATTCCCACAACCATGACCTTATTTAGAATCATAATGTTCTTTTTTTCCTCAAGAAATTGTAATTAACAAGAAGGCAATAACAAGAAGCCAATACCAAGAAGACAGACAAAATCAAGAAGACAGACAATACCAAGAAGCCAATACCAAGAAGGCAATACCAAGAAGACAATACCAAGAAGACAGACAAAATCAAGAAGACAGACAAAATCAAGAAGACAGACAATACCAAGAAGACAATACCAAGAAGACAATACCAAGAAGACGATACCAAGAAAATTCAGACAAAATCAAGACAGCAATACCAAGAAGACAGACAAAATCAAGACAGCAATACCAAGAAGACAATACCAAGAAGGCAATACCAAGAAGACAATACCAAGAAGACAATACCAAGAACATTCAGACAAAATCAAGAAGCAGATACCAAGAAGACAATACCAAGAAGACGATACCAAGAAGACAAAACCAAGAAGACAGACAAAATCAAGAAGGCAATACCAAGAAGACAGACAAAATCAAGAAGACAATACCAAGTAGACTATACCAGAAGACAATACCAAGAAGACAATACAAAGAAGACGATACCAAGAAGACGATACCAAGAAAATTCAGACAAAATCAAGAAGCCGATACCAAGAAGACAATACAAAGAAGACGATACCAAGAAGACAAAACCAAGAAGACAGACAAAATCAAGAAGACAATACCAAGAAGATAGACTAAATCAAGAAGGCAATACCAAGAAGAAAGACAAAATCAAGAAGACAATACCAAGAAGGCAATACCAGAAGACAATACCAAGAAGCCAGACAAAATCAAGAAGGCAATACCAAGTAGACTATACCAGAAGACAATACCAAGAAGACAATACCAAGAAGACTATACCAGAAGACAATACCAAGAAGACTATACCAGAAGACAATACCAAGAAGACTATACCAAGAAGATGATACCAAGAAGACAGTGCCAAGAACATTCAGACAAAATCAAGAAGCAGATACCAAGAAGACAATACCAAGAAGACGATACCAAGAAGACAAAACCAAGAAGACAGACAAAATCAAGAAGGCAATACCAAGAAGACAGACAAAATCAAGAAGACAATACCAAGTAGACTATACCAGAAGACAATACCAAGAAGACAATACCAAGAAGACAATACAAAGAAGACGATACCAAGAAGACGATACCAAGAAAATTCAGACAAAATCAAGAAGCAGATACCAAGAAGAAAATACCAAGAAGACGATACCAAGAAGACAAAACCAAGAAGACAGACAAAATCAAGAAGACAATACCAAGAAGACAGACAAAATCAAGAAGGCAATACCAAGAAGAAAGACAAAATCAAGAAGACAATACCAAGAAGGCAATACCAGAAGACAATACCAAGAAGCCAGACAAAATCAAGAAGGCAATACCAAGTAGACTATACCAGAAGACAGTGCCAAGAAGGCAATACTAAGAAGTCGATACCAAGAAGATAGACAATACCAAGTAGACTATACCGAGAAGATGATACCAAGAAGACAGTGCCAAGAAGGCAATACTAAGAAGTCGATACCAAGAAGATAGACAATACCAAGTAGACAATACCGAGAAGACTATACTGTGAAAGATTTTACTCACACACTTGTTAACTTATTATTAAATCACTAAACTCCAAGTCAGACTGTACAAATAAAGCATGTTTAATTCTTTAACTTGGCAACACTCATCCCTAACTAAATTCGTGTTTCTAACTCTGCACTATCCATATCTCCGTCTGTCTCTCCGTGTGTCCCTAACTCTCTCTGTCTCGTGTGTTCGTCAGTGCATCCCCTTTATACCCGTCCGTCTCCGCACCTATAAGGTCAAGCTTGTACCAACCTCTGGCGAGACTACCACACCCCGGTTTGCTGCCGTCTAAAAGCTTGCCTCGTTCCTCGCCCGCACCCTTACCGCTTCAAAGGACACCGCTGGCCCGTGGTCAATCCTCGTCCACGTTAAAGGACCCAAGCTTGGCGTCAGTTGCCGGCCATAGCCAAGGATCCAAGCTTGGCCTCGTTCCTCGGCCGCACCCGTCATGCTTCAAAGGACCCGTCCCTCTGAGCGCCGACAATTCGCCCCCAGGGCCTCCACAATACAAAGAAGACTAAACAAAGAAGATGATACCAAGAAGACGATACCAAGAAGACAGTGCCAAGAAGGCAATACCAAGAAGACGATACCAAGAAGATAGACAATACCAAGAAGATAGACAATACCAAGAAGGCAATACTATGAAGTCGATACCAAGAAGATAGACAATACCAAGAACCAAGAAGACAATACCGAGAATACAATACCAATAATAGTGCATTTGAACCAACAACTGGTTTTTCACTGGAATGTGTTCTCACCACCAAACTAGTGGAAGCTTTAATAATGAGTGGTTTTTGCTGTGAAATGAATAATATTCATCTCATGTCGCCAACTCAATAAAATAACATTTACGGACAAATATAAGAACTCTCAACAAAATTTACAGACAAAAACATTTTTTTACGGACAAATTTAACATAAAATGTTGACCTTAAAACGAACGAATATGAAGCATAATCCAAGTATTGTAGCTAAAAAATGTAAAAGTATCCATATGAGCACGTCTCTATTACCATGCTCATAAATTATAACGTTAGTTTATTGTATGACATTCATCATCAGTGACAGTGCTTATGATCATACATAGAAACATTGACGTTGTCGATCATTGTGGGAGTAATTTTTCCCGGTTCATTTCTCAGAGTCAGTAAACTTTCCAACACTGGAGTAGACAATTTGTTTCTCAAGTTGGTTTTCAAAAACCTAACAGCAGAAAAAAACGCGTTCTACTTCTGCTGTTCCATGTGGAAGCGACAACATTGTTTGTGCATAACTTCGAAAGTAGCGGAAATCTGTACTCTTTGTTTTCGATATTTCTAGTGATTTTTTTTTCAATTTGATGCCAGAAAGCATCGTAACCTCCGTCGGCCTTGACTATGCTTTAAACCGCAACTTGGTAGTCAATAAACTCGGCCTCTAAACAATCAAAATCTGTTGGAGACACAATTTTTTTGAAAAAATCTGGGCCAGTTCCAAACTTTCCGACTGTTCCACCGATATTCTGTTAGTGGATTTTAGTACTGGCATGAGCTTTAGCACTCTGTTGCTAATAGGCATTCTTTTCAGGATTGCACCGACTGCGTTTGTATAAAATGCAAGGACATCAACATACAACTTTTCAACAGTCGATGGATCATCTACTTTTTGCAGTTGAAGTTTAGTTTGATAACCAATCAATATTTTATCACGTGATTTAAAGTTTGTACTTTCCTTGCTGTCCACAAAGCTCTTACAGTTTATAAATAAGAAATTCTAGAGCGCGGGAAGCCATTAAAACAATTTAAAAATTTAAATTTGAATCAAGAAAATAGATACCACAAAAATGAATTACTCTTTTTTTTTAAACGTTGAGATTCAAAGTTTTGTCAATTTTTTGTAAGGACGACTTAATTTTTTTACGGAATTATACAGGAAGTCAATTTTACGATAAATCTTTACGGACTGTCCGTAAATTTACGGATGGTTGGCAACCCTGCTGCATGGGAGAGGTTACACAAAGTACACGATATAAATAGATAGAAGAGGAGGGGTGGCGAAGAATTACGAAGGTGGAAGCTCTACTTCCAGATTGTCTTTCTTTCCCTTCCTTTTTTACCAAAGAGCATCTGTGGTCCCTTGGAAACTATAGCACCTCATGACATCCCCCTCTCTCCCTTTTACAAATAAACATCAAAGCAAGGGTTTCTTTTTTTTAATTTTTTTTTTACTTTCTTAGGACCACTATCACAGCTAAAGAGTTTCAAAACAACAAAATAAATCTTAAAACATATCTACGACTGTATATCTATGTGATATACTACTATAGTAGACAAAATTCCTCTGCAAAAATGCCATTTTCAACAACATATTGTTTTGCTCTCTCCCTCATAAAAAAAAAAGAAAGAAAAGCGCCGAGGACTTAGTTTCAGTAACTGAGGTGAGGATACGGGAGGGGGCGGGTGAATAAGAGATGGAAGGTTAACTTCAGGTAGGCAGGTAAGACCAATTGGAGCAAGGTGAGACAAGGGTTATTGAACTTTTTGTCTCCCCGGTAGGCTTTAGCCTTGCACACCTTCTGAGACAAGTGTGAACGATACATGGCTAGGAACAGACAACTCTGGTATTTGGGGTTTATGTTAATCTTCACGGGTGTTGGAAGTAGAGTGGGGAGTCTAAGAGTTGGGGGGGGGGTTGGTATCAGAGGCGTATTAAGATTGCACGGGGCCCCTGGCTGCAACCCCACCTGGTGCCAGGTCCAGCCACCTTTATTACACAATATAATAAGTTTGGGGCCCTTATATCATGGCCCAATCAGCGCCCTCCTTAACCCGCCATATGGTGGTATAATCTTTTCTCAAAATATTATCTACACTGGATAATTTAAAAAGTTAAAGCTAAATGTTGAAATTAATACATTTTTTAACATTATGAGACTGGTTTACTTTTTTGCAAGCCTTTCAGCCACTGAAAATAAGTGACTCATTGAGAATGTCTCATTACTGCATTGGCATCTTTATTGTTTTAAATTTAATTTAAATTTCTCAATAGTTCTGACTTACTTCCCCTGAAACCTACACATCTTCACAACGTCATCTCTTCAATGTGTACTTAATGACAAAAGCTAGGATCACATACTTTTTAATTACTTTTTCTGTGTGTTTCTTCTACATTATCTTCTGTGTGACAAGAACTGGGATGATATAATGTTTATTACCTTTTTTTGCATCTTCCATGTGGTGTATGTATATCTTAGTTACTTGATCCCTCCCACACTATTTCCCCTCTGTTAATCAACTTTAAAAAATTTGATACTCTCAATATCATTTTTATGCATAACTCACAGCTTTATGACAGTGCTGGTATTTAAAAAAAATATATATAAAATTTTGATTTCTATATTCATTAAATAAATTACCTGATGACATAGTTTTTGCAGACCACGTACTGCGGGTTCTTGGCCGTGTCATACACGATTGTTGCTTGTGTTGTCAGCCAGACCCACCTGCCGGACCTGGAGAGAAACCTGTAGTACTCTGACTGAGTTGACCCTGAGGCAATCACTGGTGTTTGAAGAGGAAATAAACAACCCATTTAAAGAAAGTTTTTGACTATAAATTCCTTATATATGAGACTTAACTAAAATCATTGATTATGTTCAATATAATACGCACCGCGCTACGGACTAGCCTAAACATTTACATACTACATAGAGATATATAGGAATAATCTAAAAATTCGATTGAATGTACTGAAATTTCAAAAGAATGTATTGTTAGGTGACAAAAGTCATTGTGCAAAATTTCAGCTCGATTGGATCACGGAAAGTGGGTCATTGGTTAACTTTTATTTTTACGCAGGACCATGACAGACAAGACGGCGAAGTTAATTTTAGGGATTTTTTTTTTAATAATAAAGGAACATGATTGATTATCAAACAAGAGATCTTGAGAATTCAATCACTTATGATTCAGACGTGACAGCTGTTTATCAGATTACCATTCCCCTGTATGATTGCACATGTATTTACAAATAATGTGTTAGTGTTTAAACAAGTTGGCCCTGAATGTTATCAGTATATAAAATAAATATATATAAAAACATGCACATCAACAATAAAATACTCTTCAGTCCCTGTACAGACCCCTACTGATTTGTACCTGTACAAACAAGTTAATGAGACACAATGTGCCTGAGAAAATAATGTTTGTTTAATATTTAATTATCTTTAATTGTGGTTAGAAAAACTCATCATTCTGTAACATAAAACATTTTGACCCTCACATTTTCTTCTCACATTTAGACAGAATAAATATTACCTTAAAACCAGGTATATTTTTTTATTGCTGATGTTAGAATTTGGCAAAATATTTAAATTTGTATTCTGTCTCGTTAAAATTAAAATTTAAAGTAAATGTTTCTTTTTTACATAACTTCTCATTGAAGTATTTTAAAGACTAATTACTATCCAAATCACTTATTATTAATTAAAGGCGTGAATTAAGTTTTAAAATTTAAAAAAAAAAAAAAAACTTTTTAACCAAAGACCTTATCCAAACACACAAAACAGCGGGAACAAAAGTTACAATTTATTGTGCTGAAGTGAACGTGAGCACTTCATAAAAAAAGATTGGAAATGAATTTAAAATGAAATATTTTATTTTTAAAAAATCTTTGAAAATATTATTTCCACAAATATTATTTTTGTCAGCATTTAAGAAGCATTGAAATACTTTCTAGCTTTTAGTACGTTTTAATTTGATTATGATAGGAAGTATTTTAAAAATTCTATAATTATACTTTTAGGGGAAAATTTAAAATAATAAATTCACTCTATTTCTTTTTACAAAGAAATATTACTTACTGTAAAAAAATAAAGTAATAATACAAATTCTAAAGCTCTTAAATGCTTGCCCTTAGCGGCAGAAATAATCTAATTTTTGCATGCACATTCAGTTGCGAAAGATAAGTCAAAGTGTTGAGGAGAAACTGTACATAAAAAGTCATGTGTGTAAACAAAAATGTTGGTGCAAACTTTGCAATAAATCTTCTTATGAGTTGGGGAGAGCAGGAAGCAGTGGCGTCGCTAGGGGGTGTGGAGGGGGCGGGGCGCCCCGGGTGACACCAACCCTAGTGACGCCTCTGGCAGGAAGCAAGTCTTTTCTTTTATAAAAGTTTAAATTCTCAGCACTTACGTAGTTTGTGGCACTGTTTACAAATGAGTATATCCCATGGACAATGGAACTGGTATGCTGTTCGACCAATCACCTCACTGGGCTCATAGCCAATCAAATGAATGATTCTATAAAGGGAAACAAAAATCATTCAGATATCTCCTGTTAATTACACAATTAAGTAAAGCTCTTACAAATTCATATGTTTTGTTATTAAACTGATTCCTCCACAAAAGAAAACAATGCAATGTTATTAGTTTGGTAAAAAGGACAAATCAGTAGATTATCTCTTTGCCCCCCAATATCCAAAAAAAAAAGTACATATTTTATAAAAAATCTAATTTGCCACAATAATTGATTCAATCATCACAAATAAAAAGTTTTCTACACCTTGTGAGAAGTACTGAAAGAAATTATAACTTTTAAAAAATGTGTACCATTCAGCTGATGTGGCATAAATTTGATCTCTCCAAAAGAAAGATATACCTGTGAAAAACAATAAATGAGATAGAGAGAGAGAGAGAGAGAGAGAGAGAGAGAGAGAGAGAGAGATGTCACTTGATATCACGGTGGAACTGAAGAAAGAAAAAAATAGAAAGGAGAAAGCTACTTGTGTTAAGTAGGATGGAACATGACCTTGCCATGGGGCGGGTGTGGAGGAGGAGGGCCACAGATTTGATCAGCAACTATTCATTATTATCTCCCTGATACATACAGATACAATGTAGAGTAAGTTGGTGTACTTTAAACATTACAGATAGAGTAAGGTGGTGTAGTTTAAACATTACAGATGGTGTTAGGTGATGAACTTTAAACATTACAGACGGTGTAAGGTGGTGAACTTTAAACATTACAGATGGTGTAAGGTGGTGAACTTTAAACATTACAGACGGTGTAAGGTGGTGAACTTTAAACATTACAGATGGTGTAAGGTGGTGAACTTTAAACATTACAGATAGTGTAAGGTGGTGTACTTGAACATTACAGACGGTGTAAGGTGGTACATTACAGATAGTGTAAGGTGGTGTACTTTAAACATTCCATAGTGTAACGTGGTGTTCTATAAACAAAGATTTATCAATTATGGTCGGTGCACTTTTAATAAAGATCTGGTCTCCACAGACACAATGATCCGCCTCGACGCTACTAATTATCTCCACAGAGCTACACCCCCAATCAGCACAGAAACCACCCATCAAAACAGACACCACCAAACACCGTAGATACCACCAATCACCACAGACACTCTTCAATCATCAAAGACAACGCCAAAAAACCACAGACACCACCGAACGCCAACAATCACTATAGACACCACCAAACACTAAAGACACCACCTATCCCCTTCAATCACTACAGAAACAACCAAACACCACAGACACTATCAAACACCATCAATCAATACAGACACCATCAATGACTACAGACACAGCCAAACACGACCAATCACTACAGACACTAACAAACACCACACGCATCACCAAACACCATCAATGAATACAGACTCCATCAATCACTACAGACACCACCAAACACCATCAATCACTACAGACACCACCAAACACCATCAATCACAACAGACACCACCAACACCACCAAACACTATCAATGACTACAGACACCACCAAAACCATCAATCACTACAGACACCACCAAACACCATCAATCACTACAGACACCACCAAACACCATCAATCTCTACAGACACCACCAAACACCATCAATCACTACCGACACCACCAAACACCATCAATCACTACAGACTCCACCAAACACCATCAATCACTACTGACACCACCAAACACCATCAATCACTATAGACACCAACATACATCATCAAGCACTATAGACAACACCAAACACCATCAATCACTACAAACACCAACAAACACCATCAATCTCTACGGACACACCAAACACCATCAATCACTACTGACATCACCAAACACCATCAATCACTCCCGACACCACCAAACACCAACAATCACTACTGACACCAACAAACACCATCAATCACTACAGACACCAACAAACACCATCAATCACTACTGACACCAACACACACCATCAATCACTACAGACACCAACAAACACCATCAATCACTACAAACACCAACAAACATCATCAATCTCTACGGACACACCAAACTCCATCAATCACTACTGACATCACCAAACACAATCAATCACTACAGACACCAACAAACACCATCAATCACTACTGACACCACCAAACACCATCAATCACTACTGACACCACCAAACACCATCAATCAATTCAGACACCAACAAACACCATCAATCACTACAGACACCAACAAACCCCATCAATCACTACAGACACCACCAAACACCATCAATCACTACTGACACCACCAAACACCACTAACCACACCAGACGTGACCAGTCCTATCTTACCTCGGGTCACAGTAGATAAAATGAAAGCCCAGGTCATGCCGGCTAATAAACATGGCGCCTTCCATGCGTATCTCCAGAATGGAGTCGGTGCGTATAGCCCGACATAGCGCCACCATCCCCCTGACACAGGGGCGCCCTCTTCCGGCAGATCTCTTCAGCTGCACTTTTGCATTCCATTGAACCAGCTGGGGAAGGAAACGATGGTTTGAAATTAAGACAAAGAAAATCAGTATTAAATTCAAAATATAAAAATTATGGAAAATTTGAAAACTTTGTCTAGAGGCGATGTAAATGGTACATAATAGATTAGTAATGATTTGAAGCAGCAAGCGTTTTTTATACCTTGTTACCGTTTTGCCAATGAAAAATTAGACAGCGGACGGGATGTCATTGAATCTAATATTGATAAAAACACCGATAGAATGTAGACTAGGAATGTTCACCTAAATATGTAACTCTACTATTTATTTTATTTTATTGTTATTACAGTCGGACCTCTCTAAGTCAAACTAAAGGGGACTCGAAAAAAAAAAAGATTCGACTTACGGAGTTAGGGAAAATAATGTAATAGACGCAGTTTAATCATGGACAATGTTATATTGAGAGTGGGGTGGGGTAAACAGCCATACCGGCTAGAATCTAGAAGGCTTGACAGGAAAGAGAGGCGGTGTCTGATATTTCATATGAATGGAAGATAACTTGCTGTGACATACCGACACAAGCCTGTAAGAAGAGAAACCTTCTCTCTTCCCAGGGGGGTGGGGACAGAAAGATTTTTTTTAAAAAAAATAGTCACATCATGCCTTGGAAAATTCCACTAAGTGAGGCTGGAAGCCAAAAATCTTCGGGTTAAGGAGATCTCAAATCCATTGGTCTTACGTAATTTGACGGGGATCAAACAATATATATATAGGAACATGGGGAGGTTTTCGACTAAGGGAAGTTCGACCTAGTGTGGTCCCACTGTATTATTTCGGGGGTAAAAAATGATGGGAGAAAAGAATGAAAGGCTAGTGAGTGATCTCCCTTCCCCTTTAAAGACCTATGTGTATACATCGATAAAAACTGATAAACACATTTTAACAAGGGGTTCTACCCTTGCGGCTTTTAAGTTTGACATAATGAAATTAGGAGCGCCGAAAAAAATCTTGGATAATCTTTACTATTGCGTATATTAACTTTAGGGGGTCGTTTTATTCCCTATGTGTCTTGAACTCCCAAACAAATTTAACGTCGACGCGGTTAAGCTAATGCTCTGTCATTTCAAGATTGAACACATGGTAACACGGCTGCTATAAGACGTCATTGGGTCATACCGCGGGGTCGAGACAACAGCCCACAGAAGTACAGGCGGCGAAAATAATTATATGGATTTTTGTAGCCGTGGACTTCATCCAGAGCCGAGTAAATGTCTGGGGTGAAAACATTTCTTCGAGCTTAACTACAATAAAAATCACCATAATAGAGTCTTATTTAATTATCATTGAATACCCAGCACAATATCATTGAGTTCCCACCAAAATATCACTGAGTGCCATACTAAATGAGTGCCCACCAAAATGTCATAGAATACCCACCTTCATGTCACGGAGTACACAAATAAATGTCACCCAGAGCCCAACAAAATGGCATAGAATACCCACCTAAATGTCACAGAGTACACAAATGTCACCGAGAGCCCACCAAAATGTCATAGAATACCCACCTACATGTCACGGAGTACACAAATAAATGTCACCCAGAGCCCAACAATCAAAATGGCATAGAATACCCACCTAAATGTCACAGAGTACACAAATGTCACCGAGAGCCCACCAAAATGTCATAGAATATCCACCTACATGTCACGGAGTACACAAATAAATGTCACCCAGAGCCCACCAAAATGTCATAGAATACCCATGGCCTACATGTCATGGAGTACACAAATGTCATCGAGAGCCAACCAAAATATAACAAAGTACCCACCGTATGATGACGGAACACCCACTAATTATCAAAGCACACAACATGAACACCGCACTTCAGTAGGAAGCCGTCATTAAGTTCCAGGAACACAACAAGAGGTAAATGATCAACTCAGCGGATTGTTTGAGAGAACGACAAGCCGCCAGCAAAGTCAGGCCGCCAGTAAAGTCAGGCCGCCAGCAAAGTCAGGCCGCCAGCAAAGTCAGGCCGCCAGCAAAGTCAGGCCGCCAGTAAAGTCAGGCCGCCAGCAAAGTCAGGCCGCCATAGTCTAAATAAACGCATTCAAACTCACGTGACTTACGAGGACTTCATTGCAAAATTCGGGATTCCAGGCGAGATTATCTCAAAGCATCTTCCCAGACTGAGTGATTTCCCCCTCCCGACAAAACACCTGAACACCCCCATCTTCCCCCCCCCCCCACCAATACACACACAGTGGTTACCTGATATTCCTACCTCTACCTATAGTACATTATTTTAATTAAGTTTGGGTTGGTTGTGGGAAGGGTAGATATTACAGCTTAAAGAGGTTTCTATGATTATCTAGGCAGATATAATTCAAGCTGTTGGGAATGTTTGTAAGGCGCTGTGAGCGGTATTTGTATTAGGGTGCAGGTAGCGCGAAATACATAAGTGCACAAGCTAAACAAATAAATAAAACATCAGACAAGAGTTTTATACGTTGTAACAATGGATTTATGTCTGATAGGCTTACTTTTTTTCATTTCTTTTGTTTACTATTTACTTCACACACACCCCACGCACGCACACGCGCGCGCGCACACACTAATTCTATGTTCAGTAATCATAAACCAGTGGTGACGAACCCTTTAGAGGCCGCGTGCCCAAAATTCAACCAAAACCCACATATTTATAGCAAGTTGTCAACCCAACACGCCAATGAAACGCGAAAATGGGTATCTGGCTTACCTGGTTTGATGTAGGAAGTAATATTGTAGTCGCGTGCCGGATAGTGAGGCTCTGCGTGCCGACTGTGGCACACGTGCCATAGGTTCGCCATCACTGACCTGAACTCTATTAATGTTTTCATTAATTAATTACTTTTTAAAAAATAAAAAAAATTGTTGAGTATTGATAATAGGCGAGTCAGGATGCCCCCCTCTCTCCCCAATTCCAATGTTATTTTTTAAAAGTTTGTTTTGACAATTTAAACAAGGTGTAAATTTTGATTTGTCTGCCTCACCGATTAAGCAAATGTTCTATATATGTCTAAAAGCGCCCCTCCCTCTCCCTCCAGCGACACTAACTTTTGATCCGCCCATAAAACTGCCACTCAGGCCAAAGCTGAGTTATTCTGTCGCTGTTCCTGGAGCAGTTATTGGTCTTTTTGGCTTCGGATTACACAGCAGATAAATTTTCAATTCATTTTATTAGACTATTTGTTTTTGTCTATTTGGTCGCAGAGGAAGGCTTTTCGCAGCAACGTTTGTTGTTCTGTGACGTCTTGTCAGGCCTACGCATACCCTGTTTTAAGAACACATATTTTTATTCATAGGAGCAACCAGGGAAGTGGGTACCATAAGCGCTAGTCTCCCACGTTACACGAGGCACACAAGAGTATAGTCACGTGCGTGAAGACAACACATTAGTCAACCCATGCTTGAACTTAGCTGAGCTTGTCTTTGTCAGAGGCGCATACCAGGTAAAAAGAGCCCCCCCCCACACACACACATAAATATCTCACAAACCACGCACTGAGTATTCTCGTCAGTAAAGTTACATTTTCAAGCTGGTATCTACTTACTACCTTTTTGTTTTTCTTCCTATAATGTGAGTCAAAATCCAAAAGCACAGCCAGAAAGTCGCGATCCGGGCACTTTCAGAAAGAGAAAATCCAGACACAATCATAAGTCTTCAGTACTGCCAGCATTTCGTTGACTCCAGCGATTCCCCCCACACATCCGCTAAACACGCCACGGAAGTAACGATGTTGATAGGCGGCTGCTGAGGTAGTCCTGCCGGTCGGGTCCCGGTACCTTACCACGGTCGTACATACAGGTACCCTAATATAAGGTAAGACCGGGCGCGTGACACCCGGGGGTCAAGCACTACCAACGTAGTAAACGACGTGTGTACGTACTTTCTTGGCGTAGCGTGACTAACAATGCTCTAGTTCTCAAACCGTCCACATGTGAACCTCGATTCTTTATTTATTTATTTTTTAATTTGGGCGCGGGTGGGGTGGGGGTGGGGAGGAAATTTGTAAAGATCTAACGGGTGAAGAAAAAATGAGAGTATACCACACTAATTAGTTGACCCAACATAATACATGTATTGTTTCATTTCCTTCATGACGTTGGATTTCTTACATGCAACTAAAAAACTTGACATAGTAACACATTATTGTTTTTTTTTCGTCATTTTCTTTTAGCAGTGCAATTTTTTTTATTACTGCGAAAATTGATAAGAGCTGTATACTGAGATCTAGGGGAGAACAGTACATGGGGGGGGGGGTGCTTTTTAGTTAATTAATTTTTCTTTTACTGAAGTAGGGATGGATATCTCTCGGACACCTGTATATATTTTTGATGTGGAGAAGGGTGGAGTAGGATGGGGCGCCAATTTCTCCTGGCGGCACAAAGCTCAGCAGCGCCACGTTGACAACGTCAGGCTAAATAGTTACTAGCTATCTATCTAATCTTATCTTGTATGTTACAGACGCTCCTTCTATACAGAAGTTCATGGCGCACATGCTTATCTATGGTTTGTCCTTAGTCCAACATTTCTATTACTATTAGAGTTTTAAATGTTGATAAATAGTTAAATGTAATATAACCAGCATGAAAGTAAAGGCGAATCGTCCCAGACGCGAACCGCCTCTTCCTTTCTATCAACCCGCTTAACAAAACAATATATAACAAATAATATATATATATATATTGAAACTAAGCTTCCTCTAGTACCCTTGTGGGGAAAAAATTCCATGCTGAATTGAGAACCTCTGATAAGAGTATTGGTAGAAAGTCAAGCAGACTTAAAGCTGCTCCGCTCCAGTTACTGCCCCTTAAGGCCTGTCCATTGTGATGCTAGGGTTGCATTATTTTTGGTAAAGGTGGGGGGGGGGGTTGGAGAATAAAAAAAGGCCTTATAGCAACCATTGATGGGGGTTTACGCGTACGACAGGCGTAGTAACGTCTGGAAAGGTTACCGAAAGGACAGCCTAACAAGACCCGTGATCAACGCCTTGTTGGTGCTAATCAGAACCACACTGGACTAGTGGCGTCTTGGCTGGCGAAAACCGATTTGTTCAACTGTACACATTGGGTCGACTTAAAGAGCCAGACACGTACAAGGTTTCACATTTAAGAGTAATATTTATAAACTAGGCTAAGGTCCCCCCCCCCCCCCAAACCTATACATCTGAAAAGTTCTGGTAGAGTCTGGGCTGGATGTCACTTCATGCAATGTGAAAACCTGGTGTGTCAAACCCCGGGGTGGGGGTGTCATTACAAAAGAGGGGGTGGTGGCATTACAGGAGGGGTGACATTATTCATTCATGTCACATGATGAAAAGTTCCAAGCATAGAGTACAACTCATCGTTATTTGTCTATTTCTCTGTATTCCATTATCTCTGTTTCTCTCTGTTTCTGTGTGGCTGTTTCACCGTGTGTGATATTAATGTCCACGACCCGTGCCATTAATATCTGTCTAAGGAGCCAAGGGTTTCGCCGACACGGCATTCTTCATGAGCAAATGAGAAACAGCGGTTCTCAGTCTATTTTAAAAGCACAGCCCGAGATTTCTAAATCCACTGATGGTTTCCAAAATTAACAGAGAAATTATAGTTTAAAGGCAGAGTATTCCCACTGCCGTTTTTATCAGATTAATGAAAATATCAGGAAGGAGTTTCTATAAAATTTAACAAATGGAATAACATGCGGCACAAAATAAATAAAAAATAAAATAATAATAATAATGAAATAAAAAAAAAACAACACAAAACACCAAGGCCGAACATCTTCATCCTTTCTTATCGCGGCACATTCCACTGCTGCTCATATTGTTTGGGATATTGTTAACGGCAGAGGCGTCACTACGGGGCGTGCGGACCGCACCAGGTGACTCCACCACAAGTGGTGACACCAAAACGTCACATTCTTGTCTTGTTCCCGTTATTCGGCATTGACAGACTCGGAGGAGGTCTCTGTTGTAAGGCGCGAGGGGTGACATCATGAGCTAACGCACCGGGTGACACCAACCCTAGAGACGCTTCTGATTAACAAAGAACAAAAAATTAAAATAACCTGCTACTAAAAAAAATTGCTGGCAACCTGAGACCCGCCACTGTAGGTAGATTTGTGGGGGGGGGGCGGGTAAGGGGAGGCGGTTGTCATTGTTGGGCTTGAGTCATTGATTGGGCTGATCACGCCCCCCTTTAATCCCTCCTCTCCTGGAGAAAATACTCCCATGTTGACAGCTTGGTTTCAGTTCCATTGGGACGACCTTTTAGTGACGATAGTAAGCATTAAGTTATGAATAGTATTCGGATCTGTGGTCCACATTGTTGGGGACTCTCCTGACATACCACCCCAGTACCAGGCTACAACAGCTTATTTACACCAAGGGGCGGGGGGGGGGGGTAGAAAGAGAGGGAGAGAAGGACCTCGACCTACTTGAATGCTAACCTCGACCTAGTTATTGGCCAATCTCATCCAAAAGGCAGACACATCCACACTTTCCACAACGCGGCATAAAAAACCGGAAAGTTCCGGCCCAGTGAATTAAGTACCTGAGTACCAGCAAACCACCCCACCCCCCAATCCAGCGGCGGAGAAAAACTTTGTTTAACGGCCCAAACATGCTACAAACAGGATCGTGCAGGAGGCGGGGCTGACTGATAAGGGCGCCCACTATGTGATTTGGTGTTCAAAACGAGTTTTTAAAATCTTTATATCAGAAACAATGCGGCAGTTAGGTCACAACTCACAAATGCAACACGAGTTGGCTGTGACGGGCACAAGAAGAGATTCTATTTAGGTATCAGCCTTTAGCCAGTGGGTTAGTCTGTCTCTTTTCATTCTATTGGGACATCTGCCGTTGGTCAATAAGTTTATCAATTCACATGTTATTTGGCCACAGTAACATTTATTCCATTATGCCACTGTCTACACCGGAGTAATTGTTTTCCCATTCAAATATGATTGGCGAGATTTTTGGCAATCTGCATTTTCCTATTATTTTGAAGAGAAGCGCCAAAAATATCGCCACGCCACGGGCGGTGCCAGCCAGTCCAAGGGGCCATGATTCCGCCCCTGAAGCGTCGTTGGTGTTGGGTAAACAGGTTGTTTTCAAGTGAAAACCGTGAAGGTCAATGACATGGCGCTGGCGGTGTCGTCCCATGTGCGGAGTGATTGCTCCCTTGACCCCTGACCCCAGGGCAGTTGTGTCTTTTTGATGTATAATGTATGCAGTTCCCCGACCCCTCCGCGCCGTCGAATGACGTCATTCCATCATTGAAGCTTTCGTGACAGATCTCAGGTCTGAGTCTGACCCCCCCCCCACCCAACCCCATTAGTAGTCTATAGAGCAGAGGATTTCGCCAACGTGACATTCGTCATGACCACACACAAAACAAAACAAACAAATAAACAAAAAACAAAACAAAACACGTGATGAACATCCTGATTATAACCTCCGGACCGATTGTGTTAACTCGTAACCAGAGACATTGGAGCAACGAGCCAGGCGTTGATTTAATTTATAATAATGTTTATTCTCTTCTAATGAATTAAAAAAAGTTCTTACACTTCCACACCAAATTTCACTTTGCCTAAGACCTCCCATTTCCTTAGGCCGGACCTGCGTGTCCGATATCCTTGACTTCTCAAGTTAAATTGCAAGGCATATTTCTGAATTATTTTTTTATTTCAATGTTAAAAGTAATCAATATTTGTTTTTTTTTTTAATGAATTGTAAATACTTAAATTACTATTATTATTATTTTTACTACTATTATTCTTACTACTACTATTATTGAGAGGGTGTGGGAGGACGGCACTATACTTGGCGACGCCACAAGTCCTATAACCCCCAAAGCCGTTGACGCACATATTGGCGTCATTATGAGCTTGGCCGTGTTGACGACTCCGATGAGCTTGGCCGTGTTGACGACTCCGATGAGATGCCCTTGCCTGGAGAATGAGAACCCCCGGTGCTGTGAAACAGCCGACATAATGTAGCCTAAACACGAGATGTTTCCATACTTGTTGGACGTCATTTCCTGCCTGTTATAACCAGGTGAAGGGGATATCCAATGATACAAAAAGACATAACTCCTCAGTATCGTCTTTCCTACCCCTACCCCATACCCCAAACCTTTACTAAGTTTCTTTTTTTTCTTTCTCTCTTTTACTCCCTTATGCGTTGTTGTAAACACATGCTAGGAAATAAAAGTTTGCTAAAGCGGGATTCAAAATGTCCATAACGTCACGTGGCTAACTAGTGCCACAGTTCTACGCATGAATTATAAGAAATAACCATTTGTTGCCATAGAAACACAGGTCACGATTCTCGTGGTGGTTGGAAAGTGTATACATTTTCAGTAACACTCATTTATCAAAAAATATTCTTTAAAATAATTTTATAAATTTTTGTTTATTTTTTTCTATTTCTTTATTATTTTTTTTTCAATTTCTTTTATTTATTTAACTTTGTTGTTATTTTTATTTATTTTTTGCGGTGGGGGGGGGGGCGGTGGACACCACAGCTTCAGCTTGACAAACCGTCAGGTCCGGGAAAATGTCTTATATATTTTGGTACTTGTTTACTTTCGGTTGATACTTTTTAACCTACAGTAGACGACGTCAATCGGTCGTCATTACTAGTTAAGAACTCAAAAGAAACACTCGCATTGTTTCTTATAACACTTCTAATAAGAGTATTATCTAAAATTTAACTGTAAATGCGTTGATTTGACGGAAAAAATGTCATTCGCAATAAATGTTGAAATGAATCAGTTACTATTCATAACAAATTAATAAGTTCAATTTAAAATTAAATTTATGATTCAATGTTTTGAAATATTATATTTAAAAATATATTAGCCTATCTCATTACAAGTGTCATTTTCTCTCTTTAAAAACTCTATTTTAACTAGTATTATTTTAACAAGGAACACAAGATGTTCATTCGTGATGAAGAAGCCTCTTAACTGGTTTACTTTCGTTTCGTTTACTTTTGACTTCCGGAATATTCCGAAACAAGATTACCCACGGCGTAGCATACGCCGCAGACTTGCTCATCATAGACAGTGCAAAGAACGGGGGCGGGGTGAGAGAACGTACACAAACAGCAGCACGAAGTAATGGAAAGATAAAACAAAGGAATTTAGAGACATGTTCACAGCGGTTGTTGTTACCTGCCCCAATCCTTTACTACCATCCCTTGCCAAATATAAACTGTCATTTTCCGACTCTAGGGTTATTCATGTTCGCAAAAAATGGGGAAAAGAACAGACAGAAAAAAAATTTAATTTTTGTTTTAAAATGGTTCCATCTGAGAATTGAACCCAGGACTTTGTGCGTGCAAGGCGGACATGATAACGACTACACTACGAATCATATGTTATTCTGTGACGAAACAACGCAACTGAACGCAAGAAGCATTGTTGCCACAACCCGCCCCCCTCCAGGGGGATCATTCGTCATGCTCATTTGCGCATGGTTGTTTACTTGAACTATATATAAAGATGAACACTAAAAACGATCACCCCTCACCCCCTCCAACCCGGTTAAATTGTTTTGGATGAGTACTCAGGTTGAGTATGCCGAAAATTTAAAATAAAAATAATACTATTTTTTTAAATTAAAAAAAGTTTGATTTCTGTTTTGCTGATTATTGATAAAAATCAGAGAAGAACCTAAACAAAGCTTATTGACTGAGTAATTGAGCGAACATTTTTGCCTTGTCGTTGATGACTTCGTAGAGTCTTCTACCTGCTTCGGTCTTGTACGTCTGTCTTAATAATGTCTGGCTGCCATGATTGTATTCCTATGTCTTCTACGTCTGACCTCTTTGTCCGTCTCGTATGTCTGTCTTGCATTTCTGTTTTTCTATATCCTCTAAGTCTGTCTTTCTATGTCTGTCTGCCTTGACTGGCAAGTTACAACCCCGTGAGACCACACAGCCTAAAGGGGACATGAATACAAGACATGGCACCGTGACGACAGCTGATCATGTCCTATAGCGACTCTCTCATGGAAACAAATATGTGGACTCCGAATGCGTGTCTTTACGAGGCACACATACATGTCGTCTCATTGAGTTGCTTAATCAAATTAAGTTTGATGCTTTGTGTCCCCGATTCGTTGTGGAGAAAATTTTTTTACAAAGGCATTTTACTGTCTACTAAAAAGTAAAAATATTTTTTTATATACGCACCCCACCTCTTTTTAACTTTAAATATCTAGCCAGAATTTATCATCGGATGTTTTAAATTGTTTAGGTTATTAGATGAGTGACGGCAAAACTCTGGATCAGCCCCTGCACTTGATCCGCCCCTGGGGGACTAACCCTGAACTATGCCACTGTATAAAATGCATGATATAAATTATCAATGACATCACGCGTGATTGTAGCTCACTAAATATTACACTCAAATTTATTTTGAGATGTGAAATAAACTGGTAATAACATACGTCGTTAACAGAAAATCTCACTGACAGTAAATTGCGTGGTGGGGGAGGGGGCGCAATAGGAGTGCGTCACTTTATTTTCTCTTTTATTAAAAGGGAGGGGCGTCATCTTGTTTGGACTCCCCGACACGTTTTATGCAAAGTTGTCGTCAAAAAATAAATAATTCCGCCCTCCCCCTCCCCGCGGTTCCAACTCTAACTGCGCTACTAAGTGCATTGTGTGGGGGCTCGTTTGTGTGTGTACGTGACTATTTGCGTTTGTGAAGTTGGAATACGGTGGAGGTTGCAATGAAATTTCGGCTAAGTCAGATTTTTGCAAAGAGAAATTCACCCAGAAACAAGACGTCATGTCATGTCTTACGAAAAAAAAAAAAAAAGGAAAGAACAGAAAGCATTGGCTGACACTTTCACGTGATGGCAGGTAGCAGGGATGCAAGCAAACAAACAGCAAATAATTTAGACAACTAATTGTTTCGAAGTCAAAACTAATTTTTTCTTGACAGCTCACACAGATTGAGATGTGAAACTGCAGAATCGAATGGCCAGGGTATAGTAACACAACGGCTAATTAGTCGAAAAATCGATACGAATTATGTTCACCGCACAATCGATTTTTATGTAAAACGGCTGCGCTTTCAATTTACGTGCTTTAAAGTATCGCACCGATTGGCGTTTTAAAACCGGTGCGCAGTCAATGAGGCAAAGAACAAAAAATCATGTTAAGCCTGGTACCTATTGGAATTCAGGACGTGTTAGCGCATTTTCGTATTATGTATCAGTACTTATGTTAGATATCAGAATTATGTAGTTATCAGTAATTGTGTTTAGATTTTAGACATATTTTTATGAATTTTCTTGCGTAATGAATATACCTGATATTTTTTTTATTTAAAAGTCATTTCTTTACATTTAAAAAATAAAAAAAAAACACTAATTAATTCTTTTGCACGATTTCACACCACTCTTGAATGCTTGAAAAACTATGTATTCGACTTCCGGCAATGGCGCCCGTTCCTTGCGCCAGTGTTAACTCTCGATTCGCAAAGTTTTTTGGTAGTTTTAACGGGGTTTTTTAACGGATCGAGTAACTGAGTGTTGATGCACCAATGGCAGGTCAGGACATACAAAAAACATATATACATCATGGGTCTAGGACTTATGGATCCTGTGATCATGGTGATGACAGACAGACGGACAAAACGGGGGCAATAGCGATTTCGACATCTCGAAAATGCGCTAAAAATGTCATGACCATTTTCTTATGTACAATCCCCCTCTCCCCTCTTTATTTATATCACCTATTGTAACAGTATTCAGTATAAAGAGAGACACTTGGATTACATAATGTCACGCGCACTTACATCTCTCCACATCACCAATAGCAGAGAAGGATCGCACCGTGGTAAAAGTGGTCTGTGCGTCGTGCGACTTAAACCTTGACAGCCACATGACCTCTACAACTAAAACAAACCGTTAACTTGAACACTTTTTTCGGGGGTGGATAGGAGGGAGTAGCCGTTGCTGAAAATGTTCATCTGTGGGGGGGGGGGGGGGGGGGAAA
>MUZC01004496.1:199898-210421 GCA_002072015.1 Radix auricularia | reverse complement strand
CTGTTCTTTGAGCAATTTTAAACTTGAGGTTGATGTTTTACTCTCTAAGGCTTCACTCAGTGGAGCGCCGCGTATGAAGAATGACACAACGTTATTATCCTTAGTTCCCTCTCCACCTCTTAGTTTATTGGCTTCTGTCCCCTGTGGAGAGATGTTATTGTTTCAGATTGCCGAGGTGGAGATTTGGGGGTGAAGCTCACGGTGGGGGGGGGGCACCAAATATTTGGACGGGCTATGGCGATAACGATGCGGGGGTGGGTGGGACCTGCCCTAAACCGCGCGTATCGCCATCGCGTTCTCTGGTTGCCTGGTGCCACGGCTTGATCTCTTGGACCCCACGGCCAGCACTCTGCATGGTCAAATCAGGACATTAGTGAAAACTGCCATGTGTCGGTGCCAGGAGAGGACAATTGTTTTCTGGTTAAACTTCATGCAAAGTTCTCATGTAACGAGTCAAGACCAGTCTAACATTAAACTTTCGCTAAGACAGTCAACAAATAGGGTGCAAAGGCAGATTCGGTGATGACATGGACGAGGCAAATTCGAAGGGTTCGTAATTGGATTGGAGGTCCACGGGATGCTCCGCTTAAGAACCACTGGAACTTTACGGCTCTTCATTGGGGTATCCAATGGTCAGCTGCTGCTTCACGAAAAGTCTATCTCGCCATTCTGATTCAGGAAATAGATCTCTTTTGAATATTGTTTTAATTACAACCCCCTCCCTCGGGTGATTATAACGCTTTGAATAAGGCTCGTATTCGCTCTCAGATGGAAATAGACAAGAGGACCGAGTTATGTGTTTTAATAAACAACATTCTACTACCTGAGAATATGAGGCTTATATGAGAAGTGTCTGGACGCTTGGACCCTAACCAAGGTTTTAACCAATGTTCCCTTTAGGCTGCGCTGCTGCGCAGCTATTTGACCGACGCCGTGCAGCAGCTTAGAATTGCCGCACAGGAAATTTGTTAAAATATTGCACACAAAAAATTGATGCTGAAAAATTTGGTCATGAGTTTTATTACCTTGCACACGGACCAAAAAACCTTAGAGAGAACATTGGTGTTCGGAACGTCTGAATTTCCGCTCTTAATCATTTCGCAATACAGGAATTCATTGCGAAAGGTTCGGCTCTGGTATTTAAGATGACATTTAGCTTCTGTGATGCTCAGCGGTTACCATCGACATGTTAGAGGAAGATGGCAGATGAAGCGGTGAGATGGGGAGGAGTTTGTTGGGGAAAGGTCAGATGAGGATAGGTTTAGGAGAAAGGATCAAAGAAAAGGGAATCAGGTGAAAGGGGATCAGATGAAAAGGGACATGAGGTTCGTAGAAGGTGGGTCAGGGGAGGGGGCTAACAGGGAGGGGTTAGAGTTTTAATAAGGTGGTCAGAGGAAGGCGTCAGAAGAAGGGGTGAGGGGGAGGGTCAGAAGAAGGGGTCAGGGGAAGGGTCAGAGGAAGGGATCAGAGGAATGGGCCAGTGATGAGGTTTCGGTAAGGTGGCCAGAGGAAGGGGTCGAGTAAAGACGTTAATGGCCAAGAGACATCAGACAAGGTGGTGAACTTACCGTGTAGCCAGAGCTTTTATTCCGACATCCAGGCTTCTGGAAACAGAACTTCATCCCCAGGTAAAACATTCGCTTGGCCATCCACGGGGGCACGCTGGTTACATGACCTGTGGGCAGAATAAAGACGAGTAAGTGAAACATTCTATCTGTTAGCTGTTAGCAGTGCTTTCACATTTCACTGTCACATACACACCTTGTAAAGGAATTCATTTTCATAACATACGGTGTGCACTCATATACTTGACGTGTCAACATTGTTTTGGTATCACATATGGCGATCCAGTTATTTATAGTGTTATGTGTCTTATATTAATGCTTAGATGTGCATGTTAGGACCACGCAGAGTTATTTTTCTTTAAGGCTTTTTGTGGTTGAGATTATTTGTGTGTTATTTTCGTAAAGGCCAAAATGCTAGAGTACTGTTTTCTTGCCCTGTTACCTTTCTATTAAGTTATATGCCGCACACATTAAAGCATTTAAAGCGCACGCTTTGTTTTCTTCTTTGGATCGTTTGGTGTCTGTGGTATTTTATTCGTGTATTGGTGTGCTGATACTTATCACTAGTTCTGATATATTTTTAATTTTTCATGTGTAAATAAATCTCTTAAGTTTTTTTTTTTAATTTATTTTTATTATTTATTTTTTTATTATTATTTTTTTTTTGCCTTCGAACGTCCATAATTAAAAAACGTTACAACACTTTCAAGCGGCTTGAGTCACGTGTTTATTTGTGAAAATTATTCCTTGTTTTTTTTTTCAAACGATTTTTTCTTGTTGGTGGTGAAACGATGTTTTATACTTGGACCAAATATGTTTCCAACCTTTAAGTACAGAAATCTTCGCCCTTGACGGGAGGAGTGGGACATATTGTATGTTTCGGCTTGAGGAGGGCAGCAATTACAGACGGTGTATTGTGTGAGTGTTTGTATGTGTGTGTGCGTGTGTGTGTGATGTGTTGGGTTCGAGAGAGAGAGAGAGAGAGAAAGAGAGAGAGAGAGAGAGAGAGAAAGAGAGAGAGAGAAAGAAAGAGAGAGAGAGAGAGAGAGAGAGAGATGCTTTGAGTAACATTCTTATATCCGTTTGGTTGTTAAGTCGTTGTTCAATAGTGACCATATGTTAGAGACATCTCTGACGTGACGGTGAGTCACTGGGAAGTTGTTCACCTTTGGCTGTGGTGACCCGGAGTGTTGTGTACATGGGTGAGAGAAGTAGAGCATTGTGTGTACATGGGTGAGAGAAGTATAGCGTTGTGTACATGGGTGAGAGAAGTATAGCGTTGTGTACATGGGTGAGAGAAGTATAGCGTTGTGTGTACATAGTGAGAGAAGTATAGCGTTGTGTGTACATGGGTGATATAAGTATAGTGTTGTGTGTACATGGGTGAGAGAAGCATAGCGTTGTGTGTACATGGGTGAGAGAAGTTTAGCGTTGTGTGTACATGGGTGAGAGAAGTTTAGCGTTGTGTGTACATGGGTGAGAAAAGTTTAGCGTTGTGTGCACATGGGTGAGAGAAGTATAGCGTTGTGTGTACATAGTGAGAGAAGTATAGCCTTGTGTGCAAATGGGTCAGAGAAGTATAGCGTTGTGTGTACATGGGTGAGAGAAGTATAGCGTTGTGTGTACATGGGTGAGAGAAGTATAGCGTTGTGTGTACATGTTGAACAGATATGGAATGAACGAACTGACTTCAGACGGACAGACAACGGAACAGAGTATCGGACTTTTAACACTCAAATCCACACAACATCCGAGACCCACCAATATCTCCGGCAAACACTTCCAGGATTGGGTGATGAAATTATCACGTCTGAAGCGGGTTTTCCAGACGTTCGATCATTACCTGACCTCTTCTTTGTCACCAGAACCTAGCCCTCGTCTTTCTGCTGATTGGTTGGTGGAGGGCACAGGGATTGGTGGAAGACGCGATGAGTGGTGGAAGGCACGAGGAGTGGGTGGAAGGCACGAGGAGTGGTGGAAGGCATGAGGAGTGGTGGAAGGCAAAAGGAGTGGGTGGAAGGCATGAGGAGTGGTGGAAGGCAAAAGGAGTGGGTGGAAGGCATGAGGAGTGGTGGCGGGCAAAAGGAGTGGGTGGAAGGCATGAGGAGAGGTGGATGGCAAAAGGAGTGGGTGGAAGGCACGAGGAATGGTGGAGGGCAAAAGGAGTGGGTGGAAGGCACGAGGAGTGGTGGATGGCAAAAGGAGTGGGTGGAAGGCATGAGGAGTGGTGGATGGCAAAAGGAGTGGGTGGAAGGCACGAGGAGTGGGTGGAAGGCACGAGGAGTGGGTGGAAGTCTTGAATTTATTGTGGACCGATTGAAATATGTAATGAAGAGGATGTGAAAGTAACACAATGGAAGTTTGCGTAATGCAAGGGAGATGACAATATCACGCAGGGCAAAAGGTAATCAAATTCCGGGATGGAACACTTTTCCCTCATTAGTTGTAAGCCTTTTCGTTCAAAAAATAACTTTTTCACCTATTGGTTCCCGGCAAACACGTGACACAAATGACAACTAATAAAGGGTACATCAATATTTTTTCAGAGTTTACTTTATGTAAAATAAGTTCTTAAAAAGTGATTCAAAGAATTAAATAATATCAAGGCAATTGAATTCAGGAACTAATGACTTAGCTTTTAAGAAAGAAGTGTGTTGTTTTTTTTGTTTTTTTTTAAAAATAAATCCGTAGAAAGGACGCAATAGCCTCACCGAACCATTATCCTTTTTTTTAAAAAAAAAAATATATATATAAAATATCAAGTAATGGACGTTATAGCCATGTGAACAAAATAAACGAAGCCATCCACGTCATCAGAAAGGTCACGGGTCTAATACCTTTCAGCCTTAACCTCCACTAGAGAGCTCCATTAACACGTTTCCGATGGGCCGCAGCGGGGATCTCTAGCGGGAGGCTGTCAGCGCCGTGTCCTTATATCGATGGCTAATTGCGGGTCCAGTCTGTCAGGCCCATTCCGTTCATTGATTTCTTGTTGGCTGCTGTAAACTCAGCTCTCCAAGACGCCCAGTGTCGACCCTTGTGACACGCTTCAATAAGTATAAGCGATAGATGCCTCACGCAGGTCAACGACCTTTCTCGTGATCAAATCATCGTTTTCTCATGCAGAAAACTCGTCCTAATTTTATTTTGTTGTTGTTTGCCCGTCGTGACCGACGAGGACCATTCTCATCACGTTAGCTTTGTGTGTCTTTTGGTGGGTTATTATTAGACCTAGTCTTGCCCGAAAGGTGCGTCCACGCGGCGGTCAAGAGATGGTTTGGGATGGCATCAGGAGGGTTTCGAGAAAGCTCTTACCTGGCCAGGTCGTCTGGACTAGGCAGCCTGTTGTCTTATTTAGAGCACCTAGGGAAAAGGCGGCGAACATGCGAGACGCGTGCCACTTCGAAGACGTTGTTTTGCATGACACGCCACGCCATCGACGTTTCCGGGTGTTTGAAAATTTTAAGCCATCACTGCTTAGCTGTGTGACGTCACATGCTTGTCTACTTGGTACACAGCAAACAATGCAGTTTTAAATTTAAGGAAAACTATATCCGCCCCGCGGCGTAGAATAAGTCGCAGAATCGCTCATAGATACTGCTAAGAAAAGGTAATATTTATACTTGTAGTTTACCACAAAACTTTGCGTAATCTAGCGAGCTGAAATTTTGCAAGCAGACTCATGCCAATGATAAAAATGATGTATCAAAATTTCAAATCGATCGAATGGACTGTAATTGAATTATTGAATTTTAAAATTATTTTATTTATCTCTATGTATCATGTTAATTTTTTTATATAGAGTGATGCGTTATATGTTAAACAGCATTTCATGTAGCATAATAAGGGTGATCTATTTCAAATAACACACTCTAGGAACCAATTTTTGATGTTTTAAAAACTGTACTTTTTCCGACTTCAAATTTGTCACACGTTCCTTTTTATTAATTGTATGTGTGTTAGTAGGAGTTATCAAAGAACAACATCTCTCGTACAATGATTCCATGAAATAATTAATGTTATTAAAAATGAATTTTAATTAGCAATGTGCGATGATTACATGATAACGAGAATCACTATGTACAAAAATAAATTTGAAGTTTCACATGGTGGAGACACATACTGATACATTCACAGCCATCTTCCTATTCTTTTCTCGAACCTTCTCACACGCATCCGTCAAGTGACCTTTTTTCTGAACTTAATCTCGTGATTCTCACGTGACAAAATTATTCAAATGTGCTCGTTGTTAATGTTGCCACCAATCGTTATTCCAAGCAAACAAAATAAAAACTGATTAACTTTTTAAAATAAAACAAATATTTTAAAAATCAAAATTTTATAATTGATCTCGAAAAGCCCCTAAAAGACTGAGCACCAAAGCGCTATAGCTTAAGAACATTTTCTTTAATCTCAACCACATTACCACTGCGTATTAATTTATCGTTAAGATGCGGTGATTGCTCAAATAGGACTTAGAAACTGTGAACAGGAAATGCTATCCTCATTACCAGATTTAATACACTCTTGATTACCTGACTCAGTAATTGGAAGATTTCGTTGCCAGCCCGTTTGATTGCTGGTAACGTAAGCTCCCCCCCCCCCCCCCCCCCCCGTAACAGTGTGGGCCTCATTAGTTCGGCTTTCACTTCCACTCAGGAAAAGGCCGACGGTTGGCGATGGAGGTACCAAGAAGATATAAGACGCACTAGGAGTCGACGTACTGCAGGGTGCTTTTAACGGAGATTGAAGACGTTATTGTTAGCGAGGGAAGACTTCCTATTTAGAGAGTAAGGACGTCATATTTAAAGAGTTGGTTACGCCAAGCTAGAGAGTAAGGACCTCAATGTTAGGTATAGTGACGACGTCGAGGTTTGAGAGTTACGACGCCTATTTAGAAATTTAGGACGTCCACGTTAAGAAGTTAGGACGTCCAAATTCGATAGTTAATAATAGTATTCAAAATCTCGTGACTATGTCTCAACGTATGTCATTGTGTTAATTATCTGAATCCGGCCTACATTATTTTTGCTCGTGGGATATGGCCCTCTTAGCAAAATGTTTGGACACCCCTCCCATAATGCTCCCTCTAAGGTACATTGGTCCATGTGCACAGAACAAAATCTCAAGAGAAAATTTCTACAGCATCCATTTTTTTCTTCTCAAAATTGTACACCCACATTCACAGACATTGTATTATCCTTACAACATGATTTTCGCGGTTGTTATAAACAGCTGCGCGTCGTCAATCTGCGCGGCCACGCAGCGAAAAGAGAACATTGCCCAGCCGAAAAACATTTGTTCAAAAGCATACGCCGCACTCGGAATGTAAATATGGGAACAATATTTGTCAGACTATTCTCATTAAACAGCTAATGATATTGTCTGGTCTGGAGCGTGTAATAGCATTAATTCCTATTTCTGATCTAATTCTCTCCCCGCAGGCAATGTGTGCGTGTACCGCTTAGTAGGAAACATTCACTGGTTTATGGACGTGCATGAATTTACTGTGAATGTCAGATAATGCTGTACTGTTCACATCTATCTCCATGCGTTCCCAATGAAAAGGTCTTTGAGTAACTTACATTTCAAAGCACAATCCAGCGGGAAAAATCCTGAATGTAGGTAGAAATAATTAAAAATATTTCAGACGCTTCTTGGTCGGAAGTTCCTAGGCAACGCGTCATATCAACAAACTTTAAATGACAACTTACGTGTTGACAGCTCGTGGTGATTCTTTTTTCACAAAACTGACCCACCAACCACTAAAATCAATACCGACTTGTCAAACACAGACCACATTCAATCAAGTCTTACACGCCTTCCCAACATCAGACCTGACATTCAATCCTCTCAAAGAGTCCCCCCCCTCCCCCAGTTTTGGTCACAGGTTAATCTTCGACCAATTGAAGTACTCCCTGCACCCCATGACTTTTATTCGTGCTCACCTGTTTGAAACTGTTCGTCCTTCAAGTGAGTTAGAAAATCCGCCAAGTCTTTAGGGTGAATGTAATCCTCAATACTTTGGCCCAGCATGTTCGCCTGTAGATAGAACCCAAAAGAGACAGAAGTTAAACAAATATTGGACCATTCCTTACACACTTGTCATCAAAGTCAAAGTCAGTTTAATTGGTGAACACTAAGAACATTCAAATTTGGAAACACATAAAAATTAAAATGACAGAAACATTTTATCAAATTAGTGTATGCAATAATGCCCCAAAGGGCTCATCCAATGTTCAGTAATATTCAGCTGTTAAATGAAAACTGTTTTAAGTAAATTAATGGCTTCAATTTTTTAAAACAAACAAAACAAAACAAAGGCAAAGAACGCGAGTTTTTTTTTTTATAATAAAAAAGGTGCATTTAAAAGAAATGCTCCACTGCATTAAAAATAAAATAAATAAAAAAAATAAAAAAAAACTTTAAGGAAATCTAAACAAAAAGATAAAGTTCAAACAAAATTCTAAAATATCAAAGGAGAAGAAAAACATGTGAGTCTCAGAATTGTATTACATTAATAAAAATAAAAATAATAGTTATTTTGATTAATTCCAACAAAAATATTTTTTAAAGATTTGAAAACAATTTAAAATATTCAGACACATCAAAACAGTTAATCATGTCTGGGAAGATACAAAGATATAAGGCGTGGGGCGGGAAAGGGGTACTTCAGAGATGCTAAGATGAAATACTCAGCATAAAATAGAACCCGTTTGTGATATCCTTTTCAATATCCCGCAGAAACAGATTAGAACCGGACAGCAATCTTTTTATTGTATCTTATCTTTTTATTTCTTGCAGTATTATTTTTTAAAAATAATTTTATTTCTTTTTTTTCTCTTGCTCCCGTCGTATTACTTTTTACTTATAGTGCGAAAATTCAATAAAGTCAAGTAAAAAAAATCTACAATATAATACGCACGCGCGACAGACCGTGACAGACCCCTGTGACATCGAGGGCTGGAGTGAAACTCCAGTGACCCGTTGGAGCAGACGGCTACACGTGCTTTATTGAGATAAACTAAAAGTTCATTAATTTTATCAGGGTACATTCGATCGATCTGAAATTTTTAGACAATGCATCGTTAAGTAACACAAGTCTATGTGCAAACATTTCAGCTCGATAGCATTATGGGAAGCGGATCATTTTTTAATTTTGTTTTTTCGCGGTACCAAGTAATCACGACACACAGACAAGACGGTGAAATTAATAAAAGGGATTTAATTTTTAAAAACTGTAAAAAAAAAAAAAAAAAAGTTTTTGACTATAAATCCCTTAGATAAGAGAAATAACTAAGCAAATTGATTATGGTCAATATAATACACAACGGGTGACAGAATAGAATAACATTCATTAATTTAATTATGGTACTAACAAACGATGGCGGCTGGGTAGCGAAGTCAATAGTGCGCTCGCCTTACAAGCTGAGGGACGCGGGATCGAGCCCACGAAAAGCCACTATAAAAAAATGTTGAGAAATGACTAACGCTAAAAAAGCTCTCGGCTGACCTGGAGAGGGATGGGCGCCGCCAGTGTCTATTAAGCCCGAGAATATTCTAATGGACACATTAGAATCCACTACGACCTCGAAAAAAGAGGTTATGGGAATATCAAAAATCTGAAATTTTGATGGAATTCATTCTTAGGTGACAAAAAGTCTACATGAAAAATTTCAGCTGGATAGCATCACGAGAAGTGGGCCATTTTTCACTTTTCTGCGGGACCACGACAGACAGACATAGAGATGACGTTAAAACGGTGAAGTTAATTTAAGGGGTTTAAAGTTTAAAGTAAGATGAAATTAAAGGTGTTCGTGTAAAAAAGACCCGAGATGATATTACAGAATATTTTTATGTATTTTTCAACGGCATCGTTAATCTAGGTGCAAAATATAAGCCAGTGCTTGAGGACTTTGGACAACACTGAAATGGTATACATTCTTAAATAGTCTAGACCAGACGTATAAAAGACATCAATTTAGTGTTACTCTTGTCCTGCCTCCCTCCCTGGCAGAGTTTCTAGAGTAATGAAGGTGATTGTGACAGGGGGGGGGGGGTTGTTTACCTGCTGGTGGCCGAGGTGCTGCGAAACGTTGTCGGACACAAACAGAATCCTCAATTGTTTGTCTAGCATCACCATGAACCCCTGGGCGGCCTCCAACATCAGCATGCCTTCCCCCGACACGCTGGGAAAACTGCTGTGAGTACCAGCGTAGGAAGCAACAGCAGAATATACGGAAATACCCGAAGATGATGATGATGATGACGTTGAGAAACCCGAGTTTTGTTTGCTCCCTACTTTAACCGCGCTCCTCTTGGGGTACGCCGGATCCACGCCTCTTCTACCGGCGGAGCTCGGGTATTGGGACGCTGAGGGCGGCGGCTCCTGGGAGGGAACCAGCGAGACGCTGTGGGTGAGGAAGTCGATCATTCCTCTCTCGAGGCCCTCCTTGTACCTCTTGAGTTTCTCACACTGGGACCCCAAGCCGGCGCGCTTGTCACCGGCGAGGAACTGTTCCTCCAGCGAGTTCAGCACGGAGGCCGGCAGACCAACGTGACCGAGACCGGCGAGCCAACCGTTCTGACCATCGTAGGGGTCAGTGGTGTCCGGCGGCTCGGGCCCTCTCTTGCGACCCCCATGGGGAGGTGAAGGCTCCCCGGCGGTGTCGCTAAAGGGTGATGATCCGTACCCATCGTCCACTTCGATATCAGTCTGTCTCTGGTCGTCTGGGGAACAAACAAAAAAGGATAAAAAAATTATATATAAAAAAACATTATGTAATTCTGCAGGTAACAATCAATCAAAGACACGCGTTGCTATCAACCAGATTTTCAAATATATTACTGAACAAAATAAGATACTTCTTAAATATCACTAAGAAAATCAAATTCGTAAATGAGCTGTTAACAGTGCAGGACATAGATTAAATTTATAGTTCATTGGCGTGTGTGTGG
>MUZC01004496.1:160138-183206 GCA_002072015.1 Radix auricularia | reverse complement strand
GGGGGGGGGTGGGGATCATGTGATGAAATGGTTTAATTCTCAACAAATTAGACGTGGAGAAGGCGGATGATGTGACTTAAACCATAACCTTTCAAAACAATGTATCTTAGACTGAGCTAAAAATATTCCCTCTGCCTCACAGGGCACTGAGGTTGTGACGGAAGTATCCGACATTCGTAACTCCAATTACAAGAAAGTGGACGCATTAGTTACGCCTTGTGGTGACAATTAAGTTACGATCCCATTTTTTAAAAAAAATATTTAAAAATTAATACAAAAAGTATGTAACAAAATAAAATGTTCGCACCTAAGGAACCCACCCATTTTTCAGGGAATCGATGAGCTACATTTTCCTAATGGCAAAACTTAATTACCAATTAGCATGACGGATTATGGTTCGGAATACATTTTGCTCTTCCAAGAGGAAAGAGCCTTCATAATGATGAGGCCCTCGGGTGGCCAATAGTTACGCTCAGTGCCTTAGGTCGCATCGTAAGCAAAAATTAGCCGACATTTTCTTGACCCTGTACAAGGGAACAATGCGAAGAAATTTTCTAAGAAGCAGGCGATTACAGTACGACTTTCAATGTACGCCCAGCTGGGTTCGGATTAACAGACTGCCAGTGGAAAGGAAGTGGGAGTGGCTGGACAACGCAGTCTATAGTGAGCCCCCCCCCCCAGCCGAAAGTTGCAGTGAAAATAAACTTCTACTTCACTATGATAGATAGTAACAGCGACCCGAAGTGTCGAGATCGCAGCCTAGTCACTAAAACAGTAGTACTTCTCATGACTTTATTCCCTAAACAGAGATTGGTGTAGCTGAGGTGGCAACATGTAGAGATGTGTTAAGTATAAGAATTTTGTTTAAGTAAAGACATCTTTTGGAAAATTAATTAAGTAATCAGTTCCTGGACCCCAGGAGTTTGGAAACCATGGCTCGCGAGACAGATGGGGTTCTATTGATGGCTGCATCTGGCCTCAGACAAATGTTCGATTAATATTTTTTTTAAATGTTTATTCAGACCCCTTAGATCTACATTTTAAATGCATATAAAAACAGCACAACAATGTTATTACAAAGAATTCAAGACATAATTATTGTACTATGGCTGTTCAAATAACACAAAATGCACACATTTTCTTCAATTTTTAGTTGTTAATATGTGATGTTTATGTTTCTCTCGGACGAAAAGTTTTCCAACCCCTGCTCTATCCAAATCGAAGCGACAGCTACAGTGTTATGTAATTAGCGTAAATTCAAGTTCCACCATATTATATTGAGAGATATTGAAGCGCATGATTTGTTAATTAGGAATTAAGAGCAATCACAGTTGCTAAAAATAACTTCCAAGAAGTTAAATACATTTGGGTTTTTTATTTATTACTTTTCTTTTCATTTTCATTGATTGCCGATTCCGGGGTGAATTTTAATAGGTTGAAATTGTCACTCCGTGCACACACTTTGCGTATACATTAGCCAAGGAGTGAGGAAGGGGTGTTAGAATATATTATTACTAGGGGTTGTAGGACGGCCTAGGCGCCCACTGTTTTCAAAAGCCCAAGTAATTTGTTTTATAAATACGAAATATTAAACTTCCTGAAACGTACACAAAATATTTTATAATTATAAATCCTCAAATCCCCTTTTTACGCTGTTACTCAATGAACTTTATATAATATTTTACGGCGAGAAACACCACACGCTCTGTTAATCTCGGAAAGAAAATGATAGCTTTCTTTTTTAACTGCTATGGAATGTTGTAATATGGCCCTCTACCGTTACGAAGCCAGTGACTTGGGCTTTTATATTGTTTATAAGTTATTCTGTTTTCTTATTGCTGCTTTTTTTCTTACTGTCTTTCCTATTGAAAACTGCACCTGGTCGAAGAGCTCTTTTCAATTCAAGCCCCGTCCTATCACAAATCTTCATCTTTTTGTCTGATCTTTTCCAAAACATCATGAGAACCACTGGCATTTTCTTTCATAAAAAGGTGTCAAATTAAAAGACAACCTTTATAAAACATTTTTTTTTAATTCATAAAACACGAGTACTTATAAAAACGATCAATATTTTATGAGCCGCTGTTTGCCTATATATAAATTTTTTAAAAAAAACAACAAAAAAAACAACAACAAACAAACAAAAAAAAAACGTTTACGCTGTTTTATGTAGGTTATGTCAACTCGACCACTGTTTGATCCTATTGTACCCTAGGAAGGTGATTTGTCAATAATGCAGGTGTAGCACAATTTAATCTCAACGCCCNCACCCCCCCCCCCCCCCCCCCCCGCCCCGTAACACCACCATGCCGTGTAAAGACATTAACAAAAATACAAAACAAGTCCTTGTCAAATAAAGAACAGAGAAACTGATGATGTGCAAAACGTCTGCTGTTGGATGCGATTAATCTTTCCAATTGGATTACAAGAGAAACAAGATGTTCTAAATTTGAGTATATCGTTCATATAATTTCAATTGTAAATTTAATGTTACTCTAATATGAAAACATTTGCTAAAACGCTTAGATTTATATATTGGCTTAAAATTGTAGCTTAAAATTAGAATTGCTACATTTCACCCCATGTGTGAGCGTGTTTATGTATATTTTCGTGTGTGTGAGTTTTTTAATGACATGAGCCATTAAAATTGGAATGACACTTACAACTCGGTGAGACAATAACATTTTATTCGAGTGGATATTTACTCATTATCGAGAATGAACAAACACAAAAAAATGTATAGAACACTCAATTCAGTAGTAACGTCTGTAACACTGACACAGGGTCATCAAAAACATAGCAGTGTTGTTATTTGTTAGTTATTTAGTCAGTCAGTTATATAGTTATTTTGTTAGTTATTTAGTCAGTCAGTTATATAGTTATTTTGTTAGTTATTTAGTCAATCAGTTATATGGCAGGCCTCCCCAGCACCTTCACCCTCCTGATGCAGTCACAGCTTCGCTGGGCAGGGCACCTGGTCCGAATGCCAAATAAAAGACTACCAAAAAGATTCTTCTATGGCGAGCTCCAGCATGGCCAGCGGTCCCATGGTGGACAAAAAAAAAACGCCTCAAAGACACATTGAAAGCCTCTCTGAAAGCGTTTGCCATCAACCCAGACACATGGGAAGAAGCTGCAATGGACCAGTCCACCTGGCGCAAAACCATCCACCAAGGTGCCAGGACATGCGAGGCTAACAGGATCAACGCCGCAGAAAAAAAGAGGCAAGCCCGAAAGGCACGTGCTACCAATCCTCCAGCCATCTGCGCACACATAGGCAAAACCAGTCCCAGCAACCCTCGGATGACTAGAGTGGTCCTCGTCGATTCGACGGACGAACAAACATATATAGTTATTTTGTTAGTAAGTTATTTAGTCAGTTATATAATTATTTTGTTAGTTAGTTAGCTAATGGTAGAAGTAGAACAGCTTTTAAGTTTAGTTTATAAATCCAAAGAAATTCAGTAATGGATATCAGTTTAAAAGAACTACAGAGGAATACAAAACATGACAGAATGTTAACAACAGTATCGAATGGGTCGCTGAGTAAGTTAGCTCCCAGCAGCTGACGCGTCACCACTAGACCTGCACACATTTGAGAACCACTGAGCTTAACTAGCGGTCAATGTTGTTGTTAACAACGGCTGTCGCTAATGTTGTAAGACAACAGATGAGGTGGGCAGCGGCTGAGGGAAGTGGACACCGTCCAAAGCCATGCATCAAGTCAATCCCAAGGGGAGCAGGCTACATTCGTACAGTCAAGGAGAAAAGTGGGAAGTGTATAGACCAACACCGTAGAGATGAAAGGAGATTAGATGCCGTGTGTGGTCACAAAGGTATCAGAGATTCCTCTGAGGCCACTTGGGATCTTTTTAATACGGCCATCTTTTACACTTTGGCCAACCCGGCACCACGTCCACCACTCACACTTTGGCCAACCCGGCACCACGGCCATCAATCACTTTGGCCAACCCGGCACCACGGCCATCAATCACTTTGGCCAACCCGGCACCACGGCCATCAATCACTTTGGCACCTGCACGCATTTCGGCCACCATCAGCTAACGACCATCTCTTGCACTTTGGCCAACCCGTACTATGGCCATCACCAACTTACGGCCATCACCAACTCAAGGCCATCACCAACTCATAGCCATGTCCCACACTTCACCCTACTCCCATATGGGGACTGGTCAAACTTCGGGCTTGGCCCAACCTTATGATACATAATATATTGAGCCAAGAGTAAAAGAAAAGCAGATACAATTAATTAACATATTGTTTTTAAAAAAAACTGCAATAACGATAATTATCCGAATGTATTTTCATTACTCAAGCAATACTAACACGACTTCGGGTTGTCGTTTGGTTTTATTGCTTTTTTACGAAGGCGAGCGAGAGATGATCATATCGATTGAGCCCCGATCGAGGGAATTAATAACAGCTTTCCCATTCTTGTCTGTACGAGACGAGTGTTATTTCCCGACCTGCAGTGTGCTATTGATCGCCTATTGCCATCGCCACAGAATGTGACAGCCGCCTATCGGTTATTGCTGTCAATGGCCTCCATCAGAAGTCCCCAAGTTATTGCTGTCACTGGCCTTTATCAGAGATCCCCCAAGTTATTGCTGCCAAAGACCTCAAACTTCTCAAATTAAGAAAGAAAAAAATAAATAATATTTTATTTCCATATGGTTTTGACGCCACCCCATGCACTACACGATTGTTAACTTTTCCAGCTTTCAATGAGGGGTACACTATACTTAAACCGAGAACCACCTTCCCAAAATGACCACGCTCAGTAGTAGTCAACCAGGGATATCCACTGTTGAAATTCTACTTTACATGCCCCGTTAAGAAAGTTATGTTAAAGCAGTGTTCTCAACCAGAGAAGCCATCAAGGAAGCTTTCATTTACATTCACAAGTTGCTTTTTAAAATAAACTATTACGTTTTATTTGCGAGATAGAAATACGTTTATATTATATTAAAAATATCTATACAATGACAGTTTTTTTTTTTCATGAATGCTATTTGGAAAACCTGGAATTATAAAAATATTTAAAAAATATCGGATAGGTCTCTGTAAAATAAAAACAACAAATATTATACTTTAGATTTGTTTTTATAATGCTTCAGGGAAATTCCTGTAGACAGTGCTGAATATTAGAAAAAAAAGAAGGGAAAAAAGGAAATGGATTTATGACCTTTAAGCTGTTTAAACCAAAAGCCCAAGGTCATTATTTAAGGCATAAATGTGTAAAATGTAAAGGGGGGCGGCGGAGAGAGAAGCAATAAGCATCAAAGGATGGAAGATGGTGGTGGTGGTTGGGGGAGGGGGTTCCAGCAGGATATAGGTTACCGTGAAGCCGTGCAAGTAATCACTGGTTTGGAAAGAAAACAGATTTCAGAAACTGAAAATAGGATAAGGTAGGTGAAGGCCGTCAGAAGAGGTCACGGGATAGATTTTGTGTGGCTGCCGGGAAGGTTTGTGGTGGTGGTGTCGTATGAACAATTCCAAAACAAAAAACAGACAATTCAGAGGCGTATTCACGTAAACGTTAAGACGGTATCATCAGCGTGCAAATAGTAAATGCGAATTTCAAAGCATCATTTTTTAAAATTATTAATAGTTCATCATGGTATGATGACGGAAATCATAAAGAAAACATCCGGGATGGACAACTGGAGCATTTTCATAAAGATATTAATAAAACATCCGGGTATCCTTTAAGACTTACTTATCTCAACAGATATTTGTTAATTTGACCTTGACCTTGATTTGGTTCAGTGGACTTGGCCTTGACATACAATTTTAAAGATTTTATTTCTATATAATTTCTGATGAAAAGTAATCATCGTACAAAAACCTTGTTTAAAAGAAATTGTAAAATAGCATAATGCAAAAATGACGTGTTCTGTTCTGAGTATGACAAACCCTATTCCAGGAATCCGTGCAATTTTATAGCATTTAATTACAATTATTCAAGCCACTTAATTGGATTGCCCACAAGAATGTATACCACACAAATTTAGCCACGATTTCTAAATTACTGTGGAGATCAATAATCATTGTATTGTTTTGAACTAAATTATTTGAATTGAAGGTTGTTCACACACTTAAATACAAAACATCAAAAATGAATGGGTCATACCGTATTTTACGAACTCTATTTCACATAGATTTGGACTGCAATAAAGCTTTTAAATAAAATACAAGATACGTAAACGAACTGTGTGATCATAACAATAAATTAAACACTCACACGTATACTAAATTAAAATTATATAATACAAACGACACCATTTAAAAATAATAATGTAAAGATTTTTAAAAACAACAACACAGATGTAATTTTTTTCTTTGAAAATTACCTCCCAAATACTCCTAACTGATGTTGATAATTAAAAGGTTCGTTTTTAAAATTGCTCAAATATTAAGGTGCGTCTTATAGTCCGTAAAATATGGACTGGTCAGCAGCAATTAACCGAGTACGGGTACCGATTGTTAGCTTGCCAGGGTGCGACCGTTATTGATTAACAATATATTATTATTATTATTATTATTATTATTACTATTAATATTATTATATCATTTGTTTAGTATTTAATTTCATTTCAGAAAAAGTATAAATTGTATAAGAAAAATCAATAAATAAAACTAAAGCAAAAGTGATCGTTTTATTAAATTTATTTCTTGTGCTTATGTCTTATTATCTAGATTTCTAGCTGCTAGCACATATAATTATAGAATCGCTTTAATTGGAAAGTGGATCCAATCACAATTCAAAACGAGTTTTCTTAATGTCTTGGCGAGCAAACAAAAACTTCGTGGCGTGACGCATGTGACCCGCGGGCCGCACTTTTCCGACGCCTGATTTAAAGAATCATCATTAGGGCGGGGGGGGGGGGGCCCCCACTNCTCCCACTTCATTACACGCATTTCAGCAGCCAGCATTGCTTATAAATGATTTTCTTACAACCATAACATGTCAAACAATGGCGGGGGCTATGCACGATCTTCCCGTCTAAAAAAATTATAGGGAAAAATAATCTTCAAAACAAAAATGCATGAATTCTATTTATGCACGTAATTTTAATAATTTGGGATCAATGCTGAACTCTGTGTAATGTATTAGGGGTAATGAATTTTTTAGAAGACAAATATTCTTTTGTGTTTTAGATGAATGACAAAGATTCGGACGCAACCTCACAAGCATACACACAAACAAACACACTACCATGAATTTTTTATGTCACTCACTCGGTTTCTAGCTTCCGTTCTCTCTTTCTCTTCTTTCTCTCTGGAAACATGCTTGTCGTGCATTCTCTCAAGATGTTTAGACCTCACCTGACCCAAATGTCACCATCACCGACCTCTTACATCAAACAACAATTTAGTTAGTGCAATTTTTATTCAGTTTTTAAATTTAAAAAAAGAACAAAAAACATCAACACATTAATTGTCAGTGGACTACTTGCAGGGATGTTTTCAGTGGTGCACACGCATGATATCAAACACGTGGCAAGCAAACAAGGGGCAAGTAAACCATGGGCAAGGAAACAAGGGGCAAGGAAACAGGTGGCAACACATGACAAGTCATCAAGGGGCAAATAAACAAGAGGCAAATAAACAAGAGGCAAGGAGGCAAGGAAACAAGGGGCAATGTAACATATGACAACACGGGACAAGTCATCAAGGGGCAAATAAACAAAGGGCAGGTAAACAAGGCGCAATGAAACAGGGGCACTTTGAAGTTTTAGCCTTGTATTGTTCACAAAACAAATCATCCAACAGAATATCCGACCGCAATTATTTTATATTAGCTTCATAAAATATGTGGGTTTTTTTATATTTAAATATTAATAAAGCGGCTGCACGTAAGGTAGGATGGTATAATAAAACTGTGAAGTGTTTTCATACATTTTTAATAACTTAATGTCATCTTTCTGGCATCGTTATTTCCTAAACGTTTCAATGTCTATCAGGGCAGATTGATTGCCCCCGCACCCACGGGGAGGTTTGAACATCCTTGGTTAAGAACCGCTCTGGGGCGAGGTCTGGGTGGGGGCACGGTGAAAAGCCAAAACGTAATTTTTATGGGGCAACAACTTTCCCTTCACTTATAATTTGTTGATAACCTCTTCAAACAAATGTTATTTATCATACATCCATTGTTACTTCAAGTTCTCAAACGACGACTTAACAGCTCAGTGCCGCACTGCCAACTTCCTCGATTAGATTGATTCACCCAAACGGTACAGAGTGACACGGCATTTTGATCCGCATTTTCTTCCGTTGGATCCAGGTGATGAAATCAGTCAAACATTTCGGAACAGGCACAACACCCCCCCTCAACCACACGGAATACAATCATGTTGTTTTGTGAGTCTTCCTTACCACATACCGACAGCTTCTATTGTGCAACATCCATGGAGAACACATGTCCTAAAGACAGGTAGGGAGGTAGTGGCGTCAGCGATTTCGAAACCTTTTCGTTCTACAAGGAAGGTGTACTGTCCGCATGTAGGGTTATGAGGGAGTTAGGAAGAAATAAGAAGGAGAGGGAACCAGATGAGCTTCAGATAAGATGACAAAATAAAGTGCGATGGAGCAAAAAATTCGAATTTTTTATCTGGGTTATGGCTTAGCGTAAAGAACGTATGAGTTATGTCTGGCCTAAAGAACGTACGAGTTATGGCTTGCCGTAAAGAACATATGAATTATGACTTGGTGTATATAACGTATAAGTTATGGCTTGGCATATAGAACTTGAGTTATGTCTCACCTAAAGAACGTATGAGTTATGTCTGGCCTAAAGAACGTATGAGTTATGTCTGGCCTAAAGAACGTATGAGTTATGGCTGGCCTAAAGAACGTATGAGTTATGGCTGGCCTAAAGAACAGAACGTATGAGTTATGGCTGGCCTAAAGAACGTATGAGTTATGGCTGGCCTAAAGAACGTATGAGTTATGGCTGGCCTAAAGAACGCATGAGTTATGGCTGGCCTAAAGAACGTATGAGTTATGTCTGGCCTAAAGAACGTATGAGTTATGTATGGCCTAAAGAACGTATGAGCTATGGCTGGCCTAAAGAACGTTTGAGTTATGGCTGGCCTAAAGAACGTATGAGTTATGGCTGGCCTAAAGAACGTTTGAGTTATGTCTGACCTAAAGAACGTATGAGTTATGTCTGGCCTAAAGAACGTTTGAGTTATGTCTGGCCTAAAGAACGTATGAGTTATGGCTGGCCTAAAGAACGTATGAGTTATGGCTGGCCTAAAGAACGTTTGAGTTATGGCTGGCCTAAAGAACTTATGCATTATGGCTAGGCGTTTAGAACGTATGAGTTATGGCTTGGAATATAGAACGTAAGAGTTATGTCTGTCCTAAAGAACATATTAGTTATGGCTTGGCATATAGAGCGTATGAGTTATGGCTTGGCGTAAAGAACATATGAATTATGGCTTGGCGTATAGAACGTTTTAGAACAAAGAGAGTACTTTAGAAATTGAACATGAGAGTTAATACTGATGATGGTGTTTTGGTTTGGGGAAGTTTTAAAACTTAAAGTTTGACACACAAACCTCAGACAGGTGAGGTATTGAGGTAAAAGGTGAGGTATTGAGGTAAAAGGTGATGTGGAAGGTAATCTCATGAGATTTCCGTCGACAAAGGTGATGCATGTACCGTAAACAACGAATGTCTTCTATTGGAGAGGGATAAGGAGGAAAGAAACAACAATAAACAATCGAAAGCAAAAGAAATCGTCAGCAGGTAGGACGAGAGAGTATACGATTGTGAAATATGCATGCACCCAGTCCCTGGAGAGGTATACAGTCGTGCACCTCAAGGTTCTCTCAGCCTGCTGTCACGTGACAAGCACATGATAGGTCAGACACATGTCTTAAACAACATACCACTCTACGCAGTATGCCATAGTCGTTAGGTCAGGTAATTGTTTTAAACAACATAACCATGTAGACAGTATGCCATAGTCGGTAGGTCAGACAATTGTCATTAACAACATATGCAAATCCATGTAGGCAGTATGCTATAGTCGGTAGGTCAGACAATTGTCTTTAACAACATATACAAATCCATGTAGGCAGTTAGGCAGTATGCCATAGACCCATACACCAGAAGACTCGGTTAAAGAAAACCAATGAGAACGAAATGCTTGAGAGGGCTCAGAGATATGCGACCTACATGGTCGTTTGGCAGCTCGTTGCCGCCTCAGGAGGCTCATTGCCGCCTCAGGAGGCTCATTGCCGCCTCAGGAGGCTCTTTAGGCTTCCTGCTGTACCACACCGGCCTCAGATCTCTTTTAAAACATCGCGTTTGAAAAATGAGATTTGTTAACAAATAATAATTTTTTTAAAAGAAAACAAAAATGTCCTGCTTGCCATTGAAAATACAGATCAAAGTAAGAGCAGCAACTCAAGTCATTAGTGAAAGAGATAGAGAGGACATTTAAAAGATACACATCCCCCCTCCTGCGCGATGAGACGAACTTCGATTTACGTAAGATGAAACAGATTTTTTTAATGAATATAACCATAATAATTCTCAACACTGACCCGCGGCACGTGTGTGAACTCATGACTGACTAGACAACACACTAATCATCAGCTTTATCTCAGGCTTGAGTCGCACGATATCCCTGGCTTAGTTTTAACGCGCAGCGAAATTAGATCTTAATTTCCAAAGGCCGCCTCCCCTCCCCCCCCCCCACACACATGCAATGGATACATCTGGGAAATTAAATGTCAAGTAAGGTATTGAATTTCTTGAGTTGCTCTGGGAACATTACAGATCTATAGTTGAGTTTTATCAAATTAATCTGGGAACATTACAGATCTATAGTTGAGTTTTATCAAATCAATCTGGGAACATTACAGATCTATAGTTGAGTTTTATCAAATTAATTAATATTCGCTCACGTTTTTCCTCATAAGAATCCAATACATCGTTTCTTTTAAAGTCGTATGTGTGTAGGGGACGGAGCGGATGAATGGTTCATTATTTCCATACATTTTTTGTAACACATTTCTACACAACATTTCCCTGACACAAAGTGTTTGGCAAACCGTGTAATGCTAGTGTAACACACAGACATCCATGAAGACCGCTGGTTCCCCCCCCCCTGAGTGTTGGGCCCCAATATTGAAAGGTGACAGGCATTCAGGGGGATTTCCCTGTGGCAGTGGAAGATTTTTTTATACAGATTAGTCACGTATCGCTGTACTGTTATTATACGTGCCAGATGTGTACATATGTTGGACATGACTGATGTGTAGATTTGTTGGACATGACTGATGTATAGATTTCTTGGACATGAATGATGTCTCTGGGAAAGAGACCTTCACCTGTCTGAGACCTATATACCTGTCTGAGACAGAGATCTATACCTGTCTGAGACAGAGACCTATACCTGTCAGAGACAGAGACCTATACCTGTCTGAGACAGAGACCTATACCTGTCTGAGACAGAGACCTATACCTGTCTGAGACAGAGACCTATACCTGTCCGAGACAGAGACAAATACCTGTCTGAGACAGAGATCTATACCTGTCTGAGACAGAGACATAAACCTGTCTGAGACAGAGACCTATATCTGTCTGAGACAGAGACCTATACCTGTCTGAGACAGAGACCTATATCTGTCTGAGACAGAGACCTATACCTCTCTGAGACAGAGACCTTCACCTGTCTGAGACAGAGACCTATACCTGTCTGAGACAGAGACCTATACCTGTCTGAGACAGAGACCTATACCTGTCTGAGACAGAGACCTACACCTGTCTGAGACAGAGACCTATAGACGAATGAACATGACATGACAAACCTCAAAGACACCGTTGTTAGTAACGTGTTAGAGACCCTCCGAGTCTAGGGTTAACAATGACATCCATCAAATCAGTTGAAGCCATATAATCTCCCGAGAAAACAATGTCCGCAAAACATTTCTTCTGTCTTCTTTCCACCGGAGTTTGACAAATAATTAATGGCTGTTTTTGTTAAACTAAGGCTGCTCGGGCTTTAAATCATTGTTCACATGAAGCCGCTCAATTCCTGGGTACCAAGTTCTAGGGAAGATTTACTACGACAGTATCGTCCATAAAATGGGTCGCCTTTGTTTTTGAAATATCTCCCCTTGTACAAACAACCTGACACAACAGTTAATGTAGATAGCGATCGAGTGATCTACCAGATTATTATCTGGCGAGCCAGATTTTTATGTGGCGATTGTTGTGCTGCGCGTCTCTACACATTTAGACACTAAAGTAGAAATCACATACATTTCTACATGACTTCTACCAGCTAATCCGACAGCCGCTCAATGATGTTTGGTGGCCAACGTAAAAAGATCAAAGAGTCTCAAGTTATTTTTTTAATAAAATAAATGGTCATTGTAAAATTATAATAGGGGACAAAACGCCACGCTTCACGCTTATTTTCAAGAAAGTATATATCAGAAGAAGCCAGACCTGTAGTAACTGAGAGACATTTTTAAAGATTTAATAATGGTTGAGAACCGCATTGAAGCACTCTGGGTCAATAAACCTGGCTTGGAAATCTTCCAGTAATACTTTGTAGCATTTATTTCATAAATTGTAAGCGAGCCGCAGTGTGAACTTAGTGGAGCCGCTTGCGTCCCGTAAGCCCCTTTTCGGCCACCGATAGGTTACTGTTGATGAACGGAAACTTGGAAGCACTGCAGATGAGGCCCTCCGCCCCCGGGGTGGGGGTTTACTTTGTGACTTTAATGAGTCAGGAGAAATCGTAAGACAAAGGCAGAATTGTTGAGTGCAGGGGGCGGCAGTAGTCTTGACAAGACGGCACGAGCTGAGTATGATAAACCAAAGATGTTTGACAAGACGGCACGAGCTGAGTATGATAAACCAAAGATGTTTGACAAGACGGCACGAGCTGAGTATGATAATCCAAAGCTGTTTGACAAGACGGCACGAGCTACGTATGATAAACCAAAGATGTTTGCCATAATTTAAATAAGAACAAACTGGTAACAGAACTTGTAATATAACAGATCATGTAACAGAACTTGTAATGTAACAGATCATGTAACAGAACTTGTAATGTAACCGATCATTTAACAGAATTTGTAATGTAACAGATCATGTAACAGAACTTGTAATGTAACCGATCATTTAACATAACTTGTAATGTAACATATCATGTAACAGAACTTGTAATGTAACAGATCATGTAACAGAACTAGTAATGTAACCGATCATGTAACAGAACTTGTAATGTAACAGATCATGTAACAGAACTTGTAATGTAACCGATCATTTAACAGAACTTGTAATGTAACAGATCATGTAACAGAACTTGTAACAGAACTTGTAATGTAACCGATCATGTAACAGAACTTGCAATGTAACAGATCATGTAACAGAACTTCGTAATGTAACAAAACTTGTAACAAAACCTAAAGCAGCATAACTTGTAACAGAACTTTAAACAGATCCTGGAACAAAACTTGTAACTGAAATTTTAGCCCTAATTTAAAAAAAAAAATTTTAAGAGATATTTGTAAAACGCTGTTAAGTTTTGAATAGACATGGCTCGAACGCAGGTCCTCATTCATTATCCTAAACGTTTGCAGATGGATCTATCAACCTTTGTTGTTGTTTGTTTTTTACAACACAGCAGGCAGCAGCGTGTAAGGAGAACCGCTGTTTAAAGCAATTATTCGCTCTGTTCCCTGGCGAAGAATATCGCCAATGGTTTAAACAAGTCTCGCGGGTCCTGTCACAAAACTATGAAAATATAGCTACAGGTCTTTTGTCACGGCTTCTATGGCAAGCAATTAAAAAGATTGATTGGGGACGTCCGTGTGATTATTATTCTAATCAACTCTTTAATGACGTGCTGTGTGGGTCACTGCAGCATTTTGTCTACGTGCGGCCCAAGCGTGGTGTGGCGCATAAAAACGTAAACATAAGTTGTTCGACCTACGCTCGAGCCCAATAAATAAATCATCACATTTCAAGTTTCAAAAAAATACTTTTTAAAAAACAAAAATCTGAATTTAAAACAAGACAAAAACTTGCGAAATAATAAAAGTGTATTCAGAGGCGTCACTGGGGTTGCAGTCAACCAGTGCGGTAGCTTATGGTGTTACCACTTCACGACTTACCCCATAGACCTTCCCCAAGTTTGCCAGTGCAAAAAAAAAAATAATAATAAACTTTAAAAAATAAATAACACACCAAAAAAACAAACAAAAAACAACCCGCAAACCGACAGGATTTTTTCGGTGTCGTCCCTTGTGATGTTGTCTATGGGTGCAGTCCGCGCCCCATCGAAACCCCTTGAAAAACGACTCTGACTGTATGGTCGAAAGTCTTGTTTTTACTGTATCCTTACTCTACGAATGTTCAATAATATTTGGATACATCTTCTTAACATGTATTTTATTTTTGGGCGATAGGTCCAAGGGGCAGAGTGGCGGCGGCAAGTGGTCTTATCTCCTTAAGTCCCTGTGGTCCCATCTCCTTGGGACTGTGTGGTCTCTCCCATCTCCTTGGGACTGTGTGGCCCCATCTCCTTGGGACTGTGTGGTCCCATCTCCTTGGGTCTCTATGGTCCCATCTCCTTGGGTTTCTGTGTTCCCTCCCATCTCCTTGAGTTTCTGTGTTCCCTCCCATCTCCTTGGGCCTCTGTGGTCCCATCTCCTTGGGTCTCTGTGGTCCCATCTCCTTGGGTCTCTGTGGTCCCTCTCATCTCCTTGGGTCTCTGTGGTCCCAACTCCTTGGGTTTCTGTGTTCCATCCCATCTTCTTTAGTCTCTGTGGTCCCATCTCCTTGGGTCTCTGTGGTCCCATCTCCTTGGGTCTCTGTGGTCCCTCTCATCTCCTTGGGTCTCTGTGGTCCCAACTCCTTGGGTTTCTGTGTTCCATCCCATCTTCTTGGGTCTCTGTGGTCCCATCTCCTTGGGTCTCTTTGGTCCCATCTCCTTGGGTCTCTGTGGTCCCATCTCCTCGGGCCTCTTTGGTCCCATCTCATTGGGTCTCTGTGGTCCCATCTCCTCTGGTCTCTTTGGTCCCATCTTCTTGGGTCTCTGTGGTACCATCTCCTTGGGTCTCTGTGGTCCCATCTCCTCGGGTCTCTGTGGTCCCATCTCATTGGGTCTCTGTGGTCCCATCTCATTGGGTCTCTGTGGTCCCATCTCCTTGGGTCTCTGTGGTCCCTCCCATCTCCTCGGGTATCTGTGGTCCCATCTCCTTGGGTCTCTGTGGTCCCATCTCCTTGGGTCTCTGTGGTCCCTCTCATCTCCTTGGGTCTCTGTGGTCCCAACTCCTTGGGTTTCTGTGTTCCATCCCATCTTCTTGGGTCTCTGTGGTCCCATCTCCTTGGGTCTCTTTGGTCCCATCTCCTTGGGTCTCTGTGGTCCCATCTCCTCGGGTCTCTGTGGTCCCATCTCCTTGGGTCTCTGTGGTTCCATCACCTTTGGTCTCTGTGTTCCCTCCCATCTCCTTGGGTCTCTGTGTTCCCTCCCATCTCCTTGGGTTTCTGTGGTCCCATCTCCTTGGGACTGTGTGGTCTCATAACGTTGTCAAGAACGGCCAAGACTTCCTCGGGATTAGTTAGGAATAGAAGGATCTGAAGCAAAACCTTATGTTATGTTGACATGAATACGTTTGTTTCCACGTGTTCCCGTGTTATTGGTTCTATTATGTCTCACCATTCCCGTAATGCCAACAGTTATTGACTAATGCCGGTTTTGGTGAAATATATAATAACTCCCTTCCTCATACCGGTGTCTGGTTAAAGTTGGCAAAACTGCCACATAACCTTCATGTCCAACAACGTTGCTGGCGCAAATCTTAGGTTTTCCCATTCCGTTCCTCGGGTGATATAAAGAAAAATTTGGGATCTATGGCTATGGTTGAGGCAAGGTGGCATGCTCGCTCAGCTGGCATAAGTAGGGCCACGGGTTCGAACCTCCGCTGAGGCACAGATTGGGTTCCCTGAGTCCACACTGCTCCGATTGGGTATCTGACACTATATGAATCCCCCTAGCTGCGAATGGGTACTTGACCCTAACACCAGTTAGGGAAGCAAGACGTCTGGCAATAGCGTGGACACTTAATAGCCGTGGCGCTTGAACGCTGCATCACTTGCCCATACTTTCTACGTAGGACACGTTCTTACCAGAACGTAGGACGCAATAACCTTCTGTTTAGAATGAGCGTTTATGCAGATAAGACAAATGTGGGCTGATCCGGCTAAATGTGGCCTTAAAGCCTCAGGTTGGGCCGTTACAGTTGCTGACCCAGCTAAATGTGTTCTGCATGTCCATTCCCCGACAACTTGTGACGTTCGATCGATAGACCGCCACTAAAGGAAAGCGCTCACGGCCCTTCTGTCAACCCTTTCCCACTGGTGTTATGGTAAATCAATCGAAATGGTGGAGTGAGATTGGTCCTCTTCAGTTTAAAGGGAACTAACTGCTTTTTATCTCAGAGGACCACAACAAACACTTTTAGGTGACTAAAATTACACACTAAAAATCAGGATTTTGATTATTTTATTTAAGTCTTTACATGGGAGAAAACGTGTTTTTTTGTGATAAGATGTGTATGTATAAGGGAAAAAAATAGGGCTGTTATCGATTAAATTAAAATTAATCGTTAACTTTTGAAAAATTACCGATTAATTAATCAATAATTGTCGTAAATCTAAAAATAAAGATGTATGACGTCATTAAACTGAAAATTTCAAGGGAAGCAATAAAAACAGGCAATTTTTTTTTAATTGAGTTATTTTTAAAACATAGTTAGCAATAAAAATAAAAGTAAGTTAAATAACGCATTAAAGTTTAGGCACTTTGATGAAAATTTCAAATTAATTTTAAAAATATAAAAGTAATACAGCTGTATAGAAATTGTTTGATGATTAACAAAAACATCAAAATAATCTTTTTTATCCCAAGTGGTTCAAAAGTTATTTTTTTTTCCTTAGACTTTGTAATCACTTTTTCCATTATATTGTTTTCCTTCACGTTTTGTGCCCTCTTAAGGCATTTTTAAAAAATGCCCATAACTGAAGTATTTAATGAAATTTAATTTAAAAATATACTATTGTTAGCAGATATATTTAAATACAAGCAGTTCAAAATAAGGTCAATGAAATTAAATTTTGTTATTGTTAATTAATTAAAAACAATGTTGTTGTTTTTAAATAGCATTGTCCTTATAAAACAGGTTATTTTAAAGTTTACACTTTTAGAGTCCGTTTTTTAAATGGAGTGGTTTGTACGTAAAAAAAACAAAGTATTATTAATTATTAATTATTTATTAATAAATAGAATTTTTTTTTTTAACTTTACTTGATTTAATCACTATTTTATCGATTAAAATAATTTTAATCGATAAAATGTTTTACCGATTAATCGAGAAATTAATCGGTAATTTCCGCAGCCCTAGAAAAAAGCTTACGTGTGTGTGGGTGTGAATTTACTATGTGAGACTGAGCGTGTGTCGCTAGGTTTGTCTATGCGTGTAAGCGTGGGTGTGAGAAGGTTCTTGTTGTGTCTATGCTTGTAAGCGTGGACGTGAGCAGGTTCGTATTTGTCTATGCGTGTAAGCGTGGACGTGAGCAGGTTCGTATTTGTCTATGCGTGTAAGCGTGGTCGTGAGTAGGTTCGTATTTGTCTATGCGTGTAAGCGTGGACGTGAGCAGGTTCGTATTTGTCTATGCGTGTAAGCGTGGTCGTCAGTAGGTTTGTGTGGCTGACACTTGATCTGCTTACAGCTCGTGTGAATCCTTTTCTTTAGTGAGTGTAGTTAGGCCTGACGCCATTGATTGGCTCGTGGCCGTCACGTGGCAGTAAAGGGCCCCGGGGGGGGCATGTGATAAGTCACGCACAACACTCACAAGACGGGTTAAAGTTGGGAAAAAGTGGGGGTGGGGGGTTAGCGGAGGGCTTTTGGTGCCATCGATAAGTATATTTTGTCATAACGGGATAGTTAATTTAATTAGTCATTAAGGCATAGTTAATAAATAAAAATTGTCATTGTGGCATAGTTAATATATCTAAATTGTCATTGTGGCATAGTTAATATATCTAAATTGTCATTGTGGCATAGTTAATATATCTAAATTGTCATTGTTACATCGTTAATTTATCTAAATTGTCATTGTTACATAGTTAATATATCTAAATTGTCATTGTGGCATAGTAAATATATCTTAATTGTCATTGTGGCATAGTTAATATATCTAAATTGTCATTGTGGGCTAGTTAATATATCCAAATTGTCATTGTGGCATAGTTAATATATCTTAATTGTCATTGTGGCATAGTTAATATATATAAATTGTCATTGTGGCATAGTTAATATATCTAAATTGTCATTAAGACAAGGCCAGGCAACACTGCCCCACTACATTCGCGTGTGTAACATGCAGAAGAGACTGCAACTCAAGGATTGGTCTCATCAGCCACACCAAGAGCTGCAAATAATAAAGATAAATCTATCGTCTTTCGTAGACGGACAGATGCCATACATTAAGTTAAGACGTAGTTAATCTAACTGAAAAACATTTATTGCTACCCAAAGCTAATAATTTCTTTAGGTGCCCCCCGTCCCCCGTCCCACAACCACCATCTCCACAAATCCGCCTCCGTCTCAAGTGGTAAGTTACCAGCAAAAAACAAAAACAAAAACAACACACTTTCAAAGCCGTGACTCATCAAAGACGCATCCTGGTCGTATGAGCAGACGGTGTGGTAACCGCAGCCTCTGAAGACGTGAATCTTCGCATGGCGCTGGGTCGTTAGCCCGTGGACTAGCCGGTCTGTGTCAACATGTCACACCGACAGGTCGTTTTTTTTATGGGCTCTTCCTCGTCTGGCTCCGGTCGACTCTCCATGCAATAGTAAACATAACTTGGAAACCAAAGAGACCCGACTTTAAAACCTTCTTTCCCCCATTCCCTCCCTCCTACGTTCGACATAAAGACGAGTCAAATGTTAAAGCGGGTCGATTGCTCGTTGATTTGAGTCCATCATGAGATGCAACTCGGGTTGTGGAAGGTTGGTGAGAATGTTTAGAAGTGTCTCTTTAGTTAAGGATGATAGAGAAGGCGGTTCTGTTGTATTTTGTCCCTTACCGTAGACCAGGGGTCGGGAAACTTTTTTGCCTGAGAAAGCCATAAAACCAAACATTTTGAAAAGTAATTCTATGAGAGCCGTACGTTATATTTAAAACTTAAAACTCAAGTAAATGTGTGCATTTTGTGAAATTTCAACACTAGAAGTACAATAATTATGTCTCTGAATTCTTTTTAATAATATCGTTGTTTTATATATGCAATTAATATGTGGATAAAATGAGTCTGAACAAACTGCTGCTGTCTTTTATAATGAAACATTTGTCTGATAGCCAGGTGCAGCCATCAATAGAGCTACATCTGGCTCACGAGCCATCAATAGAGCCACATTTGGCTCGCAAGCCATCAATATAGCCACATTTAGCTCGCGAGCCATCAATATAGCCACATCTGGCTCGCGAGCCATCAATATAGCCACATCTTGCTCGCGAGCCATCAATATAGCCACATCTGGCTCGCGAGCCATCAATATAGCCACATCTGGCTCGCGAGCCATGAATATAGCCACATCTGGCTCGCGAGCCATCAATATAGCCACATCTGGCTCACGAGCCATGGTTTCCCGACCCTTGCTATAGACAGGACTGAACTATTAGGAAGTGGTTACAAAGTCCTACACTATGCCTTCTTGTGGGAGTCAATGCCCCTAGAACCCAGATCTCCTTAAAGATAGAGTACATACCATCAGTAAGAACGAGCCACTAGATTTTATTGAGATTTACTTGATTAGATATCAATGTCAAGAGTATAAACATGACATTTTCAACTAATAACATATTTAAGTAGCCACACACACCAGACGGCACATACTGACACGTAGAGCAGCCACACACACCAGACAGCACTTATTGACACGTTAGAGCAGCCTCACACACCAGACGGCACATGTTGACACGTTAGAGCATGCAGCCACACACACCAGACGGCACATGTCACGTTAGAGCAGCCACACACACCAGACGGCACTTATTGACACGTTAGAGCAGCCACACACACCAGACGGCACATATTGACACGTAGAGCAGCCACACACACACACACAAGATAGCACATGACACGTTAGAGCAGCCACACACACCAGACGGCACATATTGACACGTAGAGCAGCCACACACACCAGACAGCACACGACACGTTAGAGCAGCTACACACACCAGACGGCACATATTGACACGTAGAGCAGCCACACACACACACACACCAGACAGCACATATTGACACGTAGAGCAGCTACACACACCAGACAGCACATGTTGACACGTAGAGCAGCCACACACACACACCAGACAGCACATGACACGTTAGAGCAGCTACACACACCAGACGGCACATATTGACACGTAGAGCAGCCACACACACCAGACAGCACATGACACGTTAGAGCAGCTACACACACCCGACAGCACATATTGACACGTAGAGCAGCCACACACACACACACACACCAGACAGCACATATTGACACGTAGAGCAGCTACACACACCAGACAGCACATAATTACCTAGCTTCCTGCGTTTCCAGGGAATCAAGCTGTCTTCGACGTCAGGCCGGTCACGCTTTCGATCACTGGTGTGCCCCCCGTAGATCGAAACTGCGCAACCACCCCTGGGGGTCGTGGGCGTGACTTGCTTGCTGGCAAGAGATACCCCGGCCCCCGGGGAAGCTTTCTTTACTAGACAAAATGTTAGAGGCGCCAGCCGATCATGGAGCGCCGACCTGTCCACAGCGGCGCAGCTCAGCTTCTGCTCATCCTTTTCCGAGCCGTCGGCGGACGAACAATATCCGTGTGCATGCTTGTGGGCCTCGATGCGGAGGCTTCTTTTTAAGTCCGCGGCCGCGCGGCCCTGCCGCCTGATGCCCGACGAGTGTTTGGTGCCGCACATCAGGAGTGATACGTGCTGGCGTCGGGTAGGGCTGCCGTCGAACGCGGCATTTGCCCGGGCAGGGTCCGGTTTGAGCCGCTTGTGGGAGAATATGCCAAAGCTGGCGGCCTTGCACGTCATCCCGTGGCCTCATGAAAGGTGACCAGATGGTGATGACATGACCGTGATCTGAGCTGACATCCGAATCCAAGCTATTTCATATTCCACAATGGTTGGTTTCAATGTGAACTTTAGTTATTAAGAGTATTGGCTTAAATCCTTTGCATTTTCTCTAATTATGAAATCACTTTATTTACTAAGAACACAAAAAACACAGCATGAAATCACAACTCCTATATAGGATCAATCCATTTCCACAATACGAAATTATATTTTAACAAGTAAACTGAAACAATTAATAGAATTTAATTCTATCTGCACATAAAAGACGTCAGCTATTCAATCGGCCAATAAAAACGCTACAATGTTGAATGAATTCCGCAATTGAGGGTTTCGCCCCAACAGAGGAAGCGTATAAAATAACGCGGTGTGTGTGGGGAGGGGGGGAAGGGGACGTTAAAAGTATCAATAATGATTAGCGAATAGATATGATTCTATTTTTGGCTACTCGTAAATATCTTTAGAAAACGAGTCCATTCAAATTGGGCCAGTGTGGCGATCAACACAGACAAAAAGGGACCCGTCGCGAGTTAGCAGGCTTAACAAGAGAAAACGCATTTCTTAAAGAAAATAAACAGTTGGCTGACCTTTCAATGGGGTTACACAAATTACAGCTTGAAATTAAATGAGCAACGTGTTAATTTCGTGCAAGTGGTTTCAACCCTCGATATCGCCTCGAGCAGACGAGTGATATGGCGAACTGAAGAACGAAATCCAATTAAATCCTGAATGTATCTTAATAATAAGAATAGTTTTGTGCACATTAATAAAAGAGCTGATATTTTTTTTTTTTTTTTTGGTGTCTTGAATATGGGCCGGAAGAATCAAGGTGAAGAGAAACGCGAATATATATTAGAAAAGAAGCCTCTTGTTATAGAAAACATATTTTAAAAGCATTAAAGAGGTGGCCGGTAAAATAATATTTTTCCTATCGATAAATGTTTTTTTTTCTTTCTGAAAATGAAACTTAGCACAAAAGCCAGATTTGGGAATGGCATGTGTTGTGAAGAGAGAAAAAAAGACAACATGAAAAGGGGAAACGTGAAACAAGAGCATTTTAGCGAGGGGACGTCGTTATACAAAGAAATGTAAAGCCATCTATACGGTGACATGCAGAGAATGGGTCGTCACAGCAGAGCAATATTCCAATATAAAATCAATGCAGCAGAGTAACAGGGCCTTCTTAACGCATAGGCACGTTAGGCATTTGTCCGGGGACCCACGGGCATAGTGGCGCCATGGGAATAAGTTTATTTATATATAGTATGTATATTTTTTTTATTCCTGCGGGGGGGGGGATTATTTCTTTGCCCGGGGCCCAAAATGGTGTAAGCAATATTCCAAAATGGAATCATGACAAAAAAAGAAAATGTGCCAAGATGGAGTCATGAAAACATAAGTCTTTGTACATTAGAAAAACTTTACTGATGTGTTGTGACTTCCTGAACAACACTTTTAACATAAGTCGAGTATTGAAAGATCCCGGAAAATGTGATATTAACGAACGTGCGTCCCAAATACTAGACCAGGTTTAATATCAGAAAATCCTTTCGACCGAAGATGCTCAACGCAAGACTATGTTATCTGTCCACATAGACTGAGTAACCCAGTCGCTTGAAATCTGTTACTCTCGGTAATCCGATACAACAGAGAACAAACAATTTCCTAACGCAAATAAATTATCAAGACTTCATGACTTGGGGCGTTTGCTCTTATTTAAGTCAACGCGAGATGTTTCCTAAAGCAGTTGAAATAAAGAAAGCTCTACTAGGGTAGCCAAATGTATAAGGCGTTTGTTATCTTTCGAAATTCGACGGGTCAGATTTACGGTGTACTTATTTGTAATAAATTTTAAGCATCGGGGGGGGGGGGGGGG